>VXAL01012072.1:138425-186628 GCA_013399475.1 Chauna torquata
GGGGGGGACCAACTTTGTTTTAATGGGTTTTCTGTAGAAGCCCAGTTTTTCATATGAAATATTTGCCTAGCCACAGTCAGACTTGTAAAAGTTAGTGATTAGTCACAGAAGAGGTTATCCGAGCACTGATTTTGCTTTGAAGAATATCTTGCTGTAAAGCATCCAGTTAGAACCAAAACATATTTATTAAGGCCTGGAGGCAGGGACTTTTTCCCATTTGCTTTTATCAAATGTTTATCCTTTTTATCCATGCCCGTTGCCATAGCAGCAGCTCGCAGACAGCGACCAGGTTTTCACATGAATTCTCTTGCACTCCCAGCTAATAATGGTGTCGGCGTCAGCTTGCTCACAGTGCCGGAGAAACGTTTCGCCACGCCTGGATCTGCCCCTCCTTCAAAGCCAGCCACGATGCTGGAGGGGCACAGACAGCCGCTCCAGGTGGATGCGCTGGGTCTCTAAATCCTGGTTTTGTTTGTTGTTGTTTAGGCGTTACGATAATTATAAAATCGGCACCTTCCTTTTGTGCCAGAGCGTGTCACGGGCGTTCGAAGTGCATGTTCGGCAGTGGGACTGTGGAGGCCACCGCTCCGCCACAGCCTGCAACTGTGGGGTAGCTGCACGAGAGGGGAGCGACGTTGTTGTGCTGGATACGTGCAATGGCCATTTTCGGGAAAGCAGACCACAGCTAGCCATCCAAAGCACTGAGGCATCGCCACAGGTCAAAATCCTAAAGTCCTATGGAGGGAGAAAAATAACAGTACGTGGATATTTGAGTACTCTTGCTGTTGTTCTTAAAAATGTGAATTTAATATTTCTGAATTATTAATGAAGTTGCTACAAAAATATCTATCTGAAGTCATGAGAGTGCCTGCAGCAAAATGTACCGAAAAATGAGACACGGGGAAGAAGCTGGCTGAAGTGTTGGTTTAACCAACTGTAAAACAAAACAAAACAAAACAAATATCTCTGGAAATTTCTCAGGGACGTATTGAAATACCAATATTGTTGCTTACTATCTGTAGTACGGCAAGCCACTCTCAGTTCACTTATGCTAGGCACCACCTAACCACATCACATAAAGCAAATTTCTTTGCCGATTTTTATGATATAAATATTCAAGGCAGGATCACAGGTAGCAGAATAATGTAGTTTTATAGTGCAAGAGCAAGGCAATGTTAGCCAGGTACAGATAGCACCCAAAAGCCATGAAAAAGGGCTGTGAATGTGCAATATTTGCTATAATTTAAAGTATTTGCCTAAAAAAATTATATGTCCCTAGCAAATTTTGCATGGATATCATTTATCCACACTAATCCAGTGAAATCACTGGGAGAATAAGAGCAGGCTGCACCACGGAGGTTGGTGAGGCAAAGAGGCACAAACTACAGCCAAGAAGATAATTTTATCCTAAACTTTTGTCATCAAGATTTATTGCCAAGAGACATTTTGGGTGAAGATAGGTCCAGAGCAGAGCCAGAACGATGCCAGGGAGTGCCTATGTTTGGCTGTCCTTGTGATCTCACTTGGAAAAGATCTTGATGAGGTAGTAAATGAAAGTCTGTTAATTATAGAATAGAGAAAAAGCAGGAAGCAAGCTGTCATTTCATTTTGCAATTGAATGCAATATAATTACTGTTTTATTACTAGAATAATCGTAGCAAGGAATCCCTATCCTCATTTACACCTCGTGTAAATCTCACTGATTTCCTTTGTGTTTAAAATTAAATAGGACACCTCCAGGCCGTGATTAGGAATCCTGCCCCGATCTGAATGGGAACGTGTAGGAACTGCTGGTAATGAATACAGTCCCTGATGGCACCACTGTGAAGAGTGCACCCCGATTTGCTCAGCATTTGCCCTTCACCAGTCTTGCACGGGGCAGGAGCTCTTTCTGTGGCTCCTGTGTCATTCGAGGCTGCCACTTTGAATGGGGCTAAGTCACTCCGTTCTGTAGCAGTTTTCAGTGGCCACGCACTTCCTGTCTCTCTAAGCTGAGGTCTCAAAAAATCTTCTTCAATGTCCCAATCAGCAATGTTAAATCCACAATCTGGGCAGTTTTTAGGTCCTCAGTGGCAGATGGTTTGCCTTGCCCAGGGTTACAGCCCTCTGAAAATAAACACTCACCTGGAAATATCCACCCATGCAGCACAGAAGGCTGAAACAGCTCATGCAGGGTTTTATAGACAGCCTTGTGGGAGATGCTCCTGCTGGTAGTAAAGCACGTAGTTAGAAGGCACATGTTTATATGAAAGAGGAAACCAAACACTGCCCAGCACTATGTCAACTGCAGTTCTCCTGCTCTACATATTAAACAACTAAAAATAAAATAAAATAAATCATCAAGCCATTGGAGTTTTCCATTGGGTAGTCTTTTTTTTAAGTTACCTTGAAAAGCAAGACATACAGCCAAGGTAGGGGTACAGACACGACCTTCTGATGTATTCAAAGAGCTGGTTTTACCTGATGAATTTCATTATTCACCAAGGCCACTAACTTTTTTAAAAAGGATGCTTTAAATGCCCTGATGAAAACACAGAGGGCCTGGGTTGAAAGCACAGAGTCC
The DNA here is from genome assembly GCA_013399475.1 of Chauna torquata. Classification (NCBI taxonomy): domain Eukaryota; kingdom Metazoa; phylum Chordata; class Aves; order Anseriformes; family Anhimidae; genus Chauna; species Chauna torquata. The sequence goes on from VXAL01012072.1 coordinate 140,989, forward strand.
GCAGCTCTTACTGCAGACAGCAAAACTCTGCTGATGTCTAAGCTGGACCAGGAGAGCACACACAGAGAGCTCCACAAAAAGTATTCTCCTGGCTGAAATGAGGACTGGGAAGCTAAAATGGGCAAAATCATTATTTATTGCAGCCAAAATATAAAATTTGGATTCCAGCACATAAATACAAATATAAGTTAGTCACTTCTCAAAGATATGAATAGATTTGGTTTGGAAGAGATTATAACGGACAAAAAAACAGTGAGAAAGAAAAGCAATGGAAATTAGTTCACTGAGTCAATTATTCTTAGCCAGGGGTGACAAAAAAAAAAAAAAAGGAAGATAATTATTTTGAAATTATCACAATGAGATGTTTCCAACTATTTAATGTACTTTTTAAAATTAACTGAAAACATTTAGATTTGGATCAAACAAAATACTGAGGTTACTTAGGGTACTCTTTATAGGGTGCTCTTTCTCCCACTCATGGCACAGATCAGTTTCACAATCATTTTCTTTTTACCTAGAAAAATAAAGCAAACAAACAAAAATACATTTCAGTTGAACAGATTTTTTTTTTATTTTATTTTTTATTTGGTTGGACCACCAATCTGAAAAATCCATTATCTACACAGCTACTTCTTTGTCTTACCCTCACGATTTTTTTTCTTTTAAAGGTCAGTGTAAGCCTACCAGAAGTTCTTTAATGAGAAAATTGCTTTATCCACTTTAAAACACAATCATTTTGTGGGTAATCCGGCCTTGGAAAATGAAACGATTTTTCAGAGGGAAGAAAGCTGTTTTTCAGACTTGGCAGTTTATCTAAAAGAAATGATTTCCCAGGCAAAGACACAAGGGTGGCCTGATTGTCATGGAAGTTGCTTCAAAAATTAGCTGGTAACTTACCAGTGGGAAAACTTGAATGAATGTAATTATTAATTTAAAAAGAAAGTACTTGTGCGGTTCTATATTTATGTTACACTGTCAGATAGTAGCACCATAAAATCTGAAAGCAAGCTAAATAATGGCATAAATAAATATTTACAGTGCATCTAAGTGATCTTAAATTACCACCGGCATTGCCAATGTCCTGCTTTGATATTTTTGTTTATAGAAAGGACATTTTTTATTGCATAAATAGCTCAGTAATGGCTTTAATTCACAGTTTTTTTCTGCCTCTTCAGATCCTGTTCCCTTCGGGAGCATTCATTCGAGCTGATGTGAGCAAGTGGGGAATGGGCTTGACGGTGAGGATGCCGAGCACTGACTTCAACAGCACCAGAGGTTTGTGTGGCCTCTTTGATGGGATCGGTCACAACGACTTGAGCAATGTGCCCGAGGAAGACTTCATAGAAGAGTGGAGGTACAACGAGATGATCCCAAACCGGGAGATGCTCTGTAGCACTAATTCCAGAGATATCGATACGTTTTTTTCATTATGTGCTCACCTAATGACCTGGCAGAGATATTTGCTTCATCAAGCAAGGGAAGCCTGGAGCCCCATTACCATCTAAACAGCATGGTGGCTTATTTTTCAGTCAGCACAATGCACATACGCAGTTACTGAGGAGAAGTTTTATATTCATAAGTGATGTCAAATTAACAGCTGTGTTCAGATCCCACTCAGCTGTTAAAGAAAAAGATGCAGTTCTCATCCACAATGGAAAATGTAGATAACTGACAATAGGGATTCATTAAGGGTTTGGTATTTCCCTTGTTCTTTTATTCTTGAACACTAATTGCAATATGTGAGTATAGGTTAAATGTTACATTTTGACAAAGTGTGGTAATATATGTACCATGCTAAAAGTTAATATCTACTCCGCTAATGATGACGATGAGCTCAAAAAATTTCCACTTTCTGAGACATATGGCCTGGAATCAAAGCCAAGAGTCTGGTGCTCTGACATGTCCCTGTACCTGTCCCTGTCCATGCCCTATCCCCAACACCAGTCCACATTTTAATTCTATGTTTTCTAAACATATCCAAAAGGTGTTCCCAAACTGAAGTGGGTTTTGTTGGCTGTGTAGGTTTGTTTGTGACGTATGTCTTGGAAATAAGGAAAAAATAAGGTGAACATGGCTGGTTATGTTTACCTCTGCAGATATCTCAAGATTAGCTCATGCCATGATATTCTCCTCATTTACTGTGGGAAGAGCAAGTGCAAGAAAATTTAGCACGGTTGGATCAAATCCAAACTGTAGTCAGATGGGTCAATATGCAGCTTAACATATTGCTTAATCTGTACATGGGAATTTAGTACACAATAAATACAATAAATTTTAGACCTACTACATTTCAGAAAATAAACACCTCTACCATATTCTAGTTATGTTCAGCCAGCCTACATAACGGCTATCTAATGGCAATTTCGACTTGTAGTTACAAATTATGCTATTTAGAAGTCAACGGCCATCGTTAACATCTTAAAATTGTGAGTATGAGTAAAAGCTTGCTTCTAGGAAGGCAAATGGAGAAAGAGTTTGGTGTAAGAATGACCAACTTCTGCCTACCCAAAGAGAGGCTAACAAGAGCATTGGGAGTAGCTGTTCAAAACAGCTTTGTTGAAAGATCGGAAGGCGAAGTGGAACATACAGGAATTTACTTACTAGACAGTGAGGAATTTTCTAGTGCTTGGAGCATATGATGGAGATACTTCAGGAAAGATATGGAAAGTTCCTGCTATGTGAGAAGGGCAAGATGGGTGACAAGCTTAACTTTGCAGTACTCCCAAGGATGGAGTCTCAAGGACTCTTCAGAGCCTGATTCAAAAACCAACTAAGCCAATGGAAAGACTAATGCTACCTCCAGAAGAGACTGGATCGGTCTCTGATCCACCAATGGAGAAATGGTGCAGTAAAAAACACAACCTGGAGGGTGATTTTACTGCTGCTGATTTTAATTTCATTTTAAATAACACTTAAAGCATGCCATGCTTTCTGCAGCACCTGAAGCTAGTCAGTGCTCACCATCTGGCAGTTCAGCTCTTTCACTGGCTCCCTTTACTCCCAGGCAGCTGAAAACAGATCTGTTTTAAACATCAGCTTTCCAATGCAACTTTTAAACAATAAAACAACATCAGAGCCTCTCAGTCCTTAAACAGCATCTGGACAGGGAAGAGCTGAATTTTAAAACATGTATTTTAAGTAGCTAAAAGAAAATTTTCATACCTTTTGTAGTTATTGAGAAATCAGGAGCTCTCAGATAAATTTGGACTCTCTGTAATAACATCCAACTCAGTTTGAAATACTTGCTTTTAGCTCTTCATTGGTTATAATGGGCAACCAAGATGAGTGATTGTCTAGTCACCTTGTGCAAAGGACAGGATGCCCTTCCTAACTCACAGAGGTGCATGCCGGTGCAGAAGGACAGGGGTTTCCAGTGCCTCCAACCTTTCCAAGACATACAGCCCCAAACTGTTGACCAGAGCTGACTAAAGCAAGGTATTTGGATTAAATCTGAGCTGGGGCACAGGGAGACTCATGCAGCTGCTGGAGCAGCTCTGCTCAAAGCTGGTCCTGCGCCTACTTCTTCCTAGAACAGTATCTGGGCAGAGACCTCTGCTACCTGTCTTTCATTTTCTCCTGTGGATTGTTCTTCTCACTGGACATCTTCAACAGTGCCCACAGTGTGGGGCCCCATCCTGCACTGCAGCAGCGTGCAGCACACTGGCTCCAAGGAGGATCTGGAATGGGTCAGCTACAAGCACAGGTTAAGGCCACATAAAGCAGATGCAGAGCATTTTGTTTCACTTGTGCAAGCAAAATGGTTTCACATAGGAATAGTGAAACAATTCATTTTAATAAAATACCAAGGTAAAAAGGTTTCATTTTGTTGGAATTTTCATATGTGTTTTAAACTTCTGTTCTGAGTTGGGACTAGTTTATGTGATTCTTATATATTTATTACGTAATATTTACCTGATCTCTAGTTTATGTGGTGTCCCCTTAAAAGAAAAGACCTACTTCTGGTGCCTCAGGTTTACTGTTAGTTTGTGATATGAGCCTGGGCAGCCTCAGTTGCAGGTAGCACCACCATTCTGGGCTGGATAAACACTGCATGCAGGATGCCCACTGGAAATTAAAGCTGCATTGTCTAAAGGACAAGAGGTCATTTCAGTACTCCCTCAATCAGCAAAACGTGTTTTACTGCCCAAGACTGAAGGAAAGCCAGTGCTGAGTGTGGAAGAGCTTGTGCATGTCTGTGAGCACGAAAGCCATCCTGTTGTATCATACTGCATTCTGCTGTGCCCACACATTGGGAAAAATGGTTTCGTAAATGTTTTGGCTCATCTTTCAGGAAGAGAAATGTGTTCATTTTGCTTTTTGCTTGTGTCACCATGATGTTTTATTTAAAAGTTAGTATTGTACCAATGATCAAAACAATAATATCATATATGTCATTTTCAATATATATTGGAAAAATTGGATAAAGTCATTTCTGCTTTCTACAACAGTGTTTGGCTCTAAAATGTTGACAAACGCTTTCATCTTCCTGAACCTTCTACATTCTGGCTGCAAGACAAAATTAATGCCAAAATAATTTAAATGTTTGGTGATATTTCAAATTTGTCTGGAAATATGGTGCTGCCAACTATTGAGACAAGAAGCATAACTTTTTCTATGAAACTCCAGGATTCCTCTGCACAAATAAAATCAATAAGAGATCTTGTATCTTGTGCTCTCTCTCTCTTTTTTTTTTTTTTAACCCGCAGAGGAATTTCCAGAGAAACTTCAATTATGGCTGTTTATTCAAACTGATCTCTCTGGAAGTTCATCCATCATTAAAGCTGGAGTAAATTAAAAAGTGGGGAAAAAATCACCTTACTTCACATGATAGCCTAACCCTACGATCATTAGAAAACTGCTTTGTGTCAAAAGAAAAGCTCAAAGAAAGCTCCATTAGAGGACAAGAATGAAATGAAGTATGCATAAAATATATATATATCAGAAAAAAAAACACAGCAATCCAAGTCATAGAGGAAACACCTGGTAGAAAACCTAGGCAAATAGATAAAGATGATTTTCATAATGAAGAATTTGAAACAGATGTATCTTTTTTGTCATTCTCCAAGCTGTATCTGAGTCACTCCGGGGACAAATCCAAGGCCTTATTTCATGTGTAATATGCAAAGGGCAACTTGCACCTTAGAAAAAGTTCTTCAAAGTGACATCCCACAGTTAGGCACCGGTCCAGCAAAGCACTTAAGCATCTGTTACCAAAAAGTCCCAATCTAGTGCTAAAAAATGTACAGGACAACTCAAGAAGGGCAGTGCAAAACTAAGTAAAGAAAATAGAGATTAAACTTAAGCATTTTCTTAAGTACTTTGTCAGATTGGGAATTTATACATTCCCCAGCCTTGGGGAAAGAAAGTTTACTTAACAGTGTAGACCAATTTGTTGAAAGTTTCCTCCCTCTAATCTCTATCTATTTTTAAACCAGAATACCTCCGGGGAAGAGTTTATTTGACAAGATTCCAGCACCTTCTGAGGGGAAGCAAAGGAAAAATTACTGCAGATGTCAGAAGGAGAGCACTAAATCCGTGTCCTTGGTGAACATGCCGAATGCCTTTCATACTCAATCTCCTGGTTGCCATTATGATAATGTGGATTACACTTCTGCAATCCCATATCTAGATGTTACATCAGAGTTTGTCACTCACTCAGGCAAAGAGTCTGCTTTAAGAAATGATAGGAAACAGTCAGCCAAGTCTTTTGATCAAAGATATCTGCCTAAATCAGTCAAAAAGCGAGGTAGCCCTGAGGAGCGGTTAAAGCCCCTCACACATAATGTTTCCATGAAAAACAACAGTTTCTTTAACTTTGCCAAGCCAACAGAAGAACTACAGAGAGCAAAAAAGCAAGAACACTACTATGAGTACTCATCCCTTCACCCACTGCATAGCCCAAGCCAGACGGACTCAGAGAGCTTTGCCTATTTTTTCCCAGAGGATTATTTTGAAGGAGTTCGGACAAAACTTTCACTGGGATGGCCCACTCCCAATGGTCTAACCTCTGCCAAAGCTCGGGACATTTGCCACCAAATTCTTGCAAATTCCACCATTGGCTTAGTGTGTAAGGCTCTCCTTGGAGAACTAATAGATGAGGCCATCGATATATGCATTTTAGATCTGCAGCTCAAGGATGACGTGGCCTGGGTGAGGGCACTGACGGCACTTTTGGAAAATGAATGTGAAAGACGAGTGCTAGGAAAGAGAGGTAAAGTGTTACACGTCAGAAACCAGCCATCTGCTACCCAGGAGGAAATCCTCACCATTCTCCGGTGTCCTGCTTTCTGTAACAGCAATGGACAATGTACAAACCTGGGCTGCCAGTGCTTTGAGGACCACAGCTCCTATGATTGTAGCATTGCCAAAAGTAAGTAAGAAATTCTGTTTGTTCCTACCCTACCCATCTTTCCATGGTATTAGAGTTATTAGGTAGAACATCTGCACGGAGTTGTTTGCTCTTCAAACAGTGCTACGAGTAAGATATTTGATGAATTAGTAATCAGTTTTTGACCTTGAAGAGCTGATCAAAATGTCTGGTTGGCTGGTCCTTCACTTTTTCGCCTCAGTAACTTTTTAAAAATGGATTTTACAAGCCCCTTAGCAAATTGGTTTTGCAGAAGTGATTTTTCTTTACATCTGATCTATCACCGGCATGCTGACAAGCAAGCTTCTGACAAAAAAGAGGGTCCTGCTCACCTTGTGGTCAATATTCATGTTAACACTGTATAGATACTTCTTTTATTTTTCTCCTTGATCAACAGAGAATAAAATTTGAAAATGAATTTCAAACTCTGTATTAGTTAAAAAAAAAAAAAAAGAAAAAATGAACAGATAACATTGTCAAAGCCATAAAATAGCTACAGGACATATTTGAACCTGCAGACCTGATTCTGCAAATATTTCTGAATTGCCTTACATTTACACAGGTGACTATCCTACTAGATTTGTTTCTTCTTTACAGTTCAGCCCCTCAATGGCTAGATCCAAGTCCAGTGTGAGTATTCACAGTGCTTGAAACTCAGCATACACATAAATGTTAGCATTAATTTTAAAACACAAGCCCTGCCTCAGCAAACCGCATAGGCTTATGCTCAAAGATACAAAAAGGTACTTAAGGCTCAGCCACACAGTTCCATTCCTGTAGCTTAAGAAGAAGCATTTCAGCTAAGCTGAAATAACAAGGTATGCTCCCTCATCCATCCCAAATGTGGGGGAATGCCTTTTGCTGCGATGCCTAGGCTGCTAGACATTATCCTTTAGTTAGGACAGGTAAAGCTCTTATCTAGGGTCAGTCACCGAGACACCCGAATCTCAGACAGCCCTGGAGGTCAGCAGTACATCTGATACTCCCAAGGCTTTTACTAGCTGGGACAGGATCACCCAGATACTTCAAAATAGACATGTCATCAGTGCACTAATTTGAAGTGGTAAAATATATCCTGACATTTTCTTCTCATTAATGGCAGGCTAACATTTATAGGATCATTTCATATATTTCCTAAATTTTTGAAAAATTCATCCTCATTCAGACAGAGAACAACTGACACGTGACTGAAAAGCATTTTGAACAATTTTGCAGTATTTGTTAAATACATAATTCAATGTTTAACTTCATTTCTCTGCGAATAATGTCCAGTCAGGTAGGGGAGTTGCTTAGACCAGATGTTTAAATTTTATTTTGCTTTTCTATGGTTGAAGTCCCTCAGATTAGAGGAAAATAACTTCAGCAAGACTTTTCAACCAAAAGCTAATGGCACCTTGTCTTCGTGCTGTTACATCAACTATAAACAAGGACAGAGCCCAGAACGTGGCCTGAGACTACACGATGGGTGAGAAATGCGAAACAATGATACATCAGCTGTGGCAAATGACCTGTAAGCCATTATTGCTCACCAGTCTGACTAATGAGGTAGTAGGTATTTGCTTCAAAACACTTCTCTTTTGGAAGTCTGGCTTATTACAGTTCAAAATACGTCAAATTATTGACTCCAGTTTTCCAAAGTGTTACTAGTTCGGCCTTGGTCGAGATACTGACTCCCAGCAGCCTCCTCCTCTCTCCAGCACTACTTGCCTGGAAAGACCTCTTCTCCACTTCTCCCGGCCTCCAATTTGGTCTCCACTGAGTGAGGGTTGTCCTGAGGATGCTGAGGCATGCTTCTTGTCAGAGCAGCCTCAGGCTTAGCCTGGTCCTTGAAGAAGTGAGCTTGGCTTTGAACACTTAGAAGAGCCACATCACTACAAATGGTAAAATATTTGCTGGGTGCGAGTTTGTTAGTGTCGCAACAAAATTAGCATTCATTGCTTCAGCAGTTTTCCTGATAAATACATAAGGCCCTCTTCCAAAATTACCACACACTTTTCCCAACATTTCAAGGCAATATTTAATATAAGAAGTGACACACCACTGTGCTCTCTCACACACAGTGTAGACCTCACATTACGCAGAGTTCAGTGCTGTCTGCATCCATAACCTGACAACTGCCTCGCTTTGGGTCTGTGCCAGATTAGCACCATATTGCAGCAAAGCTCAGCTATTGCATGTGAAGGAAAGTTTAAGGTATAATGCAGGATCTGCAGAGGACACCTCACCCAGCCCATTCACCAAGTCAAAAAGTGGACCCAAATGAGTAAAATGATCCATGTCTGTTGTATATTACGGCTTATTATAATATTGTGTATTATGGCTTAAAGTCATCTTCCCAAAGCCCTCTCCAAGTTGCAGTGCATGTTTTCTAGCTGCAACTAATAACTTGCATTTTTAACTTGTATTTAACTAATACTTGTAAAATATTTTTTGCTGACATAAACATTAAGTACAAATATTATTTTTTATTGAAGAAAACCTACAAAGCACATTAATAATTACTACCCAAGAGAAAAAGAATGCTTTCTAGCTAAGTTAGGAGAGCTCAGAAGAGAAAGCATTAAAATGTAGTAGAAATTGCCATGTTGAGCCACCAGTATTTATTTGTCTCTTGAGGAAAAGGTAGTGGCATAACTCTCTGATGTGCAGACATGCTTTCCCAAGGATGCACCTGACCTGGGGAACATTTACCATTCAATTTTCTGTTTTCCCACCATACTAGTGAGATTATATGTTGTCCTCTCATCAACAGTTGTCCATCTCCAGAGAGGTAAGTCAACAGTCGCTCACGCTGTATTCCACATTCTGGATATACACTGGGAACTTACACTCTTGTGCAGAAGAAAACCAAAAACAAAAATCAAAATGTCACAACAGACTCACGAAGACTAGTGGAATTCACTTCAACTGCTAAAATCTCTGCAAAAATATAGGTTTATTTTTTTCTATTTATAATCTGTCTTCCAGCTAGTACAGGGTAGACCCCATAGCCCATGGAAACCTCTGAGCTGTTTTATGCATGAAAATCTTAAAGCGGAACTGCTCTTTCCCTAATGTTCATGTAGACAAAAAAGTTACTTAGCAATTCACTGTGTGTTCCACATAGTAAAGAAAATATTTATTCAAAATATTTTACAATCTGTTTCTCATTAAAATGGGAAAATTGGCATTAAAAATCAGCTGTTTAAGTAAATACAGTTTAAAAGTTTTTTTCTTTTTTGCCCACAGACTACTGAAAAAAAAATCCATCAACATCTGGAAAAAAATTGGCAACATTTTTGACAGTTTGTTTGGTAAAGAAGGGATCCTCTTTAGTATAAAAATCTGGGATTTGTTTGGCTGGAGTTCGTTTGTTTTTGTTTTCCCCCAAAATAAAGACACTAGAAGTGAAGAAGATCCATCTCCTGACCAAATTTACCTAAGATATCACAGTATTTACAAATGGGAACAGTGATCAAGAGAGTTGCAAATACCTTATGTAACATGAGTTCCACAAATAGAAAACACTTTGAAAAATATACCTTTGAATCTGTACATTGCTATTGCTTGACTCTTCCCAGAGCATGTTGCCAGAAGAGTCCTCAGCTTTTCCAAATGACAGATGAGTGGGAGGCAGTGTAAATTTCCCCTAATGCCAGTGGTAACAGTTTGAAGATTTTTGTCCTGGTAGTCTTTAAAGAGAAGGGCTTGCTTTAGTTTGGGGAACATAGCACTGAAAATTAACTTCTCAGCATGTTCAGTAGACACTTGCCAAGATTTTAGTGAAGACCAGTGATTAAAGCTATCTTTTCTCTTTTAGTGACTTCTCAGTATTTAACCTTATGTCTGTGCAAAAATCTTTGAATACTATTTCTGCATATATTACACATGTGACCTCAATGTCAGGAAACACCTCCTCACAAGAGTACTGACAGAGGCCCATAATCATTAAAAATGACCGAGTCCAAATTCATCCACAGCTTCTCATTTACCTCAGAAGGTTTATGCTTGCCTTACAACAGTCCTAGGTCAAAGCTTTGGACTTTGGAAACTGGTCTGGCTGCAGTGCTTTTGGAAAGCAGTGGTCTGCAGGAAGGTCCAAAACATAAGGGTCTGAATTGATTCCCCTGAGGTGACCTTCTCCAGCTTTAGGAGTCCCTTGGAGAAGCATTTGAAATGATATTATGTCCTTACAGAAGGGTCAGTAATTTAAGTTGGATAACTTGGTTTTAATTCTTTATACCAGATACCAAAATTGTATTTGATAAAGAAGAAATTAAGAACAGAATGTGTCTTCTGGTACCCATTCCTGCTCCTCTCCCAGATATCCCAGGCCCTGCTAACGCCATACTGGTGAAAAACCACTGTGTGCTGGGAGGGAGCTGGCCCAGGCAGCCATACTGAGAGAGCATGACCTGACGGCTGGGATAGTCCATCCCTTGTGCTACTGGTGCTTGTCCACCTCTTGTGCTAACAGGATGGGGACATTTTTGAAGTTCAAGCTTTGAGCAAAACTGGGAAGAAAAATATTTCAAGAAAATTAAAACAAAACCAGGTAACAGTTGGCACACTTGATTTGCAGAACTTTCTCCTTTGTATTTGCCATAGGGAAACCCAAATCTTTGGAGAGGCTGAGAGGTGTCTTCAAAAGACGTTGGTTTCAGCATTAAGTATGGAGAGGGAAAAGCACTACCATGGTCTAGAGTGAATCAGTGTGATGAACTGTAATGAGCTCCACGTATTACAGTCTATTTATGAATTCATTTCTGAGTGATCTAGAACGTATATTTTCTATTTCTCTATGTAACTATACAGAAGCTGTGTATCTATAAAAGTACCTGACCTTGGAAATGCAATGCAAAGCAGATCTACACATCCAGCCAGAGGTCAGGTGCCCTGCAAGGAGAAATAAAATCTTAGTTCTGGCACTCCAATCACTTGGACATTATAATACTTAGGAAAGGTCAGCTAGCTAATTCAGTACAGACAAGCAAGACATTAGTATTAGTGTGAGCTTCACCTTTAGCTGTTCTTGATTTTAGAGTTTTATTGGCAACATTCTTTTAAGATATTTGCTTGTTTTTACATTTCACAGGTAGAAATGTCCTACACAGACAGCATGTGATGTAACACTTATTTGCAAGCAAAAGTACTACAGTATCGCAGAATAATGAAGTGTTTCTTAAACAACAGTTCAAAAGACTGGATGTCCTTAGAGCTGAAGTCTTGCTGGCATCACTAAAGCCAGGATTTCACACCAGAAATGCTATTAGAGATGAAGAATTAAGATTAATCTTAGAAATAAAGCTGCATCTTCTAATGGGAACAGCTTGAGCTTCCTAACTGACAGCTCAGGCATCCTGACCTGTCCAGCTGTGAGCAGGCAGTCATCGCTGTGCAAGCACAAGAAGGATAAGCCTTTAGGCTTTTTTGTTAATAAGCACAGGTTCTGTAGGAAGGAAAGAAAAGGAGCAGAAATTAAGAACTGAATTAGGTTTCTGCAGGACATATAAAACTGCTGCCTCTTTTGATTTCTTCTAATAAGACAGGACCTAAGAAATAGAAAAATGTATGTTGATTTTGGAAATGTTAATGTTTAAATTCCACTATTAGAAAAAAAGTGACTTTCCAGGAAATGTTACATGAGTAATGCAGAAGAAGGCAATTCCTTTTCCTGGCCATATATTTTCCCATTAGATCCAAAACAAATCTCCATCTAACTTTCTCAGGCTGGAATTTTATATGTGAATTAAAACTCCCCCAAGATCAAGGAGGCCATCAATATGATTCAAGTATCTTTTCCAAGGTCACCCAGTCTCAGCGAGGCTGCCAATACATAACAAAGTGTTCTGCCACTGGTTGTGACCAGCACACACACACACTTACACAATGCAGTATTTTTAGGGATCAGAATACAACCTTTAACATTTCTGGAATAACTTAAAAGGAAAAAACGGAGAAAGACAGAAGAGAGCTGTTCTCCCCCGCTCTGCCTGACTCCAGCAGGAGTAGTCCAGGTGGCCAGAGCTATAATTATCCTCCCATGAAAACTGCAATTTGGAGTTGAAAGGCACCTCTGAAATTTGGCAATGCTCCAGAAGCTTAGACATTCTTAATGTTGCTTAACATTTCACAAAACCCCCCAACACCTGTATAAGGTGCTTAAAATGTCATTACCACCTGTAATTAAATGCAGAATCCAATTACTGTAGATAGCAAATCAGGTTGGTGCTTACCATTTGTATATATTGACCATGTTGATTATAAAAAAAAAAATCAGGACTAGTAAAGCACACATAGAGGAATGCAATATGCAGATTATATGAAGCTCTAAAGAGCAATTACAAGATAAAAGGTAATGAGGAATAATAAGGACAAATTAGTTTCAGTGAAGTAATGACACTTGAAGTTTGAATTTCTATGTGAAAAGTTCTGGAAAAAATATAGCCAGCAAAGAAAAAAAGTGAACAAAAAGGGTAGTGAGAAGATGGGAAGTTAATGCTTAACTATCATGCTTATGGATATACCATTTTCATAGCAAAATATGTCTGCCTGTTTGGGTATTGTTATTAAGAAGTTCTGTGAATCCAAGTGCATTTACAGACCTGTGAACCACAACGAAACAGGTCCCTTGGACCCATTCACAACAGCAGATACATGATTTACAACCTGTTACTTTTAGGAGGATTAGATAGACCTGTCTGAGTTTATCACACTGCTTTGGGCCAAGTCTTGTTCACATGTTGTAATTAAAGCACAAACTACTTTAAAATAAAATTATATTGAATAGCAGCACAGGGTCAGCTATTACAGTCCTGAGGCAGGGACTTCATGAAATAAGTGCTATAGAAATCTCGCTGTTTATAAAATTGTGCTTGATTTTTAAACATAATTCCTATTTTTGAGGATGAAACATGAAGAAGCCATTTAAAGATAAGATTTAAATTGCTTCAAGATCCTCTGGTGAAAGGGGACAGCGGATTTCAGTTCTGTAAGTCAAACATCCGCTTTTGAAGTTTTGTATGGGAACATATTGACTTTGTAATAAATATGTTTATCCCACTTTCTATCAGTTCAGTAGTCTTTAAACTCCAGATCATGGTGCCATAATGATTATTTAAGGGCTGTTAGTCTGTCAAGTAAATGGCTACTTCTCGGCGCATGTAATATGTGCTTTGTCGAAGTGATACATCACAACAGTGCAGAAGGAGCCATTAATATGTATTGGGTCAATAGAAGCTTGCCATGCATAAATTTGACCATACAAAACATAAAATGCTTACTAGACTCTTCAAAGAAAAACAGTTAATTCCTTAAATCATTGGGATATCTACAGAGAAACATACTACTCAGCATATGTAGAGGTGGTAGCCTCTGTGTCTGCTACCAGCCTGCAGTGCTGGTATGACATGCCTTCAGGGAAGAACTACAACAATTTACATCACCATAAGTGCCTCAGAAATAGATAAATATTTGAAATTATGGAATTTCTGTCTGATCCTCTCCACAGGAATTGATTGCTTTTTAAAATTTGTCTTTAGATTAGTAAATAAACAAATATCCACAACCAAGCTTTTGGCAAATCACTTTATATGGCAGTGAGAATGCAATACACTTTAACAATTAGTTGCATCAATTTTTCAAAATTAGATTTCATAAGATGCATCAAACATGCTTGTGAGAGAAGTGAACGCCATAGTTGCTACTGTTAAACTTTTCTGGCCAAAAGAAAGTGCTATTACTAAAAAAAGATGGAATAATTAAATGGACATTATTCTTTTAAAAGCTTTTTGCTTGTGAAATAATAAGTCATAGGGTTTAACTTTCCTCTTCATTAAAATAATTCCACTGACTTTGATGGATGTAGTATTATCAAAGTCACCGTTACTCTTACCTTGATGAAATTTATATTATCAAGAAAAAATTAGGTCTCCTTTTACAAATGCTTCTTTCTTTTATCTTTTTGCTCATATCGATTATTACCTTTTCTATTCCACAATTCTGAGTTTTCTTATCTAGCCAAATGAAGGAGGAGGTCTGAATATTTCCTATGCCCATGCCCACCATGTTCCCCCAAATATGTACTCGTTCATTTGACTACTGCTGAACAGTAAGTGAGGCAGTGTTATTAGATTATAGTTTAGAAGCTAACTCAACTGTTTCTGTCAAATACACTTTTCTTCAGTAATAATTTCTGTAAAGCAGGGAACACTTCATGCAGATCTCTATATACTGTTGCCACATCAAGCAGTTTTTAGTACACTGCTTCCAATTCACTGGGACTGTGCTCTTTACATAGAGCTTAAAGACATTATGAATATATTCTTACTTCCTTCAGGATGACATTAAAAAGGTGAAGAAATTTTCACTGAGATATCAATACTTTGCAAAAAAGCTTCTATATAACTTGAAAATGAAAACCTTAATTTTGAGAGATATAATCTCCACTTAATATCAATTCTTTTACTCAGTTTTCCAGATGATCTTGGAAAATAGATAAAGAATAAATATGAAAACACATATTAAATAATGCAAAATATTATTGGTTTCAGTTATTCACCTTTTTCCTAGGTAGACCAGTTTATGAGGGAAACTAAAAATATGTGTTTGTTAAAAGTTTGTTTACAAAACACATAATTTCTTTCTCCCAGACATCTACAGAGGAGAGGTCCTCATCCGTGTGAGTTAACTACTACTACTAGTACTAAGTTAACTACTACTGCTACTAAGTTAATTACTAAGAAGTTAACTAATAAGTTAACTATGAATAAGTTAACTACTGCTAATAATAGCATGTTATATGAATAAAATTATTTAAATGATGAGTACATATAGATTTGAGCCCTAAAAATTTATTCCAATATATTCTTTTCAGGTTAAAAACAAAGGCAGCGTTAGTGGTCATAATTAGAAAAGGCATAATGAGTAAATACCGAGATTTTAAGATGACCTGTTATGAAATTTTCAAACATAATTTTCTGAATACAGGCAGGACTTACCTGTTTTTGAAAATACCATTCTCATGTTTCTAGAATGATCTCCTCCAACCACAAAATTTTGGTAGGACATAATAATATAAAAATGTTGCTGCTTAACAAATACAAAATTTATAAAAGAAATATAATTAAAAACTAAAAGAAAAGAAAAGTGAACCTAGCCTAACCTACCACTGACATCCCCTGATTGACACCATTGTACTCTGTTTTATAGTGATGGAGACAGATTTTTCCCTGTCACATAAAACATATTTCTGCCTAGAGTTGTGTGGGTAATTCTCAGGAACTGACAAGCTTCATATTAGTTTTGAACCTTTTCTTCTTTTCATAGCAATTTTAGTTTACTTTTTGATAGTGCAGATGTAATAAACACATTTGAAAAGACAAACATCAATACCAGCCTTAATCTACTGGTTTAAGTCCCAGTTCTTTCCATTCAAAACACAGACCTGGCTGAGCTGGAATAGCGCTATTAGCTTGATAGTTACAAAGTCAATAGAAACTGCATTTTAAAAGGATACCAAATCCTCATGATAAGGGACATGGAAGGTTGCATGCTCAGTGATCCATAGCATTTCCTGCAAATCAGATCAAGGAGATTAGTGTTTTCTGGTGATTAGTTTATTTGCTTTAATGCAAAGCAGTGAAAGCAGTTCAGTGAAACATGTAGCTAAGCAAAACTGTTTTCTGAAATACATAGAATTATATGCTAGAAAAGTTTACAAAATTATAGGTCTGATTTAAGCTGACCAAAGCCAGACAATCCAGATGTATGTGTATAACTTCTTTACACTATGCTGTTTGCAGGCACTGCAGGAAATTTCAGCCTTAAATCTTATTAAATCCAAAACAAAACAAAATGCCCTGAATAAACAACCTCCTTCCTCAAATACTCACACACACGCACACAATAAATAACAAATTCAAGGCAGTTTATGAGCTATAGAATTAAAACCTACTAAACATTAAAAGGTCTGATTTAAATTGACCAAAACCAAAAATTCAGTGCAAACCTAAAACTTCTTTATACCGTGCTTTATTTTGTATAAACAACCCACAATCTACCAATACAGAATGTTCAAACAACAGTGAACAAAAAAAATGTTGATACTAACCAGCTCTTATTCTCATTCAGTAACTTTAAAGATAGAAAAATTACTAAAACCAACCAACTGGACACTATCATGGGAATAAGGACCATGATGACACCCACAGACATCTTCCTTCCCAAATCCCTTGGAGCTCCATCACTGCAGCCGTTGCATGGAGCACTGCTGCCTGGGGTTGTGCTCTGAAGTGCCTTCAAGTGACTGACAATGAGATCTGAGATCTGCTTTGGTATGGCAGTAAGCACTGTGAACGTGCAACCAGATCTTATATTTTACCACCCATCAGGGCCATCTAGAAAAGAGGTAATATTCTATAGTTAACAGCACGCTTCTCTTCCCCTTCTATTGCTGAAGTAAATTGCTGGCAAGCCTTTTAAAAATAGAAAAGATGAAATAGACATAAAATGTCATAGTAAGCTTTCTAAAGCAAAAATCATCTACCATATTGTTGCAGCACATGGATGCTTTCAGTTTGAAATTGAGCTAGTCCATTTCTCACAAGCAGTGAGTTAAAGTACTTGTAAAATGCCATTGCCGTACCCTGCCAGGGCTTGCGCTTGCTCTCACTGCAGTGTCTGACACCGATTGCTGATTTGACATGGACAAGACAGAAGATTTAAAGAGAAGCTTGGTCAGTAAAAAGATTGGCAGGTAAATGGGGATTTAGTCAAATGCTACATTTACAAGGGGATGACTTTCAGGATAGATTCTCATTCTCCTGTTCAGATCTCAGGCCTTGGTTACCTTTCATTGCCATCAGCATGACCCAAAACACACCCTCAATGCAAAGCTTGATTCATGCATAACGAACATACACGTCTGCAATCCACCCTGGATACTAGAGACCTCCAAAGCAGAAAACCAGATCCTCTCCATGTCAGCTAAAGGTCATAGGTTTATAGCTTGCTGCTCAGACAAAGTCAAGTTCTTTGAGAACAGGTTTTGGAAGTAGGGACAAATGCAATCCTCATCTAGAAGCCAGGAAGGTCACTGATGTGCTAAAATCCTGGAAAATAGCATAAAACTGCCAGCCCTTTTTTCTCAGGAAGGATTTTCAGATGAGCTTTCGGTTAGGGATACCATGACCTCCAGAAATGCATTCAATAATTGTGCATATGATTGCTGTAATGACCCTATACACTAAATAAATATAGTAGTTGTGTATATATTTGAAAGGAGACAGATTCAGACTTGCTCTGTCCTAGCTGTGAGCTAGCTAAACATCAGTCAGCCCTGATCCAGAACCCTCACGGCTGCAATAGCTGGGTGTCCACGGCCACGCCAGCAGGCTCTAGCACAGCAGCCTGCTCAGACTTATATGATTTCCAGCACAGGGGTGGCTTGCAACTAGCCACATCAGGACACAGCAAACACAGCATGGTCTGTCTGCATTCACTTGCTTCTAAAAACCATAACCTGCTTTACAAATATTGTATTGGACCATTAACATGGACAATTTTCTTTTTCACTTCAACAGCATGGTGACCATACCAAGTGCATATGGTCTGGTGTTTGATTTGCTTTTCATGACCTAAGCTGCTTATTTATCACCCCAATCAAGAAAAGCAGGGCAGTCGATTCCCTTCTCTCTCTTTTTTTTTTTTTTGAACAAATTTCTTGCCAGTTTTAATTTCAATTGTGCTGCTACATCCCAAAGTCACACATCTAGCTTTCAAATACTGCAGAAGAATGTTTATTTGTGCTAGGATATATTTCTATTCAAAAGTGGAAACCAAACATAAACTATATCTATTCATCACCAAGACTTCAACAAGTGTAGTTTTACAAAATTCTTGATTTTGTGTCAAATGTCTACATTTTGCTTCTATGCCTGTGCACGCATATTATTTGTATAATACACTATAACAAATATCTATAAAACCAATCATGTATTTATGCAATGTTTTTTTAAGTCTATTATGTAGCCTGTGCTCCTTGTCAAGTTTGACTCATGCAAATGCTTACAGAAAGAACGTGCACCGTCAGCAGTACCAGCAGCTCTGAACTTACTGTTCTTTCCTGCAAATTCCTTCTGTGGCTGAAGCAGTGGGACGGGGTGGGCTCCCTGCTTCATGAGGGAGGCACGAAGCAAACGTCGCAAACCAAGTGGGATTGAACCCATACTTCTCTCAAATTACCCAAGGTCGTGGAGGCCTTTTAGATGCAACCTTGAAGTTCAAAGTCCTCTCTCCTTTTTATTCCATGGCAGTTTTATTAAAACCTGATGTTTTCTTTTACATTTTCCCAACATCTCCTGCTGTTTGTCACAGAACCCCAGTGCCTCTACCAGGCAATAGCTTCATTTCAGGGATGATTACTCTGTGCATGTGCAGACCAGGCATTAGAAATGCATTGAGGTGCCCGTGTCTAAGCTAGTGGCTGTGAATACCCAGCTTCTTAAAACTTCCTTCATAATGTGACTGCACCCTGCAACTCATCCCAGTCCCAGGTGCTACCCTGAGCTTTGTTTCTTTATCTAGCAGTAAAATTCAAAGCACATTTTTGGCCTACAGGCCATACAGAGAAAAGGAGAAGGATGATCTCTCTCAGATTATATTTTGGCATTCATCCTCCAACAGATAAATTACTAATGTTCAAACTGGTCACACTTTTCACTAGCTTGCTTCATACACTGTCTGATTTCCTGCAGATCTGTCTCCTGCCTCTTTAGCTTCCCCATCGCAGAAATCACACATCGGTTCCCATGTCTCCATGACCTCCAGTTTATCTGAGTACCTGCACTTTTGCCTTTACTCTTGCCTTTGTGAGCTTTCCCAGCTCTCTCCTCTGCTTCTGTCTTCCTCCCCACCAGTCTTCTGCTGAACTACTTGCATTCTCATATACATACCACTGTGGCCCTCAAGTGTATGCCATGCATAGGCTTAATAATCTTCCCTCCACTAACACTGGGAGCAAGGTACAAGAGATGAGCTCTGGTTGTGTTTTCCCCAGTAAGAGCAGGAACTGTATAGGTGAGTACCCAGCTACTGAGTACCAGGAGACTTTTCCAAAGTTAATGTCATTGATATTTCCTCTTCCACATTTGGTTGGAATCGGTTCATATACGCAAAAAATAGAAGACGGACAGACAAACAGAAAACCATGTTAAAAAAAAAAAAATGCCTAAAATTCCTGCATCTATTAATGTGATATTTCATTTTCAAAAAGAGTTAGATTAAAACTAATGAGAATTTTTTAAAAGTGGGTTGCTGCCTATATTGAGGTCTAAAGTTTGAACTTTAGTATCCATTTGTTTAAAAATGAGTCATAAAATTTCCTTTTCCATCAGACTTTTTCCCTCTCCTTCCTCTCCTCCCAACACTCCCTGCAAAAGCCCTTTGTAAAAATCCCCAGGGGGACTCCACCACCTTCTCAGTACCATGTCTTCAGCTGACCAGAAAAAAAGGAATAAAGAATTAACGTAAATGTGGTCTCCTACACAACTGTGCTGTTTATTACACCCTTTAGGGCACTCCCAGCTGAAGATGGCTTAAAACAGCCGGCTGAGGGAACAGGAAAAAAAAAAGAAAGCACTCAAACAAAAGGTCACCTTCATCAAACCACAGAAATACATGGTGCATTTTTTTCTACCATGAACGTTTCACCCCTTCCACCAGCAAAGAAATCTCATTTTCATCCTGATTGACCCACAAAACAGCCAGTCTTGAGAGCAGATACCCACAGCATATATGGGAACATATTTTCTCGAGATTTAGATCAATTTAAAGATGCTGCATGCGAGTGTGTACGAAATGGTTTGATTGAAATAAATACAAAATGTTCTGCTGATACTGTAAGTCATTTCAGAAAGCATTGAGGTTGGGTAATTTTGCCTTGGCCCCAACACAGCGGTGTCGCGGTAGTGCCAGGATGCACATAAAGATGAAGAAAACCACTGGAAAGTGCACAGGGCTCATCAACAAGAAACCAGCCTGAGAGCATGGCCCTGGAAGAGGAATGGCTGCAAGAGGATGCTCTTGCGCCTCACTTGCTCCTGAGTTACAGGATTTTACTTCACCCACAGAAGCTTGAAAATCTGCAATGATAATGAAAATGTTAATGCAATCCGAGCTACCTCAGTACTAGTGGGGGGACTATTAAAATCTCATGAAAAACATAATGAAGCATTTTTTTTTATTTTTATGGACTAACCACAGAAGAAGGCAATTTATCAAAACCACTCACTATATCTGACTAATATTTTTGTACATTACAGGAATCCACAACTAACTGATGAATGCTGGTAAGCTATAAACCATTTCTCTTCTTGTAAATATTGCAGTGTTCAACAGTGCTGCTAATACTGCTGCAATAAAATCTTTAACCAAAAAAAAAAAAAAGCATTTCAGAAGTACAGAAAAATCTTTTCACTATTTTTCACATTTATGTTGCTTTCCTTCCTTTCTCTGGAAAAATGATAGTCATGCAGCTATGTTGTTATGGGCTGCAATCTGGCAATGTTTAAACAGCATTCATCCTAGTTACAGCTTAAATGGCAGAGCCCTAAAGGAACAGTGAGGTACTGGGGAAGGTTATCAACTCAGCTAAGGGCATTTTTTCTCTTGAATCAGAACTGAACCAATGTACCACTAAAATAATAGGTGACGCAGAGTTTCTGTTTTAGATAAGCTATGGCTCAGAGAAAATTGATGGGTGATATTGCTTTGCCAGAGCAGTGGTGGTGGGACAGGGAACTGGAAAAGCTTTGCAGCCTCTCCTTGCCATGTAGCAGGGAAAATAGATTGCAGTACACCATGCTGGTGCATGACGTGCCTCCCAGGGCTCCTGATTATGTCCCTGCTATTAAGTATTCAGGAAACAAGAAGCAAATCTTCTGCTTTGTATTATTTGTCATCATAGTGGCTTCTCGTGACCATTAGAACTACAAATAGTATCAAGGAAAATATGAAACCATGATCCTGACTGACTGCTGTTACTGATGGAGGACATTAGAGACCTTCTGAGTGTTGTACTAAAGTAAAATTCTGAAGTGAATTCTGCCGTTCAATTAACTTGCATTTTGACTCTGCAAAAATAACCCCAATATGAAAGCAATGAACAATTTTAAATGATGAATGCCTGAAGTGCAAAAGAATAGAAACTTTACCTGAGAATCATAAAACATTTTAAAAACAGTAATGGGTGAAATTCAACCTTGTAAGGGGGACAGCACAGGCTGTACATCACTTAAGCCCTATTTAAGGCCTCAAAATAGAATCTAAGCGAAGCTTACGTGGTGCATGACACTTGTGCTGACATTGTGCAGAGCTGAGTGTCACCTATTAAAGACTTAACCCTCGAAGCAAGCATTCCTTTGAGGACCATTACTTTTATTACATCCAGAGTCTTTGAAAAAAGAAATGTCTTTTACACAGCTGTTTCACCTTCTGAGGAGTCTGGTGGCATGGTCATCTTCAGATACTTCCACTTCCCACCTTCACACTTCTCCAGTCTATGGTGTGACACCCTGTCCTCCCAGCTGCACTCCCCCAGCTAGCCCGTTAGCAGGGTCAGCAAAAGCATTACCAGTGAAGACCTTTTATCTTGAAGCTATAGCCTCAGTAATTGATCCCATGAGCTGTATGTTGCCCATCTTGCAGTACTGGGTGCATGGTGCAATTACTCAACAGAGGTTTGCTGCTTTCTATTTGGACAACTGCTGCTCCTCTTTCCAAGAGAAATTTTCAGAACAACCCAAGAAAAAGAATTAAAGCAAACCCAGGAACAGCAATGACTGCAAAATCTCTGTGTTGTGGTTTAGCCCCGGCAGGCAGCTAAGTGCCACACAGCCGCTCGCTCACTCTCCCCAGGTGGGATGGGGAGAGAATCAGAAAGGTAAAAGTGCAAGAACTCATGGGTTGAGATAAAGACAGTTTACTAGGTAAAGAAAAAGCAGCGCAAGCAAAGCAAAGCAAAACAAGGAATTCTTTCACTACTTGCCATGGGCAGGCAGGTGTTCAGCCACTTCCAGGACAGCAGGGCTCATCACGCATAATGGTTTCTTGGGAAGACAAACGCCATCACTCCCAACGTCCCCCCCTTCCTCCTTCTTCCCCAGCTTTTATGGCTGAGCATGACACCACATGGTGTGGAATATCCCTTTGGTCAGTCTGGGTCACCTGCCCTGGCTGTGTCCCCTCCCAGCTCCTTGTGCACCCCCAACCTCCTCGCTGACAGGGCAGCACAAGAAGCAAAAAAGTCCTTGGCTCTATGTAAATACTGCTCTGCAACAACCAAAAACATTGCCACTATTTTCATCAAAAATCCAAAACACAGCATTGTGTGAGTCTCTATGAAGAAAATTAACTCTATCCCAGCCAAAACCATGACACTCTGATAAACCAGAAGGGAATAGCATGTGTTACTCTCTAAAGCACTATATCTATCTCCTCCTTTCAGAGCAAGCTTTGGAAATCACGGGCTTGGAGAACGGGGGCCTCTGCGACATCCGTGCCTCTGACTGCACCAGGATCCGGGTTTTTGGCTTTGGTTTCAAAGATTCTCCCAACCTGCACTGCAAGGTTACCAGATTAATTGTAAGCAACTTCCCACAGACTCATCAAGTATTGATGATACAGAGAGACTCTGATGTTTACATTAAAGTCATCAATCCTGAACAGTGCTGAGTGCCATCTCATTGATGCAGCAGGGTGTGAATACCTGCACGTCCCATTGCCAGTGTGTTTGCCATGAGCTGGGGGAGCTGACACAGCTCAGCCATTTCCAGGACTGGTTCCTTGAAAATGCAAACCTACGTCTTCTTGCCGGATTGCTCTGTGGGTGTTTGTTTAACTCTTGTTTAGTTCAGCAACACTGTAGTCCAGTGAAGCCTGAAATCACAATATTATTTCTCATTTTGTGCATCTGCAATGGGTACGTTTGGTTGTTTTCTTAAACTCATCTGGATGCTAAGTATTGCAGTTAAATACAAGGCTTCCTCAACACAGTTAGAAGATCCTATTTGAATTTTCTTCGTCATAGTTCAATACCAAGTCAGAAGTTCTAATGACTACTAAACCCATCTCTTCTGCTACCACTATAATTTTATTATAAACGACTACGCACGGGCAATTCTAGGACTGAATTATTTGGTGTATCTGCAAACGCAGACCTGAGGTGTTGGATTCCTCTCATAAATCCACCTCATAAACGATGTTCAGCCTGATTCCCATTCATTGCTAACAAGACACCTCTGAGATTTGCCTACCTTGCCCACTTATGGCTGCGTAGGCCCTAAACAAGTGGTGATGTTTTATGCAGCCAATCTAGCTAAGTAGCAGACATTACCTGAAGGAGCCATAAGGTGCACAAGCTGGCTGTGGAGCTCTAGGAGCAAAGACAATGACATTCCAGGACGTTCCCCTGTCTCATCCCAGATGCTCATCCAAAATGCAGACTGTAGCCCTTCCTAAATCAATAGTCCACTTACATGCATAAAGGAGCATGGCTTGCTCTTTACTGTGTCTATAGTAACATCACTTCTTCCAATAAACCACCTGTAAATGCCTTATATTATTAATTAGAAATATAAACATATGTCAACAACTGGAATTTCTTTATATGAGCCTTCAGTTTCTGCACTCTCCTTCTGTTTTACTGTAGCATCTCAACGGCGAATGGATATCAAGAGAGCAAGAAACCACACAAGCAGATTTTCTCAGCTCTAAGGCTGTTGACTGCCAGATTCCGCTCCTGAACATTACAGAAACAGAGGCTGTGCACTTTGTGGCCGGTGATGAGCCGTTCGCAAGATGGCAAGTGAAAGTAGGAATTTCATATGTTTCTAAGAAATGATTTAGAAGAAGAAAATCAGTTGTCATGGTAAATCAAAATTCAAAGCTCAATTTGCATCCCTTCAGAATTGAAGATGCCTGTAGTAATTCTCATGTTAATGTCATGTTGTGGGGAAAAAAACACAACCAAAACAAAGGGAGTTAAAAACAGATGTCTTTGTAGGCAATCCAAAAGTGCAAATTGCAATCAGTTTTCCAGGTAGTCATCTGAGATTGATGCAGTTGGACTAATCAATTGTTAATCATTAGCATTTCATTTCTGGAAACCCCAGCTCAAACTCATGATTAGGAAGCAAATGCAAGGCAGTTCTGACCACCTTGTTTCAAGGCAGACACTTGCACAGTGCAGGAGTGAGCAGGGAAGGTACGGCCATGGACTTGAATGGCTGCGTGCACAGTAAGGGCATGTGCTGGTTCTGCTCTGCTGTGGTTTTAGCCCCTTTTGTTCACAAGGTGATACATAAATTCTGAATATTTGCAGAAAATCAGTGTCTTGTTGACCTTGTGCCTGCTACCCTTGGTCTCATGCTCAGCCTGGCTAGTTATTTTCTGCAGATTGGTTGCTTTGCTAAGACTGAGCTCATTTAAATGCAGCATAGCTGAGAAAAATATATTGCAATTGTAGAAAGACTGCAGATGTGTTTTGAAAATTGCTGTGTGTAAAAATGAAACATGTAAAACAGTCTCTTCACCGCAGTGTCACTGCCTGTCCTGCGCCCCACAGCTGTCTCTAACATGAACCAGACTGTGGACTTGTGTGGCCGTGGGGTTTAGGGTGAACAGAAAGATGCTTGCTGGTGCATATTTTCTATCCAGTAAATTATTTTAAATAGATGAGGATTTGCGTTTAAGAGATGTGTGTAAAATTTCTGTAGGAGCAGAGCCAGGCCATCAGCCGAGGGTGGATTCTGCACCTTCCTTCTGCAGAAGCTGCCGTTCAGACTGTGAGCCTGAACCAGAAGGGCAGTTCTTGTGCCTAGGGTTCCAAAATTTCTCAATGGCGATACTGAACTCTGCCAATTATGAGATGAAATGCCACCTTGTGATGGAAAGACTTGAAAGGACTGGGATGTAGCCCAGGAGGAGAGCTCACATTTTTGCGTGGGCTTTGGGCCATTTCTCCAGTGTAACCAGGACAGCTACCATGCACCTCAGGTGCATCACAATTCAGTTTGCTTTCAAGTGCTGCCTTCCAGCCATGAGAAGGTCTGTGTCATTTTTCTTTTTTTTTTTTTTTCCAAAACACATGTAGATGGTCCCTTTCCTTGCACTTGAGTTGAAGGAAATCTCCTCATCTGTGAGCCTTCTGCCCTTTCCCTTGCCTCTGAACCCTGCGGAAAAACCAGTTTCATGGCTAGGCAGCAAGCACACAATTAAATAACCTCAGTCGGATCCAGCTGCTGGCATGCTAAACCCAGTTCTCCTGTGGATCTTTTTGCTGAATAAATTGCGAAGGCAGAGCTCAAAGCTCAGTTTCAAAGGTAGTGAGCCCTATGTGGCAGCGCAGAGAACAAAATGATGGAACTTTTCAAGATAAAAAAAGATTTGAAGTGATTTCCACAAGTATTCAAAATTTTGCACTCCAGAAAGTTCCCAGTAAGACTTACTTCATTGTTGATCTTCACAGTTGTATTAATAGATACCTTTTAAAATGCAGATAAAAGTTTTCCCAAAACCTAAAATCAAAACAATTCTTTCTGTAAATACCAGGTTCAATATTTTCAGAATCTTTTCCCTGCCCCCATAACAAATTTTAGTGGAATCAGCAAAATTCACATAAGCTATTTTTGACTACCAAGGTTGGGGGATTGGGAGCTTCCCAAGATCTTCTCAGTGCTTTTCCCTGTTATCCACTCCTGTATTCATGTTTCAGATTTTGCTCTTTCCTTCCATGACATGCTGCTGGCATGTCAATAAAGAGTACATGGGCTACACCAGAGTGTTTGGGATAGTCTGTTTAGATATCAGAATATAAACGCCTACTTGGGCAGCAGATGACTTAGGCTCTCCACACAGATGCCTGGGTGAAGAGGTGGAAGAGCTTGGCAGGCACTTATCTAATTTGGGAAGCAGGTCTCTGACTTATCTTCAATTTGTTATCATTGCCTGTATTTGTCAAGAGTAGGAAAAATATTTGCTTAAAAGTCAGTGAAGCAGAAGCTGAATTTGAATTCAGCAAGTCTCCACAGCTTTCATTTTTCATTTATAAAACATTCATATAAGTCAAATTCTATTTCAATGATGAAGGATACAAATAGCTGAGATTGTTTCATGATGAACAAAACACACTTCAGGCAGAAGCAACAGACCTCCTCACTGTTCTGACTGCATGTCCAGAAGCAGTGGTTCTTCCTTTCCAAATGACACATACATAAAAACAGCCAAGGCACAACCCTCCATGAGTTTTTGGCTTTTAAGGGCCAACTGAATCTGTGTAGAGATGATTGCCCAGCTTAGGTCTCATAGTTGCTTTTGGAGTATTTGTGAAGTAAATAGTCACTGAGGTGACTAGTGAAAAAGCAACTGAAGTAACTATAAAAGAACTCAATTCTGAAAAGACACCAAGAAGGAAGCTTATAATAATCAGTAGATAAAATACAACAAATTGGAAAGAGTTACATTTCATTCACAATGCTCACTTCAGACAGAGGAATTAGTGCAATTTTATAGCTCTTTATATTTTTCCCTGTCTACCCATTTCACCCATTATTAGTACACTAGTAGAGACAACACTGGATGCTCTGGTTAAAGAACGAAATGAAATGTAAACGGCATTAAGAATAATATATTCTTAGTGGAAGTCCTGCTGCCAATAAGTGCTGCTGTTTAGTGAAGAGCAGGTCTTGGTGGGTTGCCTGTTCTGTTTGTTCCTCATCTCCCACTGGAGAGTAAGTTCTTTGCTTCTTCAAAAAGAGTTTTTACATGTAGTATAATACACCATACTCTAACATCTTGACGTAGTATGATGCTCAGGAAAGAATTTTATTTTTTCCTTAAGCTATACCAATGAATTCTATTTCAATTTAAATTAGTCCAAAGTAGTTGTCTGTCTTCCAGAATTTCATACTGTGAACATCCATGAATACTGTCTGTTTACCTATTTGTACTGCTCTCTGGCTTTCTGCAGAAACAAATGCTCTTAGCTAGCAGTGCATTTTGAGCAGAGAATAATCACGTGTGACACTATGGGAGTATTGGCAGTATTATTATCCATGAGCTTTCAGATTATTCTTAGTGAATTTATGATAATTGATGCTTTTTATGGAATTTATTAAAGTAATTTTTATTCTCTGCACTTCCAGTTATCTGTTCAATTTAACATACGTTCTCTCTGCGAACTGAAATAGTTTATTAACTGGTCAACTTTGTACTCTTGGCCCTGTTATTGATGAGGGAATGTAGACCTGATTCTCAGCCAGAGCTTAGGCTGTGTGGCCGGCCCTTTGGTCTGAGTATGCTTCTGTATCTGCCTTCTGCCCTGTGGCTGTGGTTCCTCTGCTCCTCCTGCATTGCATTAGTGAGACAGATAGAGGTCACAAAGATATTAGTTTCTCACAAATGTCATGAAAATCAAAATGGCTGAAGTGCAAAGAGACTTGTAGTGTCTTCACTTGTAGCATCATGCACACCAGCAGGATGGTCAGTGCTCGGCTGAGGTGCAAGATGCCGAAACTATAAAATACCTGACAGAGAGGGCTTTGCTTTCCTGCTGGTGTTTATCAGTGGTTTCAGCAAGGCTTCCGGCAGCATTTTTGACTTTGGATGCTCTTTAATATTCACATTTGTCGAGAAGCATCACAACGCTTTGTCAAAAGTAAGCCCTTTTCACATTAGCTAGGTATCTTTTCACGTTTATTGTAGAAAAATTAAATTAAAATGTAAACTCATGTAACCCTTTTTATTGTATAAGCAGTCATATATGAAAACTGCCATTCTAAATTAAGGCTTTCTTAGTTACCTACATGTACAGGAATGTCCTTCTAATGTATCTTCCTATGGAAATAGGATGGTTGCTGTCTGGTATTATCCAGCCTAGCACTTTTTAGAGGTTAATATAAAACCACCTAAAGAACATGCATTTTTTTTGCCCCCCTCAAGATTATTGATTTACCACACAGTAAGAACATTGTCCACAATTTCAGCCAAATATCTTAATTTTGTTTCACAACTCTTTGAAAGGCATCCTTGTAGTACTCAAGTACCTATGCAGTCTCCATAAGGGTATTAAAAAAAAAAAAAAATGTTCAGGGGGAAAAAAAAACTAACAGCAATCAGAAAGGTTGAATGCCAGCCGAGCCAAAAGATCTTTTGGTTATTAATGAATAGTTTCCAGTTTGGAACATTAAGCAATTTGTTCGCTTACAGTAGAGCAACTCACAAGTGCTCTAATTTGTCATGCTGGCAGGCATCCAGTTCAAGGGTGCAACAGTATATGCTCCAAAATGAGCAGACAGTCTCCATACGGAACATTATTACTTATAAGAATGATTTTTGTATCATTTAGATCACTAATGATGGCTTCCAGTACAGTAATTCCAGAGTGCTGACCCTGTATGACACAGTCTGCCAGGCCTGCGAATCCCATCCAACCGGACTTTGTAAATTAAAGGTAATTTAAAGAGCATAAAGGTTTAATATGGATCATTCATCTCCTCCCTAGCCCTCTCCCTCCCTTTGATGTACTGTGTGTAATAACTGTTTTAGAAGAGGAAAACCTATTTCATAGGTCAGCTGCACAGCCTGATACTTCTCTGTCTTTCACAACCTCCTGTCCATGTGTTGTTGTTTTTTTAATCCATATATATGTATAGTAGTATATATGTGTGGTATGAATACCTGATAGAGCGCGCTTTATGGTGGACCTTTCTCAGACTGGCACTTCGTGAAAGAGCATGGCTGACAACATGTATACTTTGTAGATGTTAATGGAAGTAAATAAGACTGCGGAGTCTGCCCTGCCAGGCAGCTTGCCTTCACTGTCGAAGTGTCTCTGCTAGGAAGCTCTTTTACCTCTCCCAGGCTGGTTGGTGCGGGTACTGTAACTGTAAGGTATATCATTTCTATACCCCTTTCCTGCTGTCACAAGAGGTATACTACGATGCATGTTACACAGTTTTTGTCACGTGAAAACACCCTTGAGAGAACATAAAACATTCTTGCTTACATTAAATACCATTAAGTACAAACATATAGTGCTTTGACAGTTTCAAAATCATAATCTAAAGCCTAGTGCTACGTTTTAAACTTCCAGCGTGCTCAGAACTGCCTGTAGAGTGCTATATCCCTCTGTTTTCCTGAGGACTTGTTAGTGTAATATCCACCATCCCTTAAAAAAGAGCTTCCCTGCTCTTATTTTCTACAGGGCTGCATCAGACACCTTTTCTGTTTTTCAGAGGATTAAAAGATACTTTTGGAGGGTGTTGGGTAGGAATATTTGAATGTGCTAATCCTGCTTTCCTACCCTAAGGCAAGTACAAATGAACAGGATGACCACCAGTCTCCATTCTTATAAAATGAAGATTAATCAGGTATATCTTAACCCGTTTGTCTCACTGTTCTCATTAACACTAATGGGAAAATACAGTTTTCAAAGTTGCGCTGATTGCAGTAAAGTACCAGTTACTAAAATAAAATGAAAGTTCACATTTTTCAAATAAATCGGTGAATAGAAACTAGTTTATATGCCCAAATAAGGGCAAAACCACTTAAATTTCAGATTAAAATAATTATGTCAGAACCATTTCAATTAAAGCTAGGGTTTTGTTTTGTTTTGCTTTGTTTTTGTCAAGGGCTTTCCTTATTCTTACATTTTTGGAACTCAGAAATATACATGTTTTCTCAATATGCTGGTGTTCTCTTGGTATTATAATAATTTCTATCCTAAGATGCTTCAAGGGGCTATTAGAACTAGGCTTCCAATTGCATCAAACCACATTCTAATTACCCCTCTTATAACATTACTTTGTAATACCGAAATTGCTTTCAGAAAAGGTGTTTCAATTAGGGGACATTTTATGTCAGGCCATTTTGCATTTTGTGTTCCTCTTTTATGGAGCCCATTCTCTACCACATTATCACATCAGAAAAAGCAGCTTTTTCATCAGAACTTCAAGCCTTTGAAAACAACAGTGCAATAAAATCTTATTAACATCCAAATTTTAAATTTTAATGTTGGAGATCTGTTGTGTTGGGGCAATTATGAGAGTCCTTTTAAAAAAAAAAAAATTACTCTTTATTATTATTTTATTATTTAAAATATAAGAAGTTTGAGAAACAGATAAAGCAGTAGATAGAAACCACAAGGCCACCCCTAATCTTTTGGGCCTAGTGGGACTATTTGGTGTGCCAGGTGGGTAGAAGGCAAGGAGGCAGCTTTACGTTTTGGCCAGAAACCTGTGAATATGTGTACTCTAAAGTCAGACATTCAATTACAGCACAAAAATGTAGATTTGTGCTGCTTTGAGTTTCTCTCTTTTGTCTACCAATGCTAAGGAAATCCAAGCAATGTGACATTTCTAAGGAGCTGTGCAAGCCCTCCAGTGGTCACAGTATTTCTCTTCAGAGCAATGGGTATTCAAGAGAGGGAAAAGGAAAAATGTCTTTAAGCCCTGGTAGCTTTTCCTTCCTGTTGTCCCACTATAGTGGTGACATCTCCTGTGTTCCTAATGGAGCCCCACATTTTCCTGGGAATTTGCAGAGTCAAAGTCCCATCAGCAGGTGTGCCCCAACACAGGCTACAAGCAAAAGACATTACTCAGCCATAGGACCTACCCACAGCATGGCTTGTTTAATGACACCCCTCACAGCATGTCCCTGCGTTCACCTCTCAGACAACCAAAGTGTCTTCAGCCCATGCAGAAGCCAGAGAGTGTCCCTAGCCCTGGCAGCCATGCTAACTAGAAGAGGACCAGGTTGGCTTCAAAGTCTGCATGCCCACAGTGCACGCGCTGATGGCTAATGGGGCGTTCTGCCCAACTCCAGCACCATTGTTGTGTTTAGCCATTCTTTATGATAATGTTATGGAAGCCTAAAATCTAATGCAGTTCTTTATTCTGCTTTTATATCTTTGCTTTTTTCATATTTTTATGAAGAACCTCCAGAAATAATTAAGTTACCAGAAAAGGATTTCAAAATTTCAAATGGAGTTTTTAGCAAGTCTCAGTTTTTGTTAATCTCATGGAACTCACTTCTGAGTGTTACCAAACAGTTCTCATATTAGTAGTCACAGTTGGGAATAATGATTACTTACACTACATATGGTTAAAATGAATAAAAAAAGAATCATGCTCACATTCATCTATGACAAGCAGCTTTACATGTTGCCTAAGATAAAGGATTCACAGCTACAAGGATCTCACATGGAAACTGGAAAACCTCCACGTGTTGTTTTCTCCCTGTCAGGAGAAAGTACCAGCATTTAAATTGATACTATTTTATTGTCTCAAGAAACAAGCGAGCTCCTGCTTATCTCCAGAAAATATTAACTGCTAATTTCTTATCTTTGTTATTTCTTTTTTCCTTTCCTCCACCTCCCACCCATTTTTATTTCCTCTTTTGGCAGGAAAACACTTGTAATATAGATGGAATTTGCTATGGTGAAGGAGAGTCAAGCCCTACCAGTCCTTGTCTTCTCTGTGAACCTGACGTTTCTAAGTTCACCTGGTCTATTATTGAAAGTAAGACAGTTTTTTCTAAGATTTAGAAGCACTTGGATGGGAATTTAGTACTAAGTCTATGAGATGCACAGTTCCTTCATTTGGCTAACGTGGATCTAACCTACATAGTGCTTGCGGACTGTTTGCAGCGGGAATAATTGTGTGCACAAGAAATATAGACAGAACAGAAGCAGAAAGTACTCCACTATGTGCACTAGGCATCTGGCCACTTATCTTGTTCTGTCTAAAACCTGACAAACCTCTAATTGATAAAACCAAAATAACACCTGAAAAAGAAATTTTGATATGCCAGTACCCCATGCAAGGCCCAAGTCTGTCAGCTAAAGGCGATGGACCCTAAAAATGTCTGTGATCATCTTGCAGGTACAAATCTTTAAGGGAACAATTTGAGGAAAACACTGCTTTTAAAACACTAATGTATATTTTTGGTATCTTTCCCCAAGCCAAATCCTCTGAAATGCCACACAAAAGACGGTGGCTTGGCAGGGAGTCTAAGTGATAGGTATCAGCCACTCATTTCCTTGGCTGCCACGAAACCTAACAGCTCATTCCGCAGCCCTTCACAGTGGGGATCGTGGAGAAGGCTGCCTTTTGAAGCACCTCCTGAATGCTAAGGATTTAATCACAGCTTTTTCATGACTGTATCCCCAATGTAAAAAACAACCACTGCTCACAGCTTGCTTTACAGGTAATCCATAATTCTAGAAACATTGGTCTCACAGTGCATCTCCTCACTTACATGAACATATCTACATCTTGTTGATATAAAGATTACAATAATACTTTTATGTAAATTCATGGGTTGGTTCTAGAATTTCTCTGTAATTTTAGGTTCATTAAGCACATACAGAGAGGTATGTGAATAACAGGACCTGTTTGTTTTGCTTGTTCACAGTTTTCTATTCCTCTGGAGTGACTGGGTCAGCAGGACCCTTCTGGACAGGAAAAGAGCAATCTTTTCCTTGGGGAACAACTGGGGATGCTCAGGGAGAGAGGCTTCTAGAGGGTGCAAGGTATGCCAGCAGAAACAGCAAAGATGTGACGCTGCAGCCAGAGTCCATAGCTCAATTGCCAAGGAGAGCAGCGAGCAGTTACTCTCTTCTCAGAGGCAATAGAAAAGCACTTGAGGACTCAACTGTTTCCGGCAATACAAGAAATAAGTTGTCTGAAACCAAGCTTAGAAGCAGAAACACAACGGGAAGCAAGAGAGCTATTCATGAGCCCTTTTAATTTCTGTTCCAGACTAGTGACTTTGAATTCTCTCTGTTTAAAAACCTACAGCTCTAGTTTATGTCCTAAAAAATCTAGCTCCTAGAATTCAAAATTTCCTGTCAGGAGAAGGTGTAGGCAGATCCATCTCCAGTGTTGGCCAACTAGGGATCCCATCACATGTTACTTGAAAGAGTAGTTATAATGCCCAAGGGTAAGCCAGATCTGAAGAAAAGCTTGTGTGCCTGAAAGAGACCCTTTTTTCCTCCAAGTATATAATTTAGTCTAATGAGAGGTGTTATCAATGACACACAAACCTTGCCTCCTTTCTGTCCTTCCACTGTACTGGTCACAGCAATACTATCTTCAGGGATAAGCTGATTCTAACGGTCATGTAGACTCTCTCATAACTGAGCAAGACAGCTCAGTTTTAAAATTTAGAAAATGGCTTTAAAGGCAAAAAAATGCACTTGTTTTGGAATTTACAAAGGTAGAAGTGATTTAGGAAATCTAAAACAGATCATGGTTCACTTTTCAACAATTTCAAAATTAAAAAGTATTGGAAGGTGTTTGTCAAACTTGTTTTCAAATACGTGAGAACCGTTCAAAAAGCACTGCAATAATTGGGAGTGTATACATGTTCACTGGATGGCAAGGAGGCTTCTGTGAAATTTAAAACACTCTTGTTCACAAACTGGTCTCAGAACATCTGATGTTATGTTCTTTTTTGTCTACAACATCTTGTAACCCTCCATCCGGTTTACTCCTTTGTGTTTATCTCTAAATGCATACCAGCATCAGTATTTCGTTGATTACTTTGGGCACAACTTTTATGGGCTCAGTGTTTGTGAAGTAAAAGGTAAATTAATATATGGACGCTTTCAACAGTTTTACCAGGACAATCTGCTGGACAAGCAGTTTAGAAAGCTTTGATAGCACAGCATCAATGAGTGCAGAGACATTTAAATAATTGCATAATGTGAAATATGCTATGGAAAGCAAAGCTTTATAAAAGGAAATGCACACACAAAGAATCCCTGATGATGACTTCCCACAAGCATTATGCAGACACATGCTGTCTTTATGAGAACACATATATAGTTCACAGTTTTAGAGTGTGACTTGAAATTAATCCTCAGTATTAGAAATGTTCTCTAAGTTAAAAACAACTATGCACAAATTGCATTGTGGGAAGATTCCTTTAAATATCAATATATGTCAATTTGTACTTGTGATTAAAAAGTAAAGATAGCTTGAGACTGAGGAGGCTTAGGACACTGAGATGAAATTCCCAGCCCTGCACAGCGCTGCTGTCACCTCAGGGTGTTCATCTGATCTTACTGTTCCTTGATTTCTAATATTAAAATGTAATATTTTTCTCTACCTTGTCCTCCTTACGTATTTATATCATAAGTATCTTCAGGCAGCATTTGTCTTTTATTGTAAAATAGCCCAGTACAATTAGGCTTTTATCTTCATTAAGGAAATACTGAATGTAAACAACAAAACAAAAAATAACAATGCCAATGTTGACATGATATGCGCTACTGTCTCTAGGGATAGAGAATTTCAGTATCGCTGATGCACCTCTCCCGGCACCAAGAAGATCTTTATTCCAGAAACGTCCAACAGAATTCAATCAATCTGCTCATGCTTAATTACCACTCATGCATAAAGGCAGTAGCATCTACTCAATGCAGGAGTTACACAACTTCCCCCTGCACCCTCTCCACCGAGTTGTACACCCAATTTATCATTCATAATTTTGAGAATGTTTACTTGTATTTAGATAGATAGGTAGATAGAATAAATATGTGTACATATATTAGAGATACAATTAAAGTTTTAGTAAGAACAAGGGGAGGTGGACTAGTGGGAGGTCAAAGAAGTCATGTCCAGTCTCCTCCCATGTATCAGACAGACATGAAAAATAATCAAAGTTCAGTATGGGACACGAGAAAAATAGAAGTAAAAAAAGTATATTATTCGGTAAAGCCATTTGCTGCCTGTAACATCTAAATTGCTTTCTCCATCACTCTCGTGATAGTTTCTGTACCTTCATCACTGAAGGCACCCCTACAAAGACCTGCACTCTGAATCTTTGCATGGGAGAAACTGGAATTTATGTAATCATGGTTTCATTTTTGCTGTTTAGACAACCTGCCTCCTGTGTTCCAGGCCCCCTCCAGCCAGCTGCTGACATTTATTGGTGAGAATTTTGTTTACCAGTTCATAGCAATGGATCCGGAAGGGTCAGCTGTGCTATTCATCTTAGATGCTGGGCCACAGGATGCCAGGCTCTCTCCTGCTGGCCTTCTTATCTGGAAAGTTGATTCAGAAGAAATGCAGACCTTTGAATTCACTGTGTCAGATGAATGTAATGCACAGAGCAGATACTCTATTGAGGTAAGAAAATGAATGCTTTAAAGAAAAAAAAAAACAAAACAAACCTGTTTATCATGTCATCACTTTGGTGCAATTGTCATTATAGCTAACAATTTGTTACTGTCTTAAAAACTAAAACTTCAGCTATTTCCTCACAAAAGTATATTATCCAGCATAGCAATAATGATCAATTAATGGAATAAATATCTCTGAGAACATAGAAACTATATGCAACGAAGAAGAGAGAGCGCTATTGATTGCTGTTTGAAAGAACTCTCTTGCAGAGCCTGTTAATGGTTCATTAATCTGCTTTAAAATTCACATTCTGCATTTGGATTGCAGAAAAAACCATATAACATAAAAGACTGAGTTTTAGCTATAAAAGGGAGATTATAACTCATTCTCAATGATATTTTTAGAGGGTGTCTTGCTCTTATGTCATTACTCCACACTTTAAGTTTCTTGGCAGAGCTTGTGCATTGCTTTGTCTTTCTTTATTGTATAGCCTAACATTAATCCTGTTATAGGATGAGCTAATAAAGTGGGATGCAGACTCTTGACACAAGAGCAGTTTTGTGAAGAAAAGAAAAGGATTTTTTCCTAAAGACTCCAATTTTTACTCATTGAAATCACTGTCATCAAAAATACCAATCTACTGAACACACACAGCAAAGGGGAAACATTTCAAACTAGATACATGGTTAACTAGATGAGATAGATAGTACAAAGGTTCAAATTTGTTGAAATGCTGTCCTCATCAATATGTAACATAACCATGGACCTCTCTTCCTTGAAAGAGAGACTGGCTAAATAATGCCACAATCCTGTTCCTGCCTGGGAGCCATTTGTAATGTAAAACAGTAAGGAAGGTACGCAGGCAGGCAAAGAAAAGATTTTTTCAGTTCTTCTCTGAAGAATAAGGAACAAATCCTGCCCTCAGATATCATGTAAAAACTGCTGTTATAGCAAATAGGACTTTTTTCTTATATGAAGTTAGAACGTGCCCCTAAGTGATGTAGAAAAATCCCTTTAATGTCAAGCTTTCAGCCAAATAAATAAGTATGCTGAGCATTAGACCATCTATCTAGACAAAGGAAATTGGTTAGAAATAAGTTTTCATAATACTAGAAAACGCGCTTGCACTGCAAATCTGTCCCTTCCTGAAGGGTACCAATATACCTCTCAGCAGTGATTATTCAGAGAAATACTATCACAACTCCCTTTTGCCTTTCTCAGGTTCGAGTAAAGCCCTGCAGCTGCCTCAATGGTGGAACTTGTGTTACCAATATTAAATTCCCTCCAGGCCTTGGTGAATATCTCTGTTTATGTCCAAATGGGCTTGATGGAGAATTTTGCCAGGAAGATATTAATGAGTGCAAATCAAACCCATGCGGAAGTGGAACATGCGTGGACAGTGTGGATCACTACATTTGTAAATGTCCTCCTGGTTTGGGCGGTAAGACATCACTGTTTCCATCTCTGATTTAACTAGAGACATATTATGTTTCAGGATATTTTGAGTGCAGCATGACCACAAGAATCTGTCAAATGGACATTTTCTTCCTCTTCTGCTCCCATGACTTAGCTTTAGACAGCTGCTTTTACATGTTTTCTATCTATCTAATTATCCATGCTCAAGGAAAGGAAAAAGACCTAAAAATCTGTAGTCCTGAATAACCTTTCAAGGAGGCTATGAATCACTTTGATCTCAGCTTCCACTTGCTTATCTCCCAGCTGTCCATCTAACATCATGTTATTTCCCCATGAGATGAGCCGGGGAAGACCGAGTTTAAGAGGGAAAAGGTGAAGATCCAGGACCCTCTTGCACTCCTAAGGATGTCAGTAAATTAAGCCAATGAAAGAACTGGGAATGAATTATTTTTTTAGGTCTTGGAAGGAGAATTAGATATGGAAAACATACAAAAATAAACTGTCCTTTAGTCCTGGCTGAAGTTTCCTTAAAAGCCTTATCCTTTCCTTAAGCCTTAGAAAACCACAAGCTCATTGGGTTGTCATGGAACAAAACTACTCATGGAACAAAATCTAAGCTTTTAAACTGTTCAGGGATGACCACAATATGGTTTAAAGAGATGCATGGAAGAGCGATGATCATTGCCCCCCCAGAAAGATCCTTTTAGAAATGCAGAATGTAAAGTATGAAGAGGATGAGTGGAAGAATGAAATGCCGTGAAGACAAAATAGGTGGATGCAAGACATATGGTACAAACAGGAACAGAGGGAGTGAAAACTTGAAGCGTCAGGAGGAAGAGAATCATCTAATAGACAACGGAGGTGAGGAGAGAACATGTTGGTATGTATCACACAATTTATATTGTCAGCTTGTTGCATTCAGGACATCTGTGAAGGATTCCCACACATGAAAAAGCACTTGTGACAGCAAGTAGATGATGACTCCCCTGTGCTCTGCAGGTCAGAGCCAGCCGTTCGAGGTGCTGTTGCCTGAAGTTTCTGGCATTTACGGCACTGAGTAGCTGTTGGGTCTTGCAGAGAACCTAGCACCTCCTCCAAGCTGGGACCCACACTCCAGCTGCTTGTAACAAGACTCACTGCCAACACAACAGATTTTCACATTGGCCCAAACATGTCTTCTCCTGTAATTTCACTGAAGTTGTGGTCTTTTCATCTGCAGTTCAGCCTTTCCGGAGGTACAAGGCAAATCTGAACATTCAGGTTTCATTTTAAATAAAAACAGTGAATAGATTTTCCTCAGTGGGCTTATGCAGGCAGAAAGGTACTTTCTCTCTTTCAGCACTTCATGACACTTTCCTTGTTTCAGTCATGTGGGACTGCAAGTCCACATTTCATTACCTATAAAATTCCAGTGGAAATGAAACAAAAATAATTCAGAATTGGGAGTTCAGAAAAAATGTCCCAAAAGATCCACATAATACCTAGATGATCTTGTTGATCTAGTCAATCAGGTAATGACTCCAGGTAATGCTACAGTACAGCCAAAGCCTGCTGCTACTCTAAGTGTTTCTGCTGGAAAAGATTCTACTGATAGAGGAACACACGAGCCTAAGCACAGAGAACAAGCCTAAGCATAGACAGCAACATTAGAAAATGAAAGTTTGATCAAAATATAAAGATCCCCAAACAAATCAACATGTGTAGAATGGCCCGGTCTTAGATTCCCCTGGACATAGTGTTACCATGAGCACAGGGAAATCTGGGAACATTTTCATCTGGATTTGGTTACACACCTTAAAAATACCGTGAGGAACAATTCTTCATTGCCTTCAGGGAGGTGGATTAAATGAATAAAAAGCAATATAATTCCATGAGTTAATAATGTCAGTGTGTCTGCTCCTGTTGTTTGATCTTCTCCACCAGTTTCACACTGCTGCCCTTTTTCCCACTTTATGAGATATTGCATATAGACGGAGTGAAATCAAGCTCTGTTATTCCACATAAAATAGTCTGCCATAATTACAATACATGGTTTATAAATTCACATGGAGTGTATTCTGAAATGTGTTTCTCATTCTTACACAAACTGTAAAGAATGAAATACCCAACACTTTAAAATAGCATGCTTGAAAGTAACAGACAGTCAACTCTGAAAATAAGGACATAGGACACCTTCATGGCCAGAGAAACACTCGGTTTTCCTGAACCCTGAAGTCCTGTCAGTTTAAATAAATATGCATTGCTTTTGCTGTACTTCCCTGGCCCCAAAAGCTAAAACAGAAGCAACAACTAAATAAAAATATAATTGAGTGAAACGGGTATACGTCTCAAAATTTTAATAGCAGGTAAGAAATTATAAGCAAGTGGAGCTGAAAGCCAGCTGGGAAATAGAAGATTTTACTTCAGGGCAGGTTCTGTGACAACAATAAAAGCTCATCCTTGATGCTGTGTTTATGTCTCAATTCCCCAGAAAACCATCAATAATCTAATGAGAAGGCAATGCTATACTGCTCAAGTGACAGCACCATTCCACTATCAAATCTTTACAAATGATAGGGAACAGCTAGTCGAGAGAAAATCTTAACTCTTTTGAGAGCTTCCCAGACACCGCTGGAAAAGAAGAAGGATAGGGAATAGTGTCTTGCTAAATGGTAGCAATTCAAGTGCATCTATATATCTCAGGAAATGTAAATGCATAATGTAGGAAGGGGAGCAAGGCAGGGACAGAAGCCATAGGAAAATCTGAGAGGAGGATGACTCCAGAATCATTAATACTTTGAATTTCTGCAGAGACTTATACTTGCTTATCTCATTCTGTGTTCAAAGCTCATTCACTTTCCTTCACCAGTGTTGACAAGTGTTCCTATTGTTTCTTCTTTTGGCCACTGAAAGCAAGAATATCATCTGCTTGAGAACAGAACCCCTCCTTGAAAAAACTGTGTCTAAATCACAAAACCGTTTCTTCTTTCCCCATGCATCCAATTATTAATATAAAAGGGCAAAGGGGGTAGGGGGGTGGGGTAGAAGGAGCTATAATTTTATTTGACTTTTCAGGAAAAAAAAAAAAAAAAAGAATTGTGTATGGTGTGTAATAACCTTAGAGTCCCTCAATGAAATTGCCTCTTCATTCAGAGTCATCTTAATGTGAACACAGTCAAAAAGACTTTCTTTGCAGCTGTAGGTGGTCAGCTCCTCTCAAGGTATAAAAGGACTTTATCTTCTCAGCCAATTTCTCATGCAGAGATGGAGAAATAGAGCTGGCATGGAAACAGATGTTTCAACCTTGCAACCTGAGGATCTTTTATTCCTAATATTTTTATTTGTATGGTAGCAGTGCCGACAGAATTGAGACTGCCTCGTGCTGCAGCGCACTGGAGGTCATGAAAGCATAATAACTGACATTTCTTGTTGCAGACAGTTTTCTGTCCATTTCTGCTGATTCTTCAGCAACCTTCAGCCAAGTTTCAGACTTTCCAAACATTTGTCATCCAGCTCTGCTGTATTAACATTATGCCAAAATTGATCAGATACTGACTCAAAGAGATTTGATTTTGAACAAAGTGCCTGTATAGTTCCACCTTTAAGTTACAGAATTCAGTGAAGTGGGTTTTAAAATTTAGCTTGTTATTTATTGTCTCCCTTTGCTTTTTGTAATTCTCTCATCTTTGAGATTTTAAAGTCAGCCCTTTGCACAATAGAGTATGTAGGAGGGAGAAGGGACTGAGTGGGAAGTAGCTCTTGTTACTCAAACTGGGAACTTCGTTTCTACTTTCATTGTCTCTGCCATCATGTTTAGTTTTTAAACTATACCCAGTGAAAGAAAATAATTACTAATCTAATCAATGGATAACTCATACAATATTTTCCACAATATGATGTCTAATAATTTCCCAATGTGTCATTAGAAAGCAGTATGAGAGAGAAGTACCCTGATGCTACCAATGTGCTAATTAAATTATACAATAGAAATAGTAATCCAAAATGTAATAAGGGAGAAAAAAAGTTAACACCTGCTACACTAGGTGATGTTCAACTTACATGAAACAAGAAGGAGTGCTTTCCTAAGCAAGAAGCATACAAAACCAGAGCAATCTAGATTCAGATGGCACTAGAAAAGGGACGTGGCTTTTGTTCTGCTGTTTGTCCCCCCCACCCCCAAGACAAAGCAGGCATGAGAAGGTGGAGTCATCAGCTTTCTGAAGCAGCTTAACCAAGAGAGACTTCAATTAGATTTTCTTACATGGAGATGCTATTTTAACTTGAAAGGAGCTGCAGAAGCTGTCTGAAATGCTGAATCAATGAGAGATTATGTTGCAGAAGATGAATAATGATGTTCTGTTCTGATTATTCTGTAATTCATTCCTCTGTGACAAATTTCTGTTTTGAAGAAAAAAATATTCTTTTATCCTTAAATCTTCTGCCATGATAAAGCTGAATATCTGATATGGAACAAGCCATTCTGTACCTTACTCTATGCCTTGAAACAGGTACTTAGACTCTTCAGAAACTATCCCAATCTCCTTGGGTAATGCCTTAATAGAAGTGATGGGGGATAGTTTAAGACTGGACTATCCGGACTGTATATTCTGGTAACCAACAATATCCAAGCAAGTTTTCTCAAGTGCACAGAGACAGCAGCATGTATATCTGCAGCCCGAGGGAGTTTTAAAACAACATTGTATGTGATTACCCAGTATCATTTAATGTTCAGATAGCCATTTTAGCTTTTGGGTCAGCTTCCCCTACAGGTATCCATTAAATAATCCAGTGTTGTGAATTTCAATATTAGTTACTCCAAGGGATTTCTAAATGCCTATTTCCAAAATCAGCAATAGCCAAAACCCATTGCTTTGGGCTCAGATCCTACAGTACTTTATCTTCTGAACACCAGCACTGTGGCTCAGAGACATTTTCAGACTGTTTCTTCAAATTTTAATTTTAAATATAAAAACCTGTTTGGTTTTTTGTTTGTTTGTTTTTTAATTTCGTCATTTTGTCAGATTTACCTTTAGCCAGACTGGATCAAGCTGTTGTACAATAAGCTGCTTATAGTGTGAGGTTCGCACAGAAATGAAAAGCGCAATATGTCAGTACATGGCATATCCTAAAGCCAAAGCGGTGACACTGGCTTCTTCAGTATGTGACACAGATCTCACATAAACATGACAATGAAAGCAGCAGCAAAGATGTGAAATGCAGGGGCAATCATTTATTTAATATGCACAGTTTTCTAGGAGCAGTAGTCTCAAGTTCAGCACTTCTGGTGCCAATAACGACAGTAATAAACAGTGTGATAAAAGCAGGTTTAAGTGAGACAGTGGGGAATTTGGCACTAACGTGAGTGACGTACCCTGTAATGAGTTTACAGCTGAGAAGTAAGCCTTAGTCTGCTTCAACTTTTGAGCTGAGGAATAAACAGGGAATCTTTCCTGATTATTAACCTCCACTTTGTTTTGCCACAGGGCTTACTTGTCAGGAAGACAGGAATGAATGTGAAGAGAGTCTTTGTTTTCCTGGAGTGTCTTGTATGAATACCTTTGGATCATATATATGTGGAATTTGTCCCAGTGGGATGGAGGGAAACGGCAAAACTTGTGAATGTAAGTGCATGATTTGTTTTAATAGAAGGGTAAAAATGGGTCCACTTCTACTACTATTATCTTTAATCAAGTGCTTTGCCAGTCACTTCAAGGACAGACCTTTAAATATACAAACCAGACTACCATCATGTTATATTAAAATGGTTAATTGCAAATTGGTCTCAGTTTGCTATTTTTCGCTGCAGTTTAGTTTCATTTTGATAGAACGAACATCATAGCATACAAAAAAAAAAAAAAGAGTATTTTCCAGATGCCAGCTAGATAATTTGCCAAAGACATCCCCCAAGTTCTCCACTATTATTTTGCTCCTAACCACATCATCCGCTAACAGGTACCTGGGGAGCACCTCCAGGATTACTCCTGCTCTGAGTGAATGCTGTGCAGGCAGAATGTAGGGTAGGAGGAAGAAGGTCCATGTGCAAGTCCTACACATATATCTGGATTTCACCTCTGTCTGAGGTATACTTTCATGAGAGGATGCAGTTCATAACTGCTGAGGTAATGTTTGGCATAAAGTCATGCCACTGTTCCCAACTAGCGAAAGAAAAGGCCAGGAACAATCTTACATCTGCTCAGTATTTGTTGTTGGGTCATTCCTCAGCAAACTCTTTAGTAGGAGGGGCTACAGTGACTTTGTACCACGCTGAGACCTTTCCAGTGCAGGGGATAGGACCTACTCACGCTCTGCTTTTTTCTTTTGCATGCACACAGGTCTTCTCCAGTAATAACATTTGGTGGGCACAGAAGAGAAAACTCAACATTTGATGTGTTTTGCATTTGCTTGTTGGTGTTTCCAAATAAGTCCAAGAAGCAAAAGATACAGATATTAACTTTTCCTCTCAGTGACTACCAAAAGGAAAAAAAAAAAATCTAATGTAAAAAAAGACTCAGCTGTAACTTCAGGATCCTGGCACCAGCAGGATTGCTTTTGTCAGGTTTACCAAATATACCTTTAATCATATCGCCAAATGTCCGTATGGAAATGTTTTCTGTAATGTATTTTTTGGCCATACAAAATCACTTTGAAATGATCAGTATCTGTTTCACTAATGTATATTTTTTGTAGACAATTTGACTAATGAGGGAAGTATATACAAAGTTATGCCCTTTTTCAAGATACATCAGAATCATAATTTCTTCCTATGCATCTTTTAATAACAAATATATTTATTTCTGAAATGCACATTTATTAGAACAAGTAAACCTGAGGTCTTCCTTGCCCACCCAAAATCTGATAGACATTATCCTTCCTGAATCTAACGCAGAGACTTAATATGCCCACTCATGCTTCCCTTGCTGAAGCAAGTTTAAAGGCTTGTCAGAGGAAGGAGGAGAAAACTGAAGTAATTTTATAGCAGCTACAGTGGGTCATAGCTCATTGCATT
Organism: Chauna torquata; assembly: GCA_013399475.1. Classification (NCBI taxonomy): domain Eukaryota; kingdom Metazoa; phylum Chordata; class Aves; order Anseriformes; family Anhimidae; genus Chauna; species Chauna torquata. Next base: position 184,919 of record VXAL01012072.1, read on the forward strand.
ATTTAACTTATATAAAAGTGTCACAGTCTCAGGCACTGTTACGAGTACAGAAAATCCAAGAGACCCAGGCCAACCTGCAACACATATCCACATAGACTTTACAATCCCTAGATCATTCAAGAAATTCTCTTCAAATTCTGTAGAAATCGATATTTTCAAAAGTTTCCAGCATTTAACTTTCCTATTTACATTAATATATACTTAGTACAAATATCTTAAAGTATACAAAGTTTGCAGCTGAACTAACCAAAGCCAACAAACACACACAACGTAGTTTCAGGCAGAAGCTTTCAAGGAGAGGCAGGAATCAGACAGCCCTCAGGTCCTAGGGATTAGCATGGCATCTTCATCCAAGTAACAATGCTGCATAATACATGGGGACCTGAGGCCTTCTTACTGCCCTTAGCTCAATAAAAGATCACTGTGCATATTAAGTATGTCTCTCAGATAAGCTAGGTTTAGTGAATTTGTGCATTGTAATTTTTTCTATGTTCATGCAGAAGCTCTGCTGCATGTCAGCAGCTGACTCACCTGATTTGCCTTTATTTGCTTGATGGTTGGCTTCCAGAACAAACTTATGTCAAGTTATCTGATTTGCTGTTACTGTTGCTTTTTATCATCAATCAGAGCTAAGCTCTTAACACCTTGTTTCCTCGTCTTCATGCTTTCTTTTTACAGCTGTGCTTGCCGCCGACATTACAAAGACTTTAGTCATTGACAACAGCAATAGCAAAGATGATTTGAACAAGACAGAGGTTGAGAGGCCACTGCAACCCTTAGAGGCAAAGAACTCTTCTATAATTAAGAATTTTAACATAAATGATACACGTGGTAGGTATACAAGGATGTGAAATATTTTTCAGATGTTGCAGTTTACTTATTCAGAAATCATACATTTTACCATCTTAAGAGTAAACAGTTCATAATACATCACAGAAAGAGTTAAAAATCAAAATCCCCTCAATATGTCAGACTGTAGATTGCTGCTAAACAATTTTGCATGGGAAAAGAGCCCTTACAGCAGTAGCAATCAGAGTGGTCAGGCTTAAGTAGAATTTACATCGTTTTTGAGACAGAACGAAATCGCTCCAAATCTTAGTGATCAATGGAAAGCAAGACAATAAGAATGACAGCTTATGCGAACTTACAATAGCCAAGTGATGCTGAATACTATTCCAGCATTTGACTGGCAGTCACTGCACTAAGACCAAGCTTTGAGCACAAATGAAGTATCAACACGTCTACAGCAGGTGCTTTTCCCAGAATATTTGTGCCTGCCATCAGTACAACAGGACCCGGAGCACTGCAGCACTCTAAGAGGGGTGTGCACCTGCACATTGCTTATGTCGACCCACTTCTAATCAGTATTTAATTTTTAGTTGATTTTCTAGTGAAAGCAGGGAGCATAATAACTGACACTTGGCATATCTGTTGTGTAGGGACATATGTAGGAAAAAAGATTATTTTTTTCTCACCTTCTTTTGTACATCTGTACCAGACCAGCCAACACCTAATCAGAACACATCTCTTACAGGTATTTGTCATAATGTTACAGGCAAGGTGCAAGGATAATGCTGAAAATACTTGAGAATCATGATAGAGACCTCAGTGGAGGCAATCAAAAAAGATCTACAACCATCATTAAGATTTTATTAATCATCTGTTCTCTGTAGACACTGTTAAATACTTCACAGGGAGTTCATAAGCACT
>VXAL01012075.1:3713-17131 GCA_013399475.1 Chauna torquata
TTTTTTTTTTTCATTTCTTTCTTTCTTTTCCTTTAATTATACTGCTCCTTATCTCAACCCATGAACCTTTTTGCATCATATTTTCCCTCCCTATTCTGTTGAGGAGGGGGAGTGAGAAAGTAGTGTGGTAGAGCTTAGGTGTCTATCAGCTAAAAACTGATAAAAACCACCATACGTGTTGCTGCAAAGAAACACTGATAAATATTCAGTTTAAAAATGGAAGAAGAGGTAAAGACAGTGCCGGACTTAGTTCTGTTTCCCTGATATGCTAGATTATAAAATACTTAAAATCAAGAGAGATGCTGTAAAATGAGTTAAATGGCTCTTGTTTTTCCTAAAGGAAAAGTGTGCTTGACTACAGTACTGATTTACCTTGATAACTATATTGTCACCAACATAGAAATAAAATAGAAAATCAGTCCAGAAGATGACTGGGAAGGATCATCAACTCTGATGATGACACGACAGACAAAGGAAAAAAAAAAACACTTCATATAAGTATCTAGTTCTATCTTGAAGCTAATTACATTTTTTGTCCCTTGTATTAGGAAGATGTTGCTGTATATTACCATTAACAACCTTTCTACTTAATTCTACAGTGAAAGAAGTAGAGGTATTTAAATGAAGCTTGCAGGTGGCTAATTTCCAGCTAAAGTATATAGCTAATTCAAACCCATGTGATCGTGTGTTACCATTGCCCACTAGCTCCAACACCTCTTGTCCACATTGGTGTTTCCTACCCTGTGAGTTTGCAGGCAATAGCTCTGTCTTTTCCCAGGACTCATTTTGCTAGGACGAGAACCTGTAGTAGTTACCATTATATCTCATTACATAAAATAGGAAAGAAACAAGGTATTAATGATCATCCCAAGGTCATTTTCTTCTGTTCTGATTTGAGTTAATCCTGCCTGGTCAGAGTCTGCTGACACTAAAGATGAGGCCTCACTGGCATCAAGGATCATTGTAGGAATGTTTTTCTTTCTCTATTGGAAATGCCTGATATGCTATGCAATCACCCTTCTCATGACCGCACATACATTAAATGAGCATCAGAAAAAGGTTTCTAAATGTTGAGTAGTGAAGCAGTGACATTTTCGAACAGTTTTTCTGAGTCTGAGAAAAATAAAACCCAAAACCTACCTAGTCTGAAGGTGGAACTTGATCCACTGTTAAAAAAGAAGCATGTTTCTTTCCTGCATTAGATGCACAGAATCTCTTTCATATCTCACTCAGGAAACAAACAAACAAACAAACAAACAACAAAAAAAACCCCACTCAATTAAATAATTTTAGAAGGGAGAGAAGACCACAATGCATATTAAACAACTCTTTGCAGTCTGTTGAAGAGACATTTACTTTTTTCAAACAGCAAAAAAACAGAAAAAAAATCATCTGTGCCAAACATAGGACTCATAAAAAACATGGCTTCTAAATTTAGACAGAAATTGGAACACTTGAGGCTCAGGTTCTGTTTAACTTTGGCAAAATAAAATTTTGGAGCATTGCGGCTTAGTTTGTATTCCCATATTCTTTCTGGAAGAAGAATTAGAAATGCTTTCAAGACTGTGCAATCAAGACTGTTTTCGTAGTCCAAATTTCTAGTTAGCTAGAAACATATGTTTTGAAGCTATATTCTCCCACAAAAATATTTTGCAAAATAACAACTATATTCACCAAACACAAAACTGAAAAAAAAAAATCTAAAGCTTTTATTAAAATTAAATACTTCAAAATTATGCTAGAGTATTCACCAGTCAACTGGCATGAGCAAACTCTTTCACCAAAAGTCTCAAAATTTATCCTTCTTACCAGGCATTATTCTAAAGACATTGACATCATTTTCTTCAGAGTTCGTGAGAAAATATTTGTTCTTCAATGGAGACCACAGTAATGACAGCTAAAGCCAATTTACTTAGTGACTTTCCAAGCCAGTTGGATTCATTCTGATGCCCTGTACAAGCTTTTGACTAGACCATTCATACATGTAAATAACCATTAAATTAAAATCTCTGCATTCCTGCCAGGTGTAACAAGGCAGATTCTAGCAAGCACAATAAAACCAGAGATTTCTTTATAGAAAAAAAATTTCCTGGCAAGAAAACGGTAAATGTTATTTGCACAATTACTATACCCATGTAAGTAGTGCATCTGGTTTATGTTTAAGTTAAAAATACAGAGGAGAAAAATTACTATCTGCAGGGTCAGCATAAATCACAGTTCTTAGTGCTTTGTTTTGAAACAGGGAGAGTTCATCATCCAAATGTTGTCTTTTTGTGTAATATAAAATTGCATGCAATTTCTTCCTATGTAATTTTATAATGTCTCTTCTCAAAATATTGTTCATGTCTCCTCTCTGTCATGGAGGGAAGAAAATAAATCAAAGGTTTTTCAAAACGGACCATTTGTGGAAGGTACTCTCACTGTTGACATCTACAACTTTTACTCATCAATGATGAGCCAATCTGGAACTTCTGACACTAAAGATCAAATGTGCAATACTCAAATTAAAGGACAGACAACTACACAAGAAAAAGGAGAAGGTGAAATTTGGCAACAACACAGATATTTTTCAGGTTTGTAGCTTTTTTTTTTTTTTTTTCTTTTTCTTCTCCTTCACCCCACCTGGAAGCCAATTAATATATCTAAAATTCTAATCGACAAATTTTGAGAAAACTGTCTCAGGTCCAGCACAGCATATAAAAGTCTGATACACTCCCCCCCCGCCCCCAATTTACAGCATTTAACCTGCCTGTGGGAGATACAGCAAAAGAGTTCATTGTTATTTTATAATCTGCGTAAGCTTTGGTGGAGAGTTCAGACTGTTGTCAGAACAGGCAGTAGCCTGTCCATCAGTCTCAGATGTGGAGGACAGTGTCCGATATAATCTTTGAGATCTTTGTGGCAGTCACCAGGCACAGACTAGAAGAGTGCTCTAAGTATAACCTAAGTATAAACTGTATGAGGAGCAGATATTATTATCAATTATACTGATGGAAATGTGGAGGAACTATGCTGTGGTCAGTAGAGTGGAATCTGTAACTGGCATATCTACATTTGCTGGAATCCATCTACAGCCACACATAAATGACTGACAAAAGAAACTGGCATTGCTGAAGGAACTGGGATGGGCTCTCGGCATACATAAACTGGTGTCACTTCAGCAATCCAGACCTGAGGCAATAACCAAGATCTAGATTTGATGATTTGTTTTGCATTCTACCTCCAAAGCTGCCAGAAAAAGGTGAATTCTACAAATACTTGAATAAAAGAATGATTGAGAGATGAAGTGATCCCCAGCGTAACATTCAGTTGATCCTTTGAAGTTTGTTTATAGACCTCACAGGCCAAGATGCAGAAGATATTTTCCAACATTCATGTCTGGTCAAGTCAGAGTTTCTCATCTACTGAACTATTTATTTTTACTTGATTTACTTTCAGCTGGATGTGCCAAATAGTCTCCACCTAGATAGCATGATTCCTCTCTATGATATCAGAAAGCTTCGTGTCTCAAAAAATTGAATTTCAAAGATATGTGAGGAAGAAATCTTTTGCACATGATTTCCATTAAAAAAAATTGCTTGGAGATTATTCAGCCTTCAGTGAAACCATGGTCATGTAACTAGATTTGCAATCTGTAGCCACTCTTAGGCTCAAAGGCAAACACAGGAACCATTTTATTAAAGCAAAATATTGCAGACAGTAAAGAAAAATAATGGACAGAGGTAAATACTTTTTCTTTTTTCTTAGAAATTATATTTATTACATTAGTTCATACCCTTGAGCTGCAGTAATTGTATAAACAAAAATGTCATAATGAGAGTGATAATTATTAAAAAATGTACTATTTATACCCCCCCAAGAAGATAACACCCAGCATTCCAGAATATTTGGTTTATGAAAATGGACATTGGAGCTCATAGTTTCATCAGTGTTGTCCCTCACAGCCTCCTTGCTTTATGCATTTACTTTGTATCCTGCCTTGGCTTTTAATACTCACGCAAGTAATTGGTCAACAGATGTAGACTGTGAAGAAACCAACAAAGTGTGTTGTGTGTTGCTTTCCTATGCATGATCCCTTGATGTTTTGTCTGTGGATGATCAAAAGTAATGGTAAACATGGTAGGATAATTTTATAACATGCAGAAGATATACTGTTAGGAAAAGGCCGATACCAGCAAACTCATTTCCTTTGAAATCTCCAGAGCTGAAAAATGTGAACAGTCACTTTGCCAACCTCAGGCTGGAATCCAAAACATTCAGCAGGTGCTCACCACATTGGAGGACTCTGGGTCATGTTATTTACTCTGCCTCCCTTCTGTAATGAAGTTGCTTGACTTCATTATTCTGAACAGAGAATTAGTAGTAAAATTCAGCTGTGAAGTCTCACTACTTAGAGCCACTTTTGATGAGAATAACATAGAACATGACAGTGAATTTGGCTTACACACTCTGGTAAAATGTTTTTTCTGATACTCCTGAATGCCACGCAAGGCCCAGTGAAGCTGGTCCATATGTTCTGTGGACATCTATTGGTAGACTTTAGCTCCCTTGCATTAACTTTTTTTATCTTAACAGAAAAGAGGAGCAGCAAAAACTCTGAGCCTATAACAGTTATTCCCACGTCATTCCCTTTCCTCCTTGCAGGCAGCATCACAGATGTTGAATTGGTAGACAATAATGATAAATATGGTGTGATTTCCAGATAGATGTTTCCACTCTTCAGATTTTGGATCATTCTGTCAAGGTTGTTTAAAGAAAAAACAGATTATTGAGACTATCCTACACCTAATTTTCTGAAGACTATTTTTTTAAGGATTTAAATAAATAGATTCAGAAACTTGTGGAAAGTGAGGGTTGGAAGGAGCTTTGCATGGTTCTCACGTCTATTCCCTCCACGTGCTGCTGCCCACTAGGTGGTCAGATCTGTCCCTCTGTTATTCCTGACAGATGTCTGGAAAAGCACAGTGTCGCTTGGATGATCTACTCTAGTGCATAACTGATCTAATTGCTAGATCACTTCTACTAATGTTTATTATAAATTGCTTTGCTTCAATCTAATATCATTATTTCTGACCTTTTCCATTTGCAGATATCTTTTACTTATTTAAAGATTCATTTTTGTCTCCCCTCCGGCTTTTCTTTTTTTTTTTTTTTTNTTTTTTTTTTTTTTTTTTTTTTCATTTTTTTGTTTTCCCCCCTAAATTTATCATCACTGATTTTTCACATTTTTGCTCGTTGGCCGTATTTTCTAGATTGCTGCTGACTCGTGTATGTTCTTTCACAATTTTTAGGCCCCAAGCCAGAAAGTGTACAACATTTGAAACCTTAACACAGTTGAATAATGTGGGAGGTTTACTTCGTATGCTTTACAGACAGCATTTGCTTCTTCACAATCCTACACAAGTAGAAGTTTGTCTATAACTGTGCATCTGATTACTTCTATCCATCGCAGGACTTTGCTTTTGGTTTTCTTGAGTTGAATACTTTTTTTTTTTTTTTCCCCACACATATTTCACATATCAAGGTCATTTTGAATTCTGTTTTTCTGTGTGCAATGAAGATAATCTGAAAATGTTCTGTGTATACTCTCCAATTCATCATCATTACTGAAAATATTAATAGTATTGAATTCAGAACAGACTTCTAAAGAACTGTACTTGGAACAGCATTTCAGCTTGCTAGTAATTACTCTCTAAGCATATTATTCCAAACAGCTTTACTCCCAACTGATAGCAGTTTTATCTGGAACTTACTTCCATTACATACTTATGGGAACATCTAGTTAGGACAACTGTCATCTGTTGCATATTACCTACCTACAGAGTTCGTAACATTGTCATAAGAATAAATTAAGTTCATTTGATACAATTTCTTCTTGACAACTTAATCTTGGTGCCTATTTAATACCTTGTTTTCTTCTATGCTTTTAAAGTGAATTTTTATTATTTTTCTGAGATTCAAAGTTAAACCAGCTAGCCTATTTTTCCTCTGTTCTTCAATTTTCTACTTTTTAAAGACAGGCACTGTCAGCCTCTGTGGTCTCAAAGATAAAAGATAGCAGCTTTGGGTTTACATTTTTTCTCAGTCTGCTTTGATGAATTTCATTGGGCGCAGGCAACACCTAACTTTCCAAAAATATGTCATAGCATCTCTTCTCCATGTTTTAGTTAGATTTTCATCAGTGGTCCTGTCTTTGCTGCCTGATGAATCACTGATGAATGAAGTAAGTACCTACCGAAGACTGAAGGGTGAAGGCACAAAATACTTGAACAGTCTCAGTATCATCTGACATTACTGAGTTGCAAACTGTTTCCTTTTTTTTTTTTTTACGCTTCTTTTTAATGTATAAGTTATTACTTCTTACCTTTTATGCCCTTTGTTTTTTTTGTATTCCATTTCTCACCTCATCTTTCTGATCATGCCCAAGTTATTATTTTACACCTGTCTCTTGTAATTGGAACTAAATCCCATTTATAGCATGCTTCTTTTTCATGTTTTGTCACTGAAGAGGGTATGATTTAGCCATTTAGTTCCTCTGGATTGCTATTTTAGTTTTTGGTAGCGGGATATTACACGTAGTCACAGAATGGTTGAGGTTGGAAGGGACCCCTGGGGGTCATCCCGTCCAACCCCCCTGCTCAAGCAGGGTCAGCTACTGAACATTGCACAGGATCATGTCCAGGAGGGTTTTGAATATCTCCAGGGAAAGAGACTCCACAATCTCTCTGGGCATCCTCTTCCAGTGCTCTGTGACCCTCACAGTAAAGAATTTTATCCTCATATTTGGATGGAACTTCCTGTGTTTCAGTTGGTGCCCGTTACTTGTCCTGTCACTGGGCACCACCAAAAGAGTCTGGCCCCATTGTCTTGACACCTTCCCTTAGGATATTTATACACATTGATAAGATCCCCTCTCAGTCTCTTCTCTTCTTCAGGCTAAACAGGCCCAGCTCTCTCAGCCTTTCCTCGTAAGAGAGATGCTCTAGAACCCTAATCATCTTCATAGTCCTCTACAGGACTCTCTCCAGGAGCCCTGTGTCTCTCTTGTACTGGGGAGCCCAGAACTGGACACAGTACTCCAGAGGTGGCCTCACCAGGACTGAGCAGAGGAGGAAGATTACCTCCCTTGACCTGCTGGCAACACTCTTTCTAATGCAGCCCAGGAACCCGTTGGCTTTCTTGGCCACAAGGGCACGTTGCTGGCTCATGGTTAACCTGCTGTCCACCAGGACTCCCAGGTCCTTCTCCACAGAGCTGCTTTCCAGTAGGTCAGCCCCCAGCTTGCACTGGTGCATGGGGTTATTCTTCCCTAGGTGCAGGACCCTGCATTTGCCTTTGCTGAACTTCATGAGGTTCCTCTCCACCCAACTCTCCTGTCTGTCCAGGTCTCTCTGGCAGCACAGCCTTCTGATGTATCTACCACTCCTCCCATTTTTGTATATCAGCAAATTTGCTGAGGGTGCCCTCTGTCCCTTCATCCAGGTCATTGATGAATAAGTTGAACAAGACTGGATGCAGTGCTGACCTCTGGGGGACACTGCCAGCTACAGGCTTCCAACTAGACTGGGCTGCTGATCGCTACCCTCTGAGCTCTGCCATCCATTCAATTCTCAATCCACCTCACTGTCCACTCATCTAACCCACACTTCCTGAGCTTGCCTATGAGGATGTTGTGGGAGATAGTGTCAAAAGCCTTGCTGAAGTCAAGGTAGACAACATCCACTGCTCTCATCTACCCAGCTAGTCATTCCATCATAGAAAGCTATCAGATTGGTTAACCATGATTTCCCCTTGATGAATCCATGCTGACTACTCCTGGTCACCTTCTTATCCTCCATGTGCTTAGAGATGACATCTTGGATGAGCTGTTCCATCACCTTTCCAAGGATGAAGGTGAAGCCGACTGGCTTGTAATTTCCTGGGTCCCCCTTCTTGCCCTTTTTGAAGACTGGAGTGACACTGGTTTTATTCCAGCCCTCAGGCACCCACCCTGTTCTCCATGACCTTGCAAAGATGATGGAGAGTGGATTAGCGATAACATCCATCAGTTCCATCAGCACTTGTGTGTGCATCCCATCTGGGTCCATGGATTTGCGGGTGTCAGGTTTGCCTAAATGATCTCTAACCCCCGCCTCCTTGACCAAGGGCAAGTCTTCCTTTCTCTAGACTTTCTGTCTTGTTGCCAGGGTCTGGGATTCCTGAGGGCTGGCCTTAGCAGTGAAGACTGAAGCTAAGAAGGTATTCAGTAACTCTCCTTTCTCTGTATCCTTCATCACCTGGGCACTCATCCCATTCAGTAGTGGGCCAATATTTTCCCTGGTCTTCCTCTTGCAACTAATGTATTTGAATAAGCCCTTGTTGTCCTTGACATCCCTTGCCATATTTAGTTCCAAATGGGCTTTAGCATTCCTCGTCACATCCCTGCATACTCTAACAGTATTCTTGTATTCCTCCCAAGTGGTGTGCTCCTTTTTCCACATTCCATATAATTCCTTCTTCTGATTGAGTTTTGCCAGGAGCTCCTTGCTCATCCATTCAGGTCTCCCACTCCCTTTGCTTGACTTCTTACTCATAGGGATGCACCGATCTTGAGCTTGGAGGAAGTGATGCTTGAATATTAACCAGTTCTCTTGGACCCCCATTTCTTCTAGGGCCCTAACCCATGGGGTTCCTCCAAGTAGGTCCCTGAAGAAGCCAAAGTTTGCTCCTGAAGTCCAGGGTTGCAATCCTATTTATTGCCCTGCTTCCTCCATGCAGGATCCTGAACTCCACCATCTCATGGTCACTGCAGCCAAGGCTGCTGCCAACCTTTACGTCTCAAAGTAGTGATTATCTCCAATATTATAAGTATTGGAGATATTATAAAATTCCAATCTAGAAATAAGTCACATTAAGAGATATGACTGGAACTGAAAAAGGAAGGAAAATTAGATTTGGGAAGGGGTGGCAAAGCATGGATCTTTCAGCATGTTGAGTGTTATGTAGAGTTGCATCTAGAGAGAGAACTGAGGTGATACAAGCTAGGTGAGTAGACGGGAGGGAGAAAGGGAAATATGGACAAAGTGAGAAAGGAGCAGGGGAGAGCAAGGTATAAATGAAGTATTCCACGGACTTAATTGAATTACATCAGGACTGGATTAGACCTATCTTCTGGTGAACTCATCAAGTAATGGAAATGCTTTGTTAAAGCCAAAGCTCTTTAAAGGTTACTAGAGACATCACTTTTCTCTGCCATAATTCTGGAGGATTATGGCTTCTCATTTCTTCCAGAAAGAAAACAAAGCAAAAGTCTCCATCTAAAAGTTGGTTTTCCATTACCTTTACTCCTCATAAAGTGTCCTTTGCATAATTTTTTTATTTTTCTCTCTGAACTCTCTTTTGCATGGAGTATTCTTTGCTCTGTGGTGTGCGTGTGTAGGAATTAAAAGAGATGGGAAGCAGATTTCTTTCTTTCTAGTGGTGAGATTTTGAGGCCTTTTAACCTACTTTATAGCACTTTTTAGAAAACTTTCACTTCAACAGATAGTCTTATTTTTAGACTAAAATATACCACAGAGACCTTGTCTGTAACTGAAAATATAGTGGGGTGCTGAATGCTGCCAACTTTCCAAAACCTAAAAAAAATTCAGGTACATTACTATATGGCTTGTCCAGCTCACAGAATTCTTCTCAGTACACTTAAAAAGAATTTTCCTAGGAAAATGTTCTATGGCACTATAAATCTTAATGGTATAAAAAGCCCTATATTGATGACGAAAGTGAGATCGTGCAGACCATAGAGAATGGATTTCTGTGGGCCGGCCAGAGAACAGAACATGGTGTTTGCAATTTTACAGATTTTGCATTTTCAGTATTTCACAAAGATAGTACTGAAGAATGTGTTACAATATCCTGTAATATACGCTAGTTTCCAGAGAAGTCTTTGTGCTCTGAAATTGTGCAGCAGGATATATGACTATGTCTTATCTTTGCACACATTCTGTTTCGTGAATATTGCCCTGTTTTACTGTGGACTTATTTCATCATTCTGTTGAAATTCTGTATTTCTGGACAAAGTCTGTTTGTAGAGCAGTGTTAATGCCATAGTCGTATGTTTCTCACAAGGGTCGTTAAGTGTAACAGGAAGACATGTTGGAGACTACAGTCTGGTCTTTGACCTGTGTAATTTTGCTTAAGCGAAGAGATGGCAGCAATGGATTATTGTAGACTCTAGAAAACCAGATAAAGTCACTTGAAACTGCTCTTATCCATTTCTACAAAAAAAATGATATGACAGGTTCATCAATTTTAAATGGAAACTGATAGTAGGCATTGGCAAGTTGCCCAATCAAAGGATTGGGCAAATCAGTTTTCACTCCAAGACTTGCCCTGTGGCCATTTAAAACAATGATCTTCCATGAGTAAGAATACCAACGGCTTGTGATGGGCTGCTATTCCCGTGACTATGGGAACTGAAATGAACACAAAATTCTGAAGTGAAGTGAAAATGAACGCTCAAAAATTCATTTTTTTAAATCCCAAAAGAGATGATTTACCTTAAGCACAGCATCAGTGGGAGAAGAATTTCTTCTCACAATATAAATCAGGGGTGGCAAAACTAGACAACTTCCCAGATACTTGCAGATGCATGAAGAATAGTAGGACTCTGATTTCGTTAAAGAAAAGCTTCTAGCAAAATGTGATGCTTGCATAGGGAATTTGGTCTCTCAAACAAAATAGTTGGCCATTGTTTGGTGACAAAAGGAGTCTCAGTTGCAAGAGTCCTTGCGATCAAGGGCTTCAGCCAGATCAGGTGAGATTCAAAAAATCACCATTTTGCTCAGTTCTCATAATCCAACTGGCTGTGGTCCTGCATGACCAACTCAGCACATGCATAATTCATTCCTATCAATTAAATTAACTACATAAATACATCTCTTAATTATCCTAGCTACATACAAAAGATTGTCCTGTGCAGCAATAGTTTCTATTGGCTATTTATAAATAACTTATCTATGCACTATTTGATAAATTCCACAGCAGGAATTGCCTGGGAAACTTTGTGACACTGTATCCAGGATGTTTATCAACACATTAAAGCATAAGAATTGTACTAACACAGTAGGACCTGCCTAGGTAATCTATAGAATTGCCCAGAGTTCTCACCTAGACAGCTCCTGTATCAGTGTTCAAACATCTAATTGTAGAGGTAATGTGGACATAAATCAGTCACCTTATTTCAGGTTGATCTATTGTCTCAGACCAGGATATTGTCTCAACCATGTGGATGACAAGCTGCAGAGTTTCTGGACGATCCAAGGAATTTAATGGCGTAAGTGCTCTGGCTATACTTACAGGTACAGTCCTAATACTCAGCTATAACAGGGTTACAGCCGAGTAACACACTTGAATTTCATACAAGTTACTTGCAAGTTAAGTTCCATACCTCTTGACACTTGCATAAAGTGGGAAATGAACACTGTCAAGATTGAACTAAGCATAGTTATACAGATGTGCTTGCTAGGAAACTGGAAAAAAATCACATCAAAATCTATCGGTTATGATAGTTTGCATCATACAAATACCCAGTAAGTCATTCTGATCGTAATGGGAAGACTTCAGATTTTAAAACAATACCATGACTGAGGAGTGTGTGTGTGTGTGTTAGATGAATTTTCCAAGCAAGCTGAAGCTATGTCATGAGTTGAAAACTCTTGCTTGTTTTAGGATTCAATATAAAGTTGCCTAAAGAAAAGAGAATTTCTATTGGATAAGTACAGCTGAAGCATAAGAAGTGTTTCAGAGAAGGCAACAAAGTGCCTTCCTAAGTCAAGAAAGCATTCTTCTTAGCAGTATCTCCTACTGGACTGCAGTAGTAGGAAGCATTGTTGTTTATATGCTGACATCCTTACCTGAAAGAAAACTGTTAACAAATTCTTGTGACAATCATGACCGAATTGATCACTTGATCTGAAATTTATCCATTCAGCAAAAAAGAAGCTGTGCTAAGAACAGATGTCTCTAGTAACCATTCCTCTAATTTGGGATCTGAAATGAGTTATGCAGATGTTAAAGGATAAATCCGGAAAAATGCTTCAATAAGGTTATAAGAGTTTTATGATACATTAAGTTTGTGCAGATCCTACAACCTGACAGTCCAGTTTACACTCAATCCCGCTTTAAGTTGCCTAGCTTTGTAGACAAGACCCAGAGACTCAATGACTAAATATACCCTGCTCTCTTTAGTAGCATACTGAAGAGCGGATGGTGAGCAGTACAAAATATATCCTGACACTCATGTTTGAGCATAAACTTCGGACTTCTGTTAGTGCTGTGCATGAACTTGCAGCACAGAGCCAAATAAAAGTGCCCATTCTTACAGAATGTCTAATAATAGTTTTGAACTGAACAAGCCTGCTTTCTGACTACAGAAAATTTGAAGAAGACAATGGACATAATGGAAAACTTTCCCAGTATGAAGCTGTATTAGTAGTCTCAAAGTAAGTGCAAAATTAGTTTAATATTTCTATGATAAAAATAAGCTCAGGAAACCTTGGGAAGGATCCTGAGGTAACATGAAAAAGATTAAATGGATAGGAGATTCTTGGTCCCAAAGTTTAAATCAAAGTTACCTATAAAACACCTTGCATTTGAAAATGAAAGCACTACTGTGGAAATGGGGCTGGAAGACCTGAATGAATTTGCTATCCACACAAAATAAGGAGTTTTTTCCTTGTCACTGACTTGCACAAAAATGATACATATCCTTTTGCAGTCCAGTGATGAGACTCAACTTGCAGTCCTGATAATAAATAGAGAAGCAACAAAAAAGCTCCATGTTGACATGTCTTGGAGAAAAATGAGTACTTTAATGATCTGAAAACCCTCTGTATAGTATTATAGTAGTTTTTTCTTCATGGTTGGTCATACAAAACACCTTTGTAGGCTGGGCGAGTTCCCTGACCCCTGTTGTGGACTAGCTGGAACAAGACAAGGACTAACTTCAGGACAGAAGTAAGTGACAGGTTCATTTTGAATCCTTATGTGGCGGTACCACATTCTTAATATATTTGTCACAATACATCTTTAGGGAACTAAGTCAGCTTCTCATCAAAATATATCTTTCCTGAGTGTGTGTTAGTGGGCCTAGAAAGCAGGGAGGAAAAGATAGTAAAGAAGTAACACCAACATAGTTTTGGGAGGAAACTGAAGGCAGGAAAGAGAGCCAACTTTTGGGGCACATGTAAGAGACAGATTTGGAAAGCACTGTTAGAAAACATACTAGCAAAGTTTTGTATAGGCTGCACTGTAAATCAGCAAGTCTGCATCAAAGAAATTCCTCATAAAATCAGTATTTATTCCTAACTACAGGCAACTCTGAAATGCTCTGACATCCAACATCTTAAAAAGCAGAAGAGGTTTTTTTTTTTTTTTTTTTT
>VXAL01012075.1:22194-38228 GCA_013399475.1 Chauna torquata
TTTTTTTCTTTTCCTTTTTTTTTTTTTTTTTTGGCTCAAAGTGTTTAAAACACTTTGATGAGCATGCTGCAGCCCACTGTTGTGGTGCTTTATGGCTGGAAGGAAGGTATATGTGTATGCTCTGGGCTTTGGTATGAAGGTACATAAGACTGTGGGAACTGGGCAAAGGATGCAAAGCTTGTTGAAGGAAGAGGGAGCCAAAATTCTTATGACCTTGTCAATACAGCCTTCTGGAAATGTTTTCCTGCTTGTGCCTAGGCACTGTCTTGGAGAAAAAAGCAGAATCAGGGAGAGAAAAGTTAAGTTTTGTGGGTAGAGGTCCAATGCTCTAGTTTTCTCTGTGCCTATGTCATTTTGGCAGGGTAGATGTAGATATATGGAGTTAGCCTTTAGGTGTACTTTTTGACTACTGTCCTTGCTTATGCCTCTGCTGAGCACGAGATGATGTGCAGCATGCTTCTTTGCTGTGGGATTTTCAAACTATCTCTTTGAGCTTCTCTCTTTAAATATTTGGGGTTGCACAGAGGGGATGTACAAGAAGCTGCAAATCTGGGAATTTGTGTATCTGTTTTGTGGAATCTGACCCGCTGAGGTCAGATTCTGTGATGAAGGAGGGTGGTACATCTCTGAGGTGCTTTATAGTCTCCTGTGGTCATTGGTTTGAGTTGTCTTGTTGCTCTTTCCTCCAGGACCCAGCAAGATGTGTCACTCAGTGTCCCCTAAAGAATGTGGGTAGCCAGGATGTTTCAGCAAATGGGAAGGAGCTAAGTCTGCTTTTCCCATCAAGATACCAGAATATACTGGGGATTACTTTTTGTAAATTTAGCCAAATAAAAGCCAAGGATCTGCAGTTAGGATCTGGGCTTAATTTTGTATTTAAGTTTTCAGATCAGAATTCTCTAAAACAAGAGAAACTCAGTGCATTAAATAACAGTAAATTTATATCCATGATTCTGGTTTACATCACTTCTTTACAGATTTTTGAAATGAGTCTTAACTTTTTAAACTTCTTTGCATCTGCCTGCCCACATTTCAGTCTTTGTTTTCCAGGAGTGTACTGCCTTCTGTGTTTGTGTGTGTTGGCTTAGTGGTGTCAATGTTGTTTTCTTATTCTACCAAGGCAGCGTGAGTTTATGCAGAACTTCCTCAGAGTGTGCTGGTATCATTGTCCATGCAGGATGGCTGATAAATAGAAGTTCCTTTTCAGAAAGGCCAAGCAGGAAAAGAAACCTCTTAGTGATTATGCAATGCTCACATGGGAAAACTGAATCCTGTCTGTTTGTGTTGCCTCACAAAGCAATGAAAGATCCATCCGCTAAGGGGAAGTAGAAGTCTCAGAAGTCAGCACTTTATTTATTAAAGTAAGCATTGTTAGGGGGAAAAAAAAAAAAAAAAGATTGGATTTCCTGGGAAAAAACTAAACAATTTCCAGAGAAGTGTACATTTTTTTTCAGGAAACCTTTTTTTTTTTTTCTTTTCTGTCAGAATCAGAAAAGTCCCATACCAGCTTTACCCAGAGATTACTTCACCTCATGACTCTTCCTTTTTGTTATACCATGTTTCTAACTGGGAACAAAGTATTTTGAAATCACAGTGTGAAACCCTATTTCTTCAGATACCATTAAGCATGGGCAAAGTATGTGGCTGGCTGAGGACCGTAAATCATTGGTGAATGCAAAAAATCCAAAGTTACTCTTCCACTCTGACCTGGGAATTTTTGCTGGATGCTGCAACTGCTGAAGGAGTAGAAGGAGCACATGGAGTTTCACTGATATACTTCAATAGCAACTGCGTCACTTCTGTTCCTCCTTAGTTAGAGCAGCAAGAACCTGCTCCATCCTCTTTGGGGTGAAATTCTATTTTTTTTTTTTCCAAATTCTGAGGTGTTTGAGCTGGCTTTGTCTTTGTATCTTCATTCAGATACTTCCCAGACACAACATAATATTCAGGAGGATGGTGGCGCACTAAGCTGCTCCACATATGTTGACATTGCATCATCTGGTGCCAAAATAGAACATCAAGAAGAGTTTCTCTGTGTAAGATGCACCATGAACAGGACGTCCACACACACTTCTAGATCTTCATGCTGGATTAAATAATTACTTAGAATTAAATTCATCTTTCTCAAGGAGCAATGCTATGTGGAGGGTGAACTGAGAAAACATCTGAAATGAAGAAACAAGATATATATACAAGCCTTTATGGGTGGCTCTTTTTGCTGCTGCCTCTCAGGAAGGGGAACTTCAGGTCCTCATGGGTGAGCTGGGTGGGTGCAGAAGTGGGAAGGCAGATGAGATGCTGGAAGGAAAAGGGGAAAGGGAAAAGTTCTTGGGACCCTGAAAGCTTCTGAGGTGGGAAGGAGGCAGTTTGGAGGACTTCTAATGGGAGATTCTCCAGATGGCAAAATATCTCACTGTGGTGGTGTATGTGGTATATTTTCTCCAGTTACACNTCTAAATCTTGTGCTGGATTTATGCCTCAGGGAAAATTCTGCATGATAGTAAAGCCTGTGCAGCTATGATGTGAAATATCTCCTATGTCCGGAAGCAGATAGCCACCACATACTTTATAAAGTCCCCTCTGAGAAAAGACACAGCTGTACTTATTTCCCTTGAGGGTTCTCCAAAAGGAAGTGAAAGTCTATTCAATTCATTGTATACCGTGATGGATATACAAGGTTATATTCTGTTTGTTTCCAATAGCCACAGTATCTGAAATCTTTCCCACAGTATCTGAAAATGCTCGTCCAAGCAAAAGTGCATCCCATCACTTGTTGAGAAATCTGTAAAATGAAGATAGTAAGTGAAAATTCTGGAAGGAGATTAATACGCAGCAGCAACTGATGGGTTTACAGGCAGATAAGCATTTATTTTTTTCCTTCTGCATAGTGAAGCTATTGCTGCAATATAGTGAACTTAAACTTTAAGCCTAGTTTTCAATCTTATAAACACTTCAGAGTGTTTCTCAAAGACAGTTCTGTGAATGCTTTCAAGTATAAATATAGCATGCAGAGTAGTGGTGTAGTAGTACTTTTAAATTTGGACATATTTGTCATATATGAGAAACGGGGACACTATACCACTGTTTAGGAGTGTGTAAGTGTTATTTCTCTGCTTTTAGGTTGGACTATGCACAGGTGACACAGAAAGCCTGATTGTGTCTGCTGTTGAAGACTCCTTCACCCATGGAAGCCAAAAGGAGGTAAAGGAGGGGTCAAGGTATAAAGATATTTCAAAGTCTGCAGGACTGAATGAGATATATTCCTTTCCCAGGGAAATCAATGGAAATTAAGGTGCTTAATTAATGGACATTAAGGTGCTACATTGTTTATAAATATTTGGCTGGTAAGGCTTGTGTGGTACTCTCTTCCCTCCACCTCCACTTAGCTTAGTAGAACTTAGGTCAAGCTCAGTATTTCCTGGAGTAAGGATGTTTTATTATCCCATATTAATATATGTATCTTTAAAAATGATGAGAAAGCAGCATTTTCAGCTGCAGCAAATTTGAACAAAATCCCATTGCTAAGTAGATTATAGGGGAGTTGATCCTTAGCCTCCTGAAGTAAGTAGACAGTCTCCAGATGAATTAAATTGTCGTTGGGTCAGATCCAGAAAGGCAGTAGAAAACAGCAATCAGACAATNTCAACTTATCATGAGTTTGTCTCAGAAATTCTGCTTACAAAAGGCTGCCTCATCTGGCCGTGGAAAAACTTGATCTCTGAACTACTATCTAGTAATAGATGCTCTCATTTTTGCCAATGTGAGTAGCTCTTGCATTCAGCATGAGCTCGGATCTGCACTACTACTAAATGTTGGGAATTTGATTAATAACAGAAATATCTTCAGTGGTATAATATGGCTTGCTTTATATGGCACTTTGCCAGTCACTACAAATTTGGACTGGTGAGAGTATAATTAAGTGATAATGTAACGTATTTCATTTCATGCTTGTTTATCAAAAATTACAGGACAGCAAGAACTCTGAGAAAGATAACTATTAAATAAACATCTCTGAATAACGTCACTGAAGATAGACTGATAATACTGGTTTCATCAAGAATGTTTTGAGAACATTTTCTGCTTTTCCTCATGCACTGGAAGTATGAAAAAAAAAGTCTAGTGCTGATTAAATGTATTCTTCTAGATTTATATTAATAATAGACTGAGCAGATAAATTTTATTATCAAACTTAAATTGGCCAATGTAATACATTGTAAAACAATTTCAGGAAGAATATTCTCAGTTTTCTTTGTAATTTTACTCAGTGTTTTTCTGAAAAAGATGTGCATTAAAGGTAAATTTATTGTTTCAGTTCTAATCAGAAAAGTTCTTTCAAAGCTAGTAATTACAGTGAAATGTTCCATAGTTTTGAAAAATCAGGTTACTTACTACAGTAGTAAAGGTTTGACATAATGAAAAAAAAATCTTGGCTCACCTATATTTTGAATATCCATTCAAAGCAAAAAGGACAGAAGTAAGGAAGAAAAAACAGCATGTGTTAAAAAAAAAGTTTTATCACAGTCAAGATACCAATCGTTTCTCTATTTCACTTTATTAAAAAAAAAAGAATTCCATCTGGATTTAATATTTATTGTGATTCATAAAATAGCATTATGTTAGGTAACTTTTTCCTTAGAATGTGTAACAGTAAAATAAGAATGGGGGAAGACTAAGATGGAATAAACTCAGCAAGACCAAGATCTAGGTTTAACAGGGTAATGTTTATGGACATTAAAAGAATTTACAGACACATGGATTTGAGTCTAAGTAATAAAATAAAAATACATCAGTGATGTATTTTGTCCCAGAATATCTTCCATTTATAGAATGCTTATTAATGATAGAGGCATTGAATACAATTTCACATCAAAAATAATATTTTCAAGTGGATTGCCAGCAGGTTATATCCGTGCCACACTATATATCACACTGAATTAAATGTGCTGTAAATATTTCTTGACAAACCTGTAAGAGGTGTAAGGTGTTTTTTGTGGCTGCAGATACAGTACTTGCAGTGCCCATGGAGCAGACGACCCATGATGATGGGCTGTCCTGTGAAGAGAGGTGGCAGCTTTTGGCTCCAACACCAGTGTATGTTATATTGCAGCAATGCTGGATTTTCACATAGGACAAGTTTCAGTTAGCTGGGCTGCAGTAGGATGATGTAAATTAAAATGGGAATAGGGTCGTGCTTTGAAAGTCCCAGGGTACGCACAGAAAGATCAGTAAATAATGATTTTTTTTTTCCCTGATAAACTCTAGTATGTGTGCTGGACAACTCAGTCAGCCATGACTTTTGATAGCATTTCCAAAAGTGCAATTTGTTAATCCTAGATACATATTGCTCCTCCCTGTGCCAGAAAATTTAGAGAGGTGGCCTAGGTCTCTTCCATTGGATTTATATTCACTACAGCACAGCTTTCAGCTGGAACAGTTGCGAAGGTCTGGTACCTCAGTTTTGATGTCCCTTGCAGAAGGACGGAGTTTGGTTCACAGATCCATTATGGGAGCTTTGGTGTTTGACCTTCTTTCAAATGGTTATTTGGTAGGAGGGCTTCAGCTGTAGGTTACAGATTTCTGTTTAAGCTTACCTGTGTACCTCTTCCACAATGAAACTAATGCACTCTGGTTTCTTGACTTAGAATATACATACATATACACACATATATTTAATATATATTGTTGTGTGGCTTTTCTGGTGTCCAGTGAAGCTTTTCCTGCAGTTAAAACCTGCATAACATCTCTCTCCCCTTTAGACTCTTCATTGCCTGATAAATGGTGAGTTCATGCTGCAGTCTTCACACAGAGTGTTTTTATTCTCACCAAGGTATGTCAATCTGTCTCTGCTCATGAAATCTGTGTAGGTGTTATACCTCTGAGAATTCTTTCTCTGTCTTTCGGTTAAATTAGGCCAATGTATTCAGAAGTTATTTGTGAGTCTTATACATATATAAAGAGATTATATAAACCCTTTTTTATTTAAGAAAAGCTATTTCCTGAGCATCTTCAATGTGGTAAAAGAGCAGGTAAGGTTCTGGAAGAGGATATAGCAAAGTCTGCATTTCTTTCTTCATATAGTTTATTACAGGCACCAGTAGATACATACACGTCACTTTGAGATGTTTATGGCAGAAAAAATGTTCAAAACATTTCAGCTACATCATTATGGTGGTTTTTGTTGTTGTTGTTGTTTGGTTGTTTGGTTGGTTGGTTGGTTTTGGCTCCTTCCTGTTTTTCACTCCTCCAAATCTCACACATTTTAAAATCAATGAATAAAACTGCTGTCTTTATAGAGAATTAACTGAGAGTGAGCAGTCTGAGACAGCAGAGGCAACTTTAGCTTTGGATGCTTTTCCATTCACAACATGTGAACATAAATAAATGGGAAGACCATGAAACAAGCCAACAGACTAATAACTTCAAAATTTGCTTCTTCAGGCCCTGCTTTCCATTAGATGAAAGAGACTTGAAGGCTGCTTTGTACAGTGAATTGTTTTCCCTAAGGTATACTTTGGATACTTTGGGGCTGAGAGAAGTTTTACTGGAACAACCATCCTTTCCTTGGGTGCTGCGCTTGTGGCAATCCCTACTTTGAAGTGTCATGACCCCTAAACCCAGCAGTGGCTTTCCACTCTTTTCTGAGCACAGAAATTCATTTTTCTTCCTAAAGAAGAGCATTTATTGGTTCTTTTCTCTGTCTCACTCTAGAACAAAAGGTTTCTTCAAATGTTTTCAATTTTCACCACTTACGACATTTACCAGCCTTATGGTCATATCAAGAACACCACTTTTCTCTTCTCTTCTGAAGACACTTCAAGGACATCTTCACAAAAGTGTGCTGAATCCTACCAGAGAGGGGTGAACCTTTACCCTTAAAGGCATTAAGACAAAAAGAGAAACTATGGAGTGATTTTAACTAAGGGCCTAATCGCCGGGTTCAAATGAAAGTCAGATAATGAGAAGGACTTCCGTGCTTCTATACTCCTAAGTGTTTTACCTGTCGACTGCCCGCACTCCACTGTCTAAATAATACCATCTCAGATTTGCTGAGCTTGCATCTTTACCACAAGGTGAGTATGCCTGAGTATTTGGGCAGATTAACACCAGGGTGGTTGCATGAGTTAAAAGTAAAACTAAGCCTTGAAAAGTTTACAGTTATTTCAGGAACTAGAAAGCCCTGTCGTAGGGTTAATCACAGAATCATAGCAGATCCTCTGTTAGAAGGGACCCACAAGGATCGTTGAGTCCAACTTCTGGCACCACATAAGGCAACCTAAGAGTTAAACAATATATCTAAGAGTTTTGTCCAAACACTTAGGGGCCATAACCACTTCCCTGGGGAGCCTGTTCCAGTGCTTGACTACCTCCTCAGTGAAGAACTTTGTCCTAATATCCAATCTGAGCTTCCCCTGATACAGCTTTAGGTCATTCCCATGTGTCTTGTCACCTGTCAGTTAAACCACTGAACCATCCCATTTCTGAATCATGAGGTATCACGTACCTCCTTCTCTACAGCTGAGATGAAAACTCTTGATCCAGGTGGCTGCAGGGTATGCATAAATCACAGTGAGAGTTTACCTATGACTATGGGCAGCACACTTTGAAAAACTGTGGTAAACTACCTTCTGCCAATACTTAATTAAACCCTTCAACCCTTCTTAATCTCTTCAGGAGTCACGTGCTGGGCTGACAGCACCAAATCTCCTTGTCTATTTAGAGAACATGCAGATCACGGTCTGTGCTTTGCAGAACTTATGGAAAGCACAGAGGAAAGTCCTATAACTCTTTATTTTGGCTTGTCTTCCTGTCAAAATGGGACTGCAGAATTTCATGTCCAAAAAAGTATGCTGAATTGTGGACATTTTGCCACCTTTTCTTAGGGGTATTTCAGTAACTCAAGAAGATAAATGTTTATATTACTTTCCTACCAACACTTTGATTCAACTCTTTGTGCAGGGAGCCTCATGGAAGACTTTGAGGAGCTTGTGGTCTTGAGCAGGCCATGTCTGCTCTATTGGGCCTTGCACTTAGGGCCTGACCACACCGTATATTAGCATGAGTAGCCATTGTATGGGAACACATTGCTGTGCATCATGTGCGGGTGGGTGCTGCGACACAGATAACACTCCAACCTGTCAGGAGAAGATGCATGACTTTGCTTGATACACAAAATAAAGGTCACCATGGCAAGGAGGGAGAAGCAGCCTCCCCATGGAGGGGACCTGCACAGCATGTATTGGGAAAATCCACCCAGGGTCCATCTGACGCTGCAGGAATGTGGGGTTCCCAGTATCTGAAGGAATGTAAAATTTACTCACTAACTCTATTCCTCCTTTTATTTAACCTATTAAAACAACTATTATATTAAGCCTTTTGTTGTTTGGTCTTACTGAGATCCAGAAAGAGCCCTGTGTCATCTGTCTCTCTTTCCTCATTCCTCTGCCCCATGCAGAACACTCTTTTTCCCTGTATGTATTTGCTGCCTTTCAGTTTTACTGAAAGTTCATCCTGATGTTACGAAAAAAATGAGCAGAAAAACTGAAAAGCTGTGTTTCCTGTATTTTAGCTGTTTTCTGGTTTGCAGCCACTTACTTAGAAGTCCTTAGCTTTTGTAGAACCCTTTCCTTGGGTAATTGATGGAGAACAGTTTTGACAATTCTACACAAAGTCTGACTCTGCTTTCTATCAGCCTGTATCATGTTTAAGTGTACCTGTTCTTCAAATTTTCTTTCCATTAGTTATCTTATATTGCTGCAATATACCCAGCAAAATCTTCCTGAACAGTTTGGCCCTAATCCAGCAATGTACTTAGTTTTAAGCATGCAACTAATCCCAACAAAATGAATGGAGCTGTTAATGAATATAAATATATTTCCAGGTGAAAGCTGGTATGGACTATTCTATTACCATTGTCCCAAGCCATTTGATTGTGCACTATAATGACCAGCCCTTCATTGTAAAATGTTATTCATGAACTGTTCTAAAAGTAGGAGAAAAAGAGTTCCAAAAAAGGTTTTTAAGAGCAAGATAAATAAAGGGAAAGATTGGCCCAGGAGGAATGCTGGGGCATATTTTTGATGTGCATACAACTGAGAAGCTTAAGATATTAACAAAATTATCTGACATTGCATCATCATGCAAGGAATCTTTTTCACTTCTTTGGAAATAGATCATATACACTATATGGAGAGGATTACTTTCTTCTCAACATAAGAAGAAGCCTCAGAGATGTCTGGGATTTACAACATCTCCTCACCTCAGTGATTCCTATTGTCTAGATATTTATAAATCTCTTTTCAGCCTCACAGCACTTCTAGATTTCATTCTGAGCTTCCTGTTTCATCAGAATTCTCTTTTCCACTCTGGGAACTATGGAGGCAAAATAAGGCTGTTTTAAGATCTAGTTCCATTTTTTCTTGGTAAATTTAGACCTCAATGATTTGTTCCTTTTTTTTTTTCTAAATCTAGCCCTCAACAATTTAAAGTCAGATTTCAATACCATATTGAAAAGGTAATTAACACATCTATGTAAGAGAAATAATGAATAGGAGTGCATTTGCAGTATTATAAATACATTGTTGATTTGCTCTAATTATGCATTATGCGTAGGTAGCTAAAGCTTTGATAGGAATCTAATCCAATTGGAAGCCGAGTAAGCTAATTAATTGATCATGAGAGCATTTAAGCACTCAGAAGATAACATATAATTCCACAAACAAACCCACTAATACTAGTGAACATTTCTATCATACAATTTATTTAGTTACAACTTCTTATCTGGTCTTGCCCTTGGACCAACTGACAGGTATCACCTGAACATTAGCTATCCATGGTTATCAGAGACACCCCTCACTCCACTGCAGGTAATTACATAATTTTCAGATGGCTAAAGTAAGTAAAGTGAATTTCATTCACAATATGCAAATGAAGACTAAGAAATGTATTGTAAATTCATACTGATATTAGTACACAGCTACCTTGTATAGACAATCTCACTGACATTTCGGGACCATTTGTGGAATTAGATGCTACCTAGTACAAGCTATTTTGGGGTTCTAACATGAAGAAATAGCGGTGGAAAAACAGTCATTTCCCCCTATAACTTATCAATTGGTTTAATGAAAACAGATCTCTCTTATAAATCCATCCTACAAATCTTGTGTATATGCTTAACTCATCTCAACTACACAGAATTAATTATGTTCTGACACTTGTTAAATAAATATTTTTTCATGACTGTGACCAACGCCTCTGTCTAAAAGGACAAATTGCTTATATTAGAAGTATGAAGTGTTATATTTATCATCTTTCACTCATAATGTCTAGAAAGAATTTTTTTTAGTAGCTGTAAATAGTAAGTAGTCATTGCCTTCTTTATCTCTTACTTCTAAAGATGTTTTGCAGATCTTATAAACAGACTACGAAAATTCTTGTTAATACAAGAATTTTTATGCTATGAGGTAGTTTTGCTCTCCAGCATCTTTCTGACTAAAGCTGATTCTAATAAACTTCATTGTTGATTCTTGAGAAACAGTCATCATCAGGCAGCAATAAAAGGAAATAATGTACTGTTTGATTCAAGTTCTAAATATCTGGATGCAGACTGCTTCCAAATACTTGTCATAAGTAGCACCATCCAAAAGTGATGATCCCTGCTTCTAGTCACATTCCAAGTGCTTTGGATGATGTTACAGTGAATAGTGGTGACTCATTTCAACATACAGTCATGCATTGGATCTGGAAATTAGGCTTCAGGAAAGCATCACACAGACGCCAAACATATTTATTTGATTTATTTATATTTGAGGGGAGAAGGCTTCTTTGGAACCCCTCTCAGAGCCTGAGGGATCCTCTTTTCTGATTCCTCCCCTGCATCCTTGCGGCCCTTGTAGTCCTTTTGGCCACAGAGAATGAGACACACCTTTTTCGACCACCAAACACTTATCAGTCTGGGGTAGGACTCCCTGCCATCTACAGCTAAGCATAAGAAATATGGAAATATGACCCAGCAGACTTAAGTGCCCTTGGGAACTCACTTCATAAAATATAGAAGAATCCCTGTTCCACAAATGGGAGTGATCTTTCTTTTTTTAGCTTGTGGCCAGCATTTGGTGCATGAACTTATAATGTGTTCCTTTCTGTAGAGTACAAGTGGCAGCATTTTAATCAGTGTGAGGGCAGTGCATGAGTGTATGCCTGGGTGGGGGTGATGGTGATGTTGGAGATCTGGATTTTCTGTATGACTCCTCTTATTAGGCTAATGAAATAAGGACATTCCCTTTGCAGTTACTTCATTGTTTTGCTTGTGAATGCTGGTGCAATGCATTTGGAAAGCTGTTGTTTCACATCACATTCAGACAACCTAGCTGCAAAGGGATGAGATCCCATATACAACATCATAAGCCATCTGGGTTCTTTCAATTTCCTTTCAAATTGCTGTGAATTAGTACATTGGGTATATTGGTAGTTACTTATTAGCATACACACACTCAGCTTAGCTGTTGTAGTCTGAAAACAAATTTCAGTAGAAAAAATACCCATGAGCAAATGTATGAGACCTGTAAGGGGGAATTCCTAACTAAATATATATTTAGTTCATTTCTGAATAAATACATTTTTTGGTTCAGTTTAGAGTGAGAAGGGGGCTAGTATAGGCTTTGATCTTGACTGCATGTGCCATCAGGCAGCCATGTTTTCTCTCACCTGCTGAGAACTTGACTGTGGCAAAAGCCACACACCTGGTTATGAATACAGGAACTGTAACCTTGGTAAAGAGAGTGATCTATGTCTTCGGCCTATGCTCAGAATAGGGCAAAAAAGTGTTGATTCTTTTTTAGCTGAGGCTGGCTTGATCATCAAGGAGTAGCAGACTGTCATTCTATTCACAGTATTAATTTTCCTTGAATTGTTCTTTTTAGTATAGAGCCAAAAACTTACATGATGCAGACTCTAAAAATGACACAAGGCCCTACATCATTTTGCAAATGCAAAAAAGTATGTAACACAATATTCATCTTACCTGTACTCAAAAACTGCTTCCTAATTAACACTTGCAGTAAGATTATTCTTTAATTAAATTCTAGGTGTACTAGCAAGCTGTGCCTATTATACATGTGTCTCACGTGTGAATTGACTTGAATGCAGATGGAAATTTGGAAACTTGGAATTTCTTAGAATAGTGTTTGGCATTTCAAATTATTGTAGTGAAGTCATTCAGGGCAGATTTAAATACAGAATATTAAAGTCTTTAAGGAATCAGTGTCTGGCATTTTCTAGCTAAAACAGTTCTAAACATACCTTCATCAAACATTTTAAATGTGTTTCTAATGAGGTTTTTGAATAGTAAATTAAAAATATTTATGCATACATAGAAAATGAATTTGTAATTAATGGAAGCATTAATAGGATCAGTCAAATACACTTTGAGATCTTTAATTGAGTAATTCTTCGTAATTTCCACAGCCCTCAGGTGGAATTCATCTTAACCAGCTTCTGCTAGTTAGATCTTTGAAGTTTACTTTAAATGAGTCCTTTAAACTTCCTGCTACAATAAAGAGAAAAATTACCTTCAGTGAACAATTTAATTACACCAAGATGAACTCTTAAAGCGACTCCTTTTCTCTATTTCTTTTTGGAAGAATCCTTGGAAATTGTCCTGGACTAAACACCTAAACTTTAGACTACTGAAAACAGGTGAAATAAATTCCACTGTGACTGGTTATAATAGGTCTACATAACTTTTGTCTTACAGTCTCTATTGAGGGTGAAGGGAACAAACAAAATATTGAAGACTCAGGTCTGTCAACCATACAAGGCTTGCTTTTTTGTTTTATTTTGTTAATTTGTTTGGTGAATTGGCAGTATCCCAGCCCTGACATGGATTATCTTCTGGTCCACGAGCCATCTTCTTCTGCCAAGAAAGGGGAGCAAAGGCTTTGCCCCTATCCTGGTTCTTTGGAAGTGCAATGTAAATTTTCCTTTTTTCATCTTGTTTTTCTTAACACTCCCACACACACACCTTAAAAGTCACTGATTGTCTTTGGTTTCAGTATTTGATCTGACATACAACGAAAGGTTTGTGGCATCATCAATACTTGTCAGTTGTTGAGCCATAAACTTTCCCCTATAACATTTAAGATAGCTAAACTCAAGAGATTAAAAGGATTGGCTCAGCATTCAATGTATTTATATAAATCAGAAAAATCTGGGAAAAAGGTCAATGGTTCTTTATGTTATGTCTAAAGCCATGAAACTGCATTTATTGCATATCACCAAATGTGAAAACACACTATAAATCCATGCTATTTCTCATACTTAAATAAAGCTAAATGGCTGATCCCATTTTTTCTTAAGATGATATTATTGAGATTCTGAATACAAAATAGCATTTTCCATTCAAATTCAGGATTTCAGTTTACACAGTTCTTTTGATTCTGCAGAACTTGCATAGCTTGTGACAACAAATTAAAAACAAACAAACAAATAAAAACCAACATAAACGATTGGAAATATTGTAGTAATTTATACCTTGTAAGTTCTGTGAAGGCAATGATTTTCCTCTGATATTGTCAAGGAAAGCATTGCTGTAGGGCTTGCCAACTTTGTTACTGTCTTCTGCAGCAACTGATCTAACTAATGAACTTGAATTTCTGTTGAAGTAAGGAAGAAGATTTTCCACGAATTTTGTCTGAAGTTTCTCTTATACTTTTCTGCAGTAATATTGAGACTGTTAAGAAATCTTTCACTGTTACATAAAGTGAAGATAAGATAAAAAAAATGCAAGCGTTTTTCAGGGATCTTATTCTTGGCAGGGAGTATTTTGCTATGATTTTATAACCATAAAATAACATTATTACTATTAGTGTTATTAGTATAATTAGCTGCAGTCTGAGTAGCAGTATACAGGCATGCCTTGAGCATCTGAAAATGCTGAAATTAAGGCCATGTGAAATAGATCATGCACACACCCAAGGTGGAATTCACTTTCCCAACTTTTACTATATAAAAGTTAGGTTTTAGTCTAATTATTCGGGCTGTCACTGTAGATAAGGCATCTCTACAGGATGACTTCTTCCACCCACATTAGGCTTTTTGGACTTTTCATCTCTTTTTTTTTTTTTAGTACTCTTTCTTGTCAGTTTCTTCTACAGCAATGGAGACTTATCACAACACAATCCAAGAGACTGAATAGTGTAGAAAGTTGATTGAGGCTTTAAAAGCATTTCAAGTATTTATCATCTTGCAAGATAACCAGAGAGGCTGTTTTCATAAGAAACACTATTTTCTTATCTTATATTGACTAAAATATTATTTTATTTACTTTGGTGTTTATTCTGTTACTGATAGTAGGAATAATTAAAGATTTTCATACGTTCTTATCTGATTAATAGTACTAAATTCCATTTACAATTTTCTTCAGAGAATAGACATCAAAAATCAATATGTTCTTATTTATCTCAAATGATGAGTAAATATATGACTATATTCTTAGTAGCATTAAGTATTTGTCTATAGAAAATGTAATCGTTTATTAATTCTTGTTATATGAGGGAAAATACCATAGTTACTTAGATGAATAGAAAAAAGTAATTTTAGTTTATGTGTCTGCATCCTCCAACTGGTAATTTTCTGCTCTGGCTTGAATTCTTCCTTTCTTCTTTCTGTTGTAGTATTCAGTTTCTATTGAAGGGATGGGCTCTTTCCATAGTGGGAGTTGGATGGAGATCTTGGTGTCCCTATGTAATGACATCTGGTATTGAAAATAAAGGACAAGAACTTATTTTGGCTTTTTCTTCCTTCCCGTTCTCCTTCTCACCCTGTCCCTCCTGCAGAATTCAGGGAATGGTGCTCTTGTTGGGAAACCTGCACCCAAGTGGAGAGTGATTTCCCCATCAGTTGTACCTCATGTGGATAATTTCTGGTGTTTTGATTAGTCACTAAAAATGGGCTGGGATCATGTAAAGAGCTTGAGTATATCCAAACAAAACAATAGCCGTGTGGGCTGCAGAAGGAAGGAAGCAACAGGGATTTGAAGGGGAATGTGTACAATAGTAATGTTTGCAGACTCCTGGTTATGTTCCTTATAACTCAGTCTGTATTTTGAAAAGAAAGGACACAACTGAGAAAAAATATGGTCCTGCACAACTTTTTCTTTCTTTCTTTTTTCTTTCTTCTGTTTTCCTTCCCCCCCCCGTAAGTTTGGCTGGTTTGGAAACTTACAGGTTGTACAGAAAGTTCAGGTTTGCAAAATTTGAAAAAGTCTGGTCAAATATTATTGAAGTTTGTATCTATTAAATTCATTTTTTTCCTAAAACCTATCTTTTAAAAAAGTCTTTTCTTCTTAAAAAAAAAGTAAAATACTTTTTCTTTATAATTTCACATTTTTCATTGTTGATTTTTTTGTAAGTCTTGTGCACACACTATATCTGTAAGAAACAGAAATAAAGAAAAAACATTGTTGAGCTAAGTGTAACAATTACCATAGATACATAAACTGCTTTCAAACAGGTAACATTTTTAAGCTCTGTACAACCATAGTTTTCAATTTTTTAGTTATGGGACAAAGATATTCCCTGGGAGTTTGCAGGGTCTGTCGCTGTCTCCATAAGTGAGTGTGTACCAACTCACCTGCTGAATCAACCAGTCTTGAAAATGGATGGCGCTGGAGAGTTGGGCCAATACCTGGCAGTTGCTGGCGGTGAGGAGCCATAATGAGTAGGAGGGCCGCTGCGGTGCGGCTGGAAGCCTAGGACATGGGCCTGGGTGGAGCCACTGCAGGTGCAGATCTTGGTGATAGTAGCAGCTGTTCAAACGAGAGCTTTGAAGGCTGAAGTGGAGCAGAGTTTTATGTGAACAGCAGTTGAACATGTGTCAGTCCTAAGCGATAGGTGAGTGCTGTTCTGAAGGGATGGGCGATGGCCTCCATTGCCCTCAGCTGATCAAAAGGGAGTCGGGTTCAGATCCCCGAATCCAGAGTGTTTAAAATAGATTCAGTGGGGGAAGGGAATGTGTTTCTGTGTGATAGAGAAGAGCCA
>VXAL01012079.1:0-41141 GCA_013399475.1 Chauna torquata
CCTTCGTTCTTTTCTGCCTCTCGGACATTTCTTTTGCATTTCGCGGAAGTTTCAGCAAATCGAGCCTTGCTCCCAGCTCTCGCAGGGCGCGATAACGCCGGAGCCCTCTGAAAGTTGGAGGTGAGCAGAAAGCACCGGGCGAAAAGTCCGCGGGGGCGAGTGGCTGTGGGGGGGTGCGTGTGTGGGTGTAGTTTGGCATCTCCCAAACCCTCCCCATGTGCACGACGGTTCAACAGCTACTTGAGAAGAAACAGCGAACACTGAACGGTTGCAAATAAGAATAATAAAATAGCTGCACTTGTAGCCGCAGAGAATCAGCCAGAGAACGCTACTTAAACAAACAGAACAAAGCTAGTCCCATATTTCATTATTTTTAGAGGGAAACGAGCCGTGGAGCCCTTCCAAACACAAACAAACGAGCGAGCAAATCGGGCGGCTCTTCCCCCGCGGGTACCGCAGCGGCAGCCCCGGCTCCGGCCTGGGTGCGGGCGGGCGCGGGGCTCACAGAGCCCTTCCCATCTCTGGGCGCCGCTCTGAAAGGTGCGAACTGGGGGAAAAAAAATTAAAATAGCAGCTCCCGCCCAGGCTGGGGGAAAGCCGGGCCGAGGAGGGGAGAAACGGCTGCTGGGGGACGCTCCCCCAGATATCCAGCAAGCCCGAGGAGAATTTGTTTTTTTTTTTTTTTTTCCCTTAAAAAATAAATCCTTTTTTCAAGGAAAAAAGGTTGCCCGCAGCTGGTAGAGAGAGCGAACACGACCTTCCCTCCCCTCGCCGGAAAGAAAGGCAAAAGTGAAAATCTCGAAGTTTGCAAGAGCTACCACGAGCACGGCTGCTGCCCGCTGCCTGGAAAGCACTGCTAGCGCAAAGCAAGCACTCACCTCTCCAATGCCAAACTAGCTCTCAAACACCTTGAAGACAAGTTGAAAACGATGCAAATAAATCGAATTTATTTCCGTCTGCAGGTTGGGGGTGGGGGGGTGAAGAAGGAGAAAAAAAAAAAAGCTGGGAAAAGGACTGCAAGTCCAGGCTCTCTAGGACTGTAATGTCAAGGCGAAGGAGCCTTCCAGCTAGAAGCCGATTTGTGGTCTCAGACAAATTAAATATTACTGTTTATTACCAGCCATACTCCAATAAAATAAAGAGAGTTCAAGGCGATAGCTGCTATCTCACGAGCTTTGCTCCTATAGGACACGGAGACGTCACCAACCACGCAACTGGCCCATTCTGTCATGGTTGACTGCAGCAGTAATGGAAGGTTAATTTGTATTATTCTCTTCTTTTAAAGCCCTATCAGTGAGATTCCTGCTTTTTTTTTTCTCCTTTTTTTTTTTTTTCCCCCCAAAGAAACTATTCGGCGCAATAAAAAATAAGCCGAGGACTTCTGCGCTCCTCTGCGTGTGTGCATCCTCCGATAGATGCGTGTGTGTGCATAGACATGAATATATACGACACACAACGCGTGCACATGTATATGTGTAGGTGTGAGGGAGCGTATATTAAATACGAGAGTGCATCACCCAAGCAGGCACAGAATCGATGGAAAATCCAGGAAACTCGCTCTTCCTTGGAGTGGAAAAGGGGGAAACCAGTAGCAAAGCTCCCGCTTCGTCAGGAGCAGCCCGGTTAATCCCACAGTGTGGGGATTATTCAGCTAATTTTTATTAAAAAAAAAACGCTATTAGAGTGAGCAGGAAACTTGTCAAACGAATGCTGAGGCGCCTCTGGAAGCATGCACTCCAGGCTATATATAGTAAATGATAACCTGGTTATTTGCACAGATTCAAGTGTGCTTCGGGAACCAATTATTTGCTGCGATTAAAAAAAAAAAAAAGTAATAAATCGAGGCGATTATTTGCCAAATGAGATTGACAAGGGAAAAAAAAAACAAAAAACAAAACAAAACAAAAAAAAGCCCCAAACCCCCAAATCCCTCCAGCGCAGCCAGTGGCTGCAGAGGAGCCGCCGACGCTCCCCGCGTCCCACCGCCTTTCCCCCTCTCCCACCGCTCCTTTGACCTGCACGGATTTTGCGATGCACTCGTGGAAAAGATTTCGCCAAAGATGCTAAAACGTTGTTTCTTCCAACAGAAAGAGAGAGGAGGAGGAGGAGGAAGAGGAGGAGGAGAAATAGAGAGAGAGAAAATAAAGAGCATCACCTAAGGAAGAGCGAGAAGTTGCTGCAGGATCTGGACACCGGGTAAGTGTTCCCAGCCAGGGCCCCCCCTAGCCCTGCTCCGGCCGAGGGGGCTGCAGGCAGCCTTCCCCTCCCCGGGCACAATCCTGCCTGTATTTACCTGCTTTTTCCAGGCTGAGATCTCCCCACCACCATTCCCCCCCGAGGCTGCAGCCACGGCTGCTCCCAGCCCCATTCCCAGCCCTGTAGGCACCCGGAGCTCCTCGGGAACCAGGCCCAGGCAAAAACCAGCAGAGAGGACGGCAAAAAGGAGGTCGGGGAGGAGAAGCCCCCCCGGCCCCGATGTGCCCTGCACAGCCTTCAGTCCGGGGCACCCGAACAAACGACCGGGATGGGGAGGGGGAGAACCCCCCCGGCAGCCTGAGGACGATCGTGCACTTTGCAACGCCTTCTCCGCGCTGCCTCGGGGCCGGCAAACGCAGCCCCGTACGGGCGAAATCCGAGCGGCCTGAGCGCTGGCACACGCGGCCCGATGCGTATGCACCCGTACGTACAGGTGTGCGTGCACACGCGGGTGTGAACCCACGCGCGGTTTGCAGAAACACACATACGCCTGATGCCTTCTCCCTGCTCAAGTGTTGGTGCAAATTTTAAAGGTGTAGGCTGCACGTGGAACACACACGAGCGCAGAAACATACAGACACGAGCGAATAGACGTGTCATTTTCTATCCGTATGTATGCACAGACACGCACGTCACAAAAACACACGTGCGTGTATCTGCAGATAGTGAGAACCGCTATGCTCACTCGCCCAACAGCATCTACACGAGTGCAAGCCATCCGTGCCCCATCCCTTACACACACGCGTGGCTATTCACATTCTCAGCTATGTTTTACTCGCACGTTTTGGGTGCGCACAAGCGTAAATCTGCCTCCACCCTCCGCACAAGCCGGTGCGAGCGTTACTGCCGATCGCTCCCACCGAGTGTGTGCAAATCCGTGCACACGCAAAAGGCATGGGAGTGGATAAACCTGCGCGCACCGCCTAGGCGCCGCGCTCTGTGAGCTCTGCAGGCTCCCGCACACAACACCGAAACGCCTGAGCATCCATCAGCAGCCACGGACCCGAGCACCCACACCGTGGGCACTTACCTGCGTGGGCGTGGGGGTGCGTGGCTGGGCGGGGGAGCCCTGCAGCTCTCCCGCTTGCTCAGCTCCTCGCCGCCATGGGGAGCGTAGGATTGGGCCCGCGCAGCCCGGGCCCGGCCTCCCTGCCCGGGGGCCGCAGGCCGCGGGGAGCCCCCGCTTTTGGGGGCCTCATGGCAGGAGCCTGGCGGAGCCCCCTGCCCGCTCGCCGCCTTCAGAGGGTGTCGGGCGCCCTCGAGGTTTCTCCTCGCGGGTTTTACCCTGGAGAGGTGGAAGGAGGGGGGGCGGTCGGGGTGCTGGCTCGCAGCGGGGTCGAGGTGTCAGCAGTAAGAAATAGTGCCGAGCAAGAACTCGCCCCCCCATCCCTACGCGCAGCCTTTAAAACCGCTTCTTGGGGCGGCCGTACCAGAGCCGGGACCCTCGCGTTTCGCCTGCAGCTCCTACGGAGCGACCCTGCCCAGGGACGGGGCAGCGCCGCTGACCACCTTGGAGCTTAGAAAACATATACTGCGGCGTTTTGGTTTTTTTTTTTTTTTTTTTTCCCCCCTAGAGATTTAGCTCCCCCATAGCAGGAATATTCTCTTTCCTTTTTTATCCGCCTTCCATTTTTAAGCGATTTAAGTCCCCTCTCCAACCAACTCTTCCCTCTTTTACTTCTCACTCTCTATTTTTGGCCGCATACTCGCTTTGGCAAAATACGCACCTGGAGAAAACAACTATTTTAAATAATCAGCCTCTCTGGAAGTACTTTGATCCATTCTTTTTTTTTTTTTTCCCCCTAACTTTCTGGGGCAGTGACTCACTGTATTGATTCAAGGGTTATCAGAAAGATGTTTGTCTCAAAGTAACACCGATACAGTTCTCGTCGTGCCACTATTTCCGTTGCAAAACCATAAATTTAGTGGTCTAGAATTCCTATGCTTAGAAGACCTTTTGGGGTAGATACCTGGGTCGAGCTTTTTGTTTTATTTTTCGTAAATACAGGTGAACAGCATTTTTCTTTAAAAGTTTGTGGTTTCGAGTCCTTCTTCCCACACTTCTTGCTACTACAAAATAATAATTAAAAAAGCTTTCAATTAAAAACCACCCCCTCCTCCCCTCAGCCCATTAATTTCCCAGGCGAACTCCAGGCTTTAAAACAATGACGAAAACGAAAAATAACCAGCCGGGCAGAGGCAGGGCTGCAAAGCCCCGCGCTGTGCAGGCACCAGCGCTGTCCCTCAGAGCAGCGGCGGCCCCGCTGCCTCCCACGCGTGGCCATGGGACAGACATCTCTTTTTCCCTTCCCCCCCCACAGGAGGTCCCAGGTGGCAGCCGGGGACGGGGCGAGAGGGTCCCAAAGTCAGGCTAGGAGCATCCCTGGAGCAAGACGGACCTATTCTCCCTCCCCTCTCTGCCTCCAAAAAGGCATTTTAACTGCAGCCTGGGGGAGCCGGGGCTCGGTCCCCTCCCCGCATTTTCCTGCGGGCGCAGTGCTGCCCAGGTAAGAGAGAATTGGCTGCTTTTCTCATTTCCCCCTTTTCATGGAGCCAGCCCGGGAGGTTTGTTGGCACAGTGTGCCCCAGGATCCCCCTCCCCGCCCCGATCAATGACTCCCGAAGGAGCGAGGCGCGCTATTGATGCCAGAATGGAAACGCTAATCTGCTGCTGGCAAGCAGGGCGTCCATCAGGGCTTTATCTCGGGCCGAAGGAGAAAATGAAAGAAGACGAGGCCTTCGCTCTCGCCCTGGGAAGAAAGCTGAAGGGGGGGCAAGAAGGGGAAAGCCTTCAGCGCCCCGTGCCTTCCCCTGACAGCGTTCTTGCAATGACCTTGACGGGGAAGCTGGGGGCGGGATGGGCCGGGGTGGGGTGGGAGAGGGGCCCGACCCGCGGCGGTTCGCCCAGCGCTGCCCCGTGGGCCACCTGCCGCTTCCACCCTGCCCCTCCTCTGCCCCGCCACCGCCCGCGGGACCCGGCCCCCGGGGGGCCGAGGGACAGGAACGGGGTGAGCACCCAGGGCACCGCGCAGCGCCCTGGCCCCGCCACGTTTTCATTCTCCCTTGCTTTCCAACTCTTTTTCTTCTTTCTCCCTTTCCCTCTTTCTAATCCCTCTCGCTTTTTTGTTCCTTTTCCCGATTTTCCCCCTTTTCCTCTTCCCCGTTGCCTTTCGTTCCCCTGCCCTAAATAACGCGCGGCCAAGCCTGGCCGAGCTATGATGAAGGTATCCTTTACACCAGCGGGATCCCCACACGCTTCAGCAGCCGGACACACTCCCGGGGGGCAGCAGGGCGGCTGCGGGCCCCGGTCCCGGCACCGCTCCCAGCCCCGCGGCGCGGACAGCGGCCGGGACCCGCGCTAACCCGGCTTCGTGTGGGTGTCCCGGGCATCCCGAAAACACGTTTTGTCCTTACGGTGAAAATACAGATTATATGCATTACCAAAACGGCTCCTGACAAGCTTTTGTTTGTTTTCTTCAGCTAACATTAAGCGCAAAAAAAAAAAAAAAAAAAAAAAANAAAAAAAAAGAAAGAAAGAAAGAAAGAAAGAAAGAGAAAGAAATGTCCAGAGGATGAAGAGAGAAGGAAAATAAAAGAGCCTTTTCCCGCGGCAACGAACTTGCCCCTTGTACAAGGGCTGGATGAGGCCACGATCTGTAAATCCCAGGGCCCTGCGCTGCCCCGGCTACGCTGCGCGGCCGGCTCCGCGGCAACGAGCGCGGAACAGAAATCGGTGTCCGCGGGGCGTCAGGTACCGGCAGCAGCTGCAAGCAGCGGGCCCGGGCCGTATCCTGCTGCCGGGGGTCTAGTGGCTCCCGCTCCGGGGGCTGCTGGTCGCTTTCCCCGAGGGTTTTTCCTCCTCGCGGAGGTGGGGAACAGGACTGAGTATATGAGGGCAAAGAGCCGCTCACGGTGGCACTCGGCTTGGTGAAGCCGACTGCGTGCGAGCACACGTGCGCGCTCACCTGTACAACCTATATATCGCCGTACATTTATACCCCTCTCACCTATATTAAACGTCCAAGCTGGATGCGTGCTTGCCTCTTTTGGTCTAGGTGCACCAGTGGCTGTACACACAGAAAATCGTGGTTTCACGCACTTAAGAAAACATTGGGAGCGCCTTTCGTGCCCGTCTGCTTTTTTTTTTTTTTGCAGGCAGACGTGCGTGTTTACCTGCTCGGGATGGCATCTGCAGACTGCCAGCGCAGGCTTTGTGAGCACATTTTGAGAACCATGCGCTTGGAAACCATTCATTTCCAAAGAATAGTTCTTTTATTCTTTGGATTAATAATCATCATCATAAATAAGCGCTCAAATCTCCGCTCAGAACTCTCCCGCGACGGAGCCGACAGCCCGGGCGCTACCTGCGGGTTCGAGCCCGGTTCCCCCCGCGACTGCCGGGCGCATGAGCCGCCACGCTCCCCGCTCCGCAGGCCGGAGCAGCCGCCGTTCGAGACAATGCCTATTTTCTGTCATTAATAACTCGTTCCTTTAAAAAAAGATCTCGTTTGGATCCAAGATTGTTTTTTATGATTCAGTTGGACAAGACGGAACACATGTTAGTTTAAGCAGGTTCATGAAATAGCTGTAAATCAAATAAAGTTTACGAGTTTAGCAGGAAATACTGAATAGATGAAAAAAAAAAATCCGCCGAGGCAGAGAACAGCAGGCTAAAATAGTTGGTGGAGTTTGTCCTGCTCTGTGTTTCTCTCTGTTCTCTTGTGCATCTTGCCGATTAAAGGCCTCGAGACCCCGTGTTGGCGCCAAGTGGCATGTTATTAATCAGTTATCCGTAGGTTCAGTCCACATAAGAGAGAAATTTAATCACCAGAAACCAGACCCGACATAAAAGAGAAATCTAAAATCAATTCCCGCCCGCGCCCCCCCCACCTCCGAAGCGATCAGAACGAGCAGAAGCAATCAAGATCTCGCTCCCTCTCCCTCTTAATTGCACCGGGCGAACTGCAAACTTCTTAGAACTTTACCCCGAAGAGCGTTTGGAAAAAAAAAAAAAAAACGAAAAAAAAAAAAACCAGCGACCCGCCACCACAATGCAACAAGTTTGTCCTTGATCTCACTATAAAAACGTGATGGGGGAGAAACAACCCAGGCGGAGTCTTTCATAATGAAAAAAATACATATATATTGCAACGAAAGGCGCTACTAAAATGATCTTTGAAGGCTCCCAGGGAGGGGTCCCCCACCCCAGCTGCCGGCAGGGGCTGCAGCCCCCCGGCCCGGCTCCGCTCGGCTCCCCTGGCGGAGGTGAGAAGCGCTGTCCCCTCGCTGTCCCCCCACCATGCGGGCTGAGGTGCTCTGAAAACGGGAGGAATCCGGCAAGATTCCGCTCGGTACAGGAATCTTGGGGTCTCCGTCCCAAAAAGTCTGTTCTCCCCCAGCCCCGGAGCTGAGTGCTTCCTTCGGGCGTTTCCCCCCACAGCAGCACCGCACCCCTTTCCTCCAAAGCGTTTTGGGTGGAATTTCCCAGGTTTTGGTTAGGCCGCGTAGTTAGAAGAAGAAATTCTTGGCCCTGCCCGCTGTCTCGGTAGCAAGGCAGGCAGGGAAGGTGCCGTCCTTCGGGAAGGGACAGGAGGTGACAGCAGGGGGCAAGGACCCGAAATGTCGAACATGGGGACCACAGCATCCCGTTCTCCCCCTCGGATGGGGATTAAAAAAAAAGAAAAAGAAAAAAAACTTCCCTGCCTGAACCCCAGGGAAGGTGAAGAGCAGCTGGGATCGGCCCTGCGCGGCCCACTCAGCAAAGCAGGGCACCCGGGAGTGGACAGGCGGCTTCCACGCGCGTTTTGCGTGGGGGGCGCGACCCCTCCGGCGGACATGGCTGGGTTTCCGCCCGGCTTCCGGGCACGGCTCGGGGGGGTTGCGGTTGTCACCGCGCCCGCTGCATCTCCCTTCGCCTGCCCCGGGAGCAGGAGGCTGGTGAAGGGCACCCGGCGGAGGCGGGGGGGGAGACGGGCGCTCCGGGGCTATATTTGGAAAAGAATTTCCAAGCCCTTCCAGCAAATCTGTGCGAAAGGTACCAGCCCGATGGGAGATGCTGCCCTGGGGGCTGCCCCTTCTCCGCGCCCCACACCCCAGGCTCCGCGTCCCCACCCGTGGCGGGGACGGCGTTTATTGCTCGAAAGGGCTCAGGAAAAAACTCGCGTGCAAAGCTTTGCCTGCTCAAATCCGGAGGGAAGGGCTTCACCCCCGTCAACCCCCCCCTCCAGCCCCCATGGACAAGGTTTAGCATACGGCTCCCCCGCGACGGTAGCGTCCTCCGTGGGGAGGCTCTGACCTTGCCTGCGCTAGCCGGATTTGCTAGTTCTGCCTTAAAAAGTAGCAAGGGGCTGTCCAGCGGGCCTCGACCTCGGGGGGACAAGGGGCGAGGAAGAGCTGCCGCCCCGGCACTGCTCCCAACCGGAGGCCCCACCTGGGCAAACCCGCTCGGGGTATTTTAACCAGAACCGAAGTTTTGCCCGCGTTTGCTATAATCTTATCCCTCCACCAACAATCTCCTCAAAAAAAAAAAAAAAAAAAAAAAAAAGCATTGATTTGGCTTTAGTTGCCTGACCTTTTTTTCCCCCCTTCACGCTGTATCTGATCGTTTTCCTACAGCCCGAATAGACTGGAAACCACAGAGAAAATAATCAAAGTGCAGCATGTTTTCCCACAGTAGGAATGCATGTTAGCACTCTCTCCACGTCTTGATCCTCTGTTTGCGTGTGGGTATTCATACGGAGATGTGCTCAGGGCGGATCTCGCACAGATGCAGAATGCATTTGTTGAGTCCTCCGTGCCTTCATCCAGCAAGCAGCCGGACAGACGGACGGGCGAGCCCTTGTCCTCGGGGTGCGGCTGCAGGCATCTGAGCGTTTATATGGAAACAGAAAAAGACGTGCACGGGTGGCCATCGAGCCAACTGCTACCCACCCGAGTCGGTGTGCTGGTACGTGCCCGCATTCACGGGTGCACCCCGTGGGCTCACGCACCGCACCCACCCGTGCCCGTGGGTGCCACGGAATACACGTAGCCTTGCCCTAAGAGTTCACTGCTGCTCCGTCGCGTGGGCTCGGCCAGTGCGCGATGCCGCGGACACGGGTGGCAAACAGAAGGGGAAGGGAAGGGGACGGAGTGAGACCCGGGCTCCGGGCCGCACGGCCCCGGGCAAGGGGCGCAGGTGGGCTCGGCCCCGCTGCGGGGGGAGGAAGAGGAGGGGGAAGGTTCGCTCTGGAGCAGAAAATGGTTTTCCAACCCCTCCTCTGCCCGCGGAGCCGCTCCTCTCCCCTCCTCCCGCAGCTGCGCGGCGTAGGTAGCTCCAGATAAGTGAAAGTGGTATTTTCATAGGCTGATAAAAGAGACTTATCTCGGCTTTCCCCAATCTGACAAAGATTCCCTAATTGGTCATTTACCCACACCAGCTTCCCCGGCCCGGGGCCCGGCTATTTTCAGCCGCCAAAGGGGGTGTCGGGGCCCCGGCCCCATCCGCCGCTTCCAGCCCCATCTCGGAGGAGGTTCCCGGCCCGACGACCCCGCAGAAATCACGGCTCTTTCCCGCGGCCCGGTGCCGCCAACCACCCTCCGTGTCTTGGCGGAGAGAGCCCATAAACCACTTTTTGGGTCCCTCCGCGACACCCAATGCGTTTTATCAGCTGGAGAAAAAAAAAAATCATCATTCAGAAATGCGCGTTCAGACAGGGCTAAAACTCTCTCTTATGTACCGGCAACGGTGGGGATGCGCTGTTTTGCATGACCCTGCTTCCTCTGACCCACGGGGTGAGGAGTTTATGCAGAAGCTTAAATAAATAGGAATTTAAATCGAAATATAAATTTACTGGGAAATTTAATCTCGGTTTGCACAGCCAGGGGCACCCCCAGGCCATGCGTAGAACTCGGCAGCCATTACCCAGCCCTGAGAGGCGTCGCCAGCCCCGGCTCTGCTGCTCACATCAGCTCCGCTTTTCTCATGCTTTTTAATCACCAGGCTACCAAAAAAACCCCAAAGGGCAGAGGAAACATGCTCATTCCTAAACACCCGGATCTTGCAGCCAGCTCACATCACAAGCCTTGAAGCGAGTTGGGAAGTCACCCGCTAAACTTATTTCTCATTTTCCTTTGTTTTCTTGGGGAAGGGGGAAGGGAATGGGGGGATTAACGGCCCATCTGACCTACCAGCGGTCCACACACATGAATCAAGCACAATCAAAGGGCCCAGTGTCAGCATTAGCTTGACCCCTACGACTGGCGCGGGACTTGGTGCGCAGCGACGCCTGTTCTGGCCAAAGCAGCAGAAACCTCCCCCTGGGTTATTAATGCCTGCCGAGGTCTCTCCCGGCCTGCTGGGCTGGGGTTACAGCAGCCCCGGGGTGCGGGGATGCTGGAAGCACTGGGGTCTGCCCCGGCCAGACCCACTCCAGCAGCACCGGCAGGATGGCCTCGCTCGTTGGAGTCCAACCACATCTCACTGCTTCATACTGTCCACTCAGAATCACAGAGAAGAGGTAGGCGGGAGGGGTTTTTTTTTTTTTTTTTATTTTTTTTTTCCCCTCGGGAGGTTCAGAGAACCGTGTGCTCATGCTTTTTGTCATTTCATTATCTCCTGTGCATGGTTTCCCTGGAGTGGTTTTGGAAGGAGATGAAGCTCAGGTTCCCCTCAGACACCATGGCTGGGAACAAGCCCAAACCCTACGGGAACCAGCAAAGGCCTGGCCGTGCAGTGACTGGGGACCCAGAATGTGCTCCAGATCCAGCCTCGAGGCTCTGCAGGTGCTGAACATAGAGGAACTGAGCCCTTCTAAAGTCCATGCAGATGCCCTAAAGCCAAGCCTGCTTTCATGGATCTTCATAAAAAGGGGTAGCATTTGAGCATGTCCTTGAATACCTTTTTTCTCACAGAGAGGAATGAAGAGTGCATCAGTTTCAAAACCAAGTCTCCAGCAGCAGAGCAATTTGCCTGTAGGAGCTGATTCTGATGCGAGAATTTCAGAAAATAGCCCACGATCCCTCTTTTCACTGAACTTTCCCCGCAGCCAAGAGGAGCACACAAATTAGCAAGCGATCACCAGGAGGGAAAGCTGTGTGGCCATTGGAGGCAGGAGCAGTCTCTGAAGGGGATGCGCACGGTCCTGTCAAAGTTTCAAGTTCACCCTCCGTTTAAATGTCACGTTTAATGGAAATAGTGCGACCTCCTCTTCTCCTCACCCAGTCCAACCCAGGCTATTTTTATTTCTTTCTTGCATGCTTTCACTTAACACTGACTTTTGGTTTTAGCCTGTTCCTTCCAAATATATATAAAATCCTCCTATTAAAAAAAAAATTGATGTCAACACTCAGTAGCACTTAGCTCTTCAACTGTAACAGGCTAGCTGCCATTAAATCTTGTCATTTTTATATTTGCCATGACAACCAGTTGAGTGAGGGAAGAGCTGGCAGGAGCTGGGCAGGGCAATGCGGGCTGGGAGAGCTGACACGCGGCTGCTGCCCCTTCCCTTGCCCCAGCTCCGAGCAGGGACCACACTGCTCGTGGCTCTCAGCAGGCGTGAGAAGGGAGCCTGCAGCAAGGCTCCCATCAAAAGCAAGCTGCCAGAAAGCTCAGCCTGCTCAGAAGCCAGCCTGAGCATCCTGACTGAATTCAGAGGGAAGCTGGCCCTGGATGTCAACCGAGAGCAGGCGGGGGGCCAGGAGGAGCTGTGAAGTTGTCTCCATCTGAACCAGTCGCTCTGTCTCGGACCATCAGCGCCGGGCAGCCAGGCACGCTGAAACCACCGTTGCTGCTCGCAGCACTGCCTCCAGCAGAGGTTTTCTGCCACCAGCCTTCGGAGGCGAAGCATGCTGCTGGATTACAAACCGAGCCACTGCCCAGGCTGCCTGCGAGCCACCATCCCGGGGACAAAGCCAAAACAGAGGGGAGGTCACCGGGCAGAGCAGGGAGCACGTTCACCCACAGCAAGCAGCGCAGCTGCAGGGCTACATTCTCACCCTATGGAAGTCCCCAGCTGAGGTCCCCCCCCACCCCAACTTCTCGTCCCACGGCTGCACCAGGGAGTGCTCTGCAGCATCTGTGGAGCTGGAAACGTTAGTCTCCTGCACGCCTCACCGATGGCACGATAGAGTCGTGGGACAGGATCAATAGTTAGGTGTCCACTTCAACATCAGTGCGGCGCAAATGCTTACACCCCTGATGCCTTT
Source organism: Chauna torquata (assembly GCA_013399475.1). NCBI lineage: Eukaryota > Metazoa > Chordata > Aves > Anseriformes > Anhimidae > Chauna > Chauna torquata. Next base: position 12,442 of record VXAL01012079.1, read on the forward strand.
CCATAACCCTGAGCCTATCTTCCTGTTGGGTAGCTCCTGAACTGGTTTGGTGGTGTCTGTGCAGTCCCTAGTGCATAAGTGTCCTTATTACACCCAGGGCCGCATGTGTCCCATGCTCACATGCGGTCCCAGAGCAGTTCCCTGTTGAGCTCTGGACACAGACCGGTCATGTCGGCACTGATACCCACATCTGGTAAAGGCAACTGTGCCTAAGACACAGCCAGGAGCTTGGAAAGTCTGAGGCCAATTGCTTTGTGCAATTCTGGGCCATTTTTTGGACAATAGGGGACCCATTTGTAAAATGGTGCCGTAGGATCTAAGAGATCAAGTGAGCATCTATTCATTCCTGGCCCGACTCTTGACTCTACCCAGACCATATAGCTGGCTACATCAGTAATGCTGGAGACATTTGGGTAAGCCTTACTAAGAAACTCTCTAAAATCCATATGCTTCTACAGACGTGGTTAAACTGCAGCCTAGATAGCTCTCACCGCAATTCCTGCCATAACCAAGAGCAGAAAGTCGAATGAAAGAGACGGAAGAGAGAGAAACTGGGTTGGGACTGCAGGAAACAGAAGCAAATTTGCCTTGAGAACAAGTCCTTCAGTATCCGTTAGTTGGATTTAAGTGGCACTTAGGACTTTTACAAGCCCTGTGCATCGCAGAGAATTTCATCGGAGGCAGAGAGTAGCTGCATTATGCAAAATCAGCCACAGCAGATGTACCAACACTGAGCAGGGTTCCTCAGGCCAGGTCCTCAAGTAAACCTTCCGAAAAGCTTTGTCTTACTTTCAGAAGGCTGAGATTCATTGTAAGCCATAAATCCAATACACCATAGCTGCCTGGGGACCCTGGCAAGAAAAAAAAAAAGCAGCTCCAGCCGAGTAGTGCCTCTTCCCCCAAGCTACGAGGGCTACCTGCAGAGGGGCCTCCAGCTAGCACCAGCCAGGTTGTGATGGGACGGAGACACCTCAGTCATTGCAGCATTTCTGCAAAAAAAATAAAAAATAAAATAGCCTTTCAATTTCTACTTCTAGGGGAAGTCCTTAGGACACATTTGGCGCAGTTTACAGGATGATGATGACAATGTGTTTCTCCTAAATAAAATCCATTTTTAAAGACTACATGTGCAATTACTTTGGGTTTTGGCCTGTATTCAGGAAAGAATTTCCCCTCGGGTCAGATTTGGCAGGGACTGGTAAGGTTTTCTTGCTTTCCTCTGTAGGGTGGGCCATGGTCCACTTCCTAAGATCATCTGGACATTTTCACCTAACAATTTCCCTGCTACTGCCGGGACCTGGGACACTGGCAATGCCCTTGATCTCTCCTGCATGTTAGAGTTTTTGTGGCTTTTGGTCTTTTGTACTAAAGGTCTTAAATTTGTTATAGGGTGTTGGGAAGTGTTTTATGGCCTGCAGTGTATGCAGTGGATGTCCTGGGGACCCCTCTGGATTATGCGGCTATTATATGGTCACCTGCAATTGCGAGTGCCTGCACTCGGTGATGCAGGTGGTCCCTTCCCGTGCTGTCGCCCCTCCCTTATCTTCCAGTAGCAGGGCTCTGACGTCAAACTACGAGGCAATTGCGCACACAGCGCAGTCACGTGTGACATCTCTCCTTTCTTTTATTTGAAGTGTGATGCTTATAAACCAAAGTGATAGGGGATATTAGGATAATAAACAAGGTGGAAGCCCTGGGACTGGGAAATTACAAAACCTGGGCTCCACTCCTGTCTTGCTACTAGCTGACTGTGTGGGACCCTTCCCTCCTTCACACCCTCTTGGCCAGGCATGTAGACCATGCTGGTTGCCCCAGAATCCCTCTGAAATCAAGAGAGAGACTGGCATGGGTGTTTTGTCCAGTCCTAAGGCACTTCCTGAAGCAGCAGGGCTGACTTGCCCCTACCCACCCACTAAGAACAGAGAGCCCAGACAACCAGCTTAAACTGTCTAATTTTTAGATCTCAGCCCTGACGAATGCACGTGATGAGCTTAGCGCTGTGCTTCTGACCTTGGCTGGGTCTCCAGAACTCCTGCAGAACAGGTGACCAGGACAGATTTAAGTGCAAGACCTTTGAAACCAAGCAGGGCGCGAAGTGGTACAGCATGATGCTTCCTGCTGGGTGACATGAGTACAGATTTTGGTACATGGTTCGTTCCTGGTTATGTCATTAAGGCATCCATGCAGCAATGCCCTAGTGCAGAGAGTAGGACAGATGCTGCTGTTGCGCTGGTGGTTTCCAACAGTGGAAGGTGACAGAAGACAGACAGACATCCTGCATGGCAAACCAGTGCTAAATCACTAAATTTAAGCCCAGGCAAAAATGCTGCTCTGTGGTGCCTGTGGATCACGATTACTTTATGGATGAGGCTTCATCCTGAAGCTCATACCTTCTTGATCTGGGTGCTTCTGCTACTCGTGACACAGTAACGTTGTTGATAGCACATCATGCTCCCCAGACCCCCTACACTTGACCACCTAGAGAGTGCAGACAGCTTCAGGGTCGTCTCCAGAAACACAAAATACCCAACGGATGGAACTGCTGTGGCTTCCTTGGGATCAAGGGGGTCTGTGCACAAGCCCTTGGCCATGTCCTGAGCTACACTTGTACAGACACACTCTGCACAGCCAGGAAATCTGGTCCGAAACGAGCAACAGAACCCCCTGCTCCCAGCTCCAATGTGCGACGCAGATATATTTCCCCCTAATCCTCCGAAGAGAAAAACAAACAAGCGTACAAATGCCAAAACATTAACTACACCCCAAATTACTCAGACTACTGCTAATTAGTATAAATTTACAGCAGCTGCACTACTGGAAGTGAGCTCAGCCTTTAGCACTGGAAATTACTAGGGAGTATAATTTTTTTACAGTTTTTTCTGAACTTATAGAAATCTACAGGAATGTTCCAGTATACTAACTAACTTCATCAGCATTTCTAAGCCTTCTTTATTCTGCACATACTGGGGTAACCATGAAGTTTGCAGGCATGAAATCCACAAATGCATTCACTCTCAAAGACTCCTGTACACAGCAAGTTCAACGATGTATGTCCGGAGAACCACATAGGAGAGGGTGTGGAGCTCCCCAGCCTTATTTCTTACACCTCATTCATCAGCTCTTACTGATCAGCACAGATCAATGCTGAAGGCTTTGGAGGTGTTTGTCGTGTTTGGATTTCATTTCTCCATTTCCTGGTGGAATTACTGAGCAGTGATTTTCTGTGTGCATTATGAAGGCTGAGTCTCAGCAGAATACGACGCAATGCATTTTCTGGCAGGACAAGCTCTAGATCTGTTTGTCGCTGCTCTTCAGAAAGGTGGGAAGGTGCTCTGGGTAATACTAGCCTTGAGCATCAGCATGGAGCAGCCCGAGCCTGCAGCACCCATTAGGGCTCTGCTGTCTTCCACCTGCCCATGCACGTATTATGTCTCAGAGAGAAAACTTCTGCAAGTAAAACACAACCCTGAATCTCATATAGCACCAACTAGCAGATTATTTTGCTATGCTGGGTCACCAACTACTACAAGCTAGTAGACTTTCCTCCCTGAGCAACTCTCACACATTTAGATCCCACTTGCTGCTCCAGAACCAGAGGGAAGATCATAAACAGTTTATTTGTACTTAAAAAATTGATACTAGAGTAACAGCAGGTAGGCAGACAGGTAGACAGACAGACAGACATGATGATAAGCCATACATCTGGCATGTAAGTATCATGGCAGTGGAATTACCATTCCCCAGCCAAGTTTCACGCTTTGGGGAGTTGTTTTGACGTGCTGTCAATGCAGCACCAGAATAACCTGATTTATTTCCCTTGTTCGCTTTGAAAAAGTCTATTTGGTGCCATTTATTTTGCACTCACTTACTCGCCATCCTATCAGGAGGCAGGAGGTCAGGGGGGTCACTCCTAAGAGAGTATCACGTTCTGTACGGAATAGAGAAAACGCTCTAAGTTAGTGGGAAGGGAAGAATTCATGCTGGGGCCTCCTTTCAGCCTCTGCTCTCCCACAGAGGGCTCGTATACCTCTTCCCTTCCCACATCCTTGCTCTTCCTTTCAAATGGAAAAGCCAGGACCACTTTTGCTGTTATCCCACCAGCAGCAGTCCCCCCCACCTCAAATACCCTGCTTCAGTTTTGCTTCATTTACGCCTCCTCTGATCCTTGGCTGGGAATTCTCAGGATTCCCATTTCAATCCATCCTCCCTGTATCACACAATAAAATCCCCTAGACTCTTCTGTCTTTGCATATAAAATAGATAGCAAGTCCCAAGTGGCCATAAGAGGAACTGAAGCCACAGCAGTGAACCGAAGAGGGACGCATTGCTCATTTTAAGAGGGATCGTTAAAACAGCCTAAGCCATTTTTAGGCAGAAAGGATACGGTGACACCCGTATCGGCATATGCACACCTGCAAACACAGCACTCGTGCCTAGCTCATGCGTCAGCTTTACTCCAAGACAGCAAACCTCGCATCGCTCAATGCCCACCTCAACCAGGCAAGAGACACGGCTGGGCAAGAGCTGCCGAGGCAGAGACAACTGCCCCTGTCCCATAGAAGCAGCAAGTTGTTGAGACAACAGATCTGCTGCTGACACTGTGAACCCACAAACCACTGCAGCAGAAGTGGACTTGGTGGGACAGCGATCAAAATGCAAGGGCTTCAAAGGCAGACAGCACAAGAGGGAAACCATGAATGGGTATGTGACCTTTTTCTTCTTCTGGAACGTGACGCGGATGGGCAAAGCTGGCGCAGGAGTGGAAACAAAAAGTCAGGGTCTGATAGATGTGTCGGCAGCAGGAGGAGCAGCCCACTGAAGCAGAGAGCTCAGGCAACTCTCCAAGCCACTTGACTCCAGCAGCAGAAGCTCGGACCTGCTCAGTAGCAAGGCAGAATCCCCCTCCCACTGAATATCGCCTGTTTTATCATCGCCTCCTGCACGCAGCTAGCCTTGTGCACTCTTTTCTCAACTGTTACATCAGTCAGGAATATTGTCTACACGTCCTACGAGTGCAGCTACAGCTCTAGCAGGACAATTTTAACCAGTGACTCTTCACCTAGCACCTTTGCTTTGTTTAGTTCATTAGTTGAGGAACATCTAAGCTCAATACTAGGGGGTGACTGGCCTGGGCATTAGATCATGGAATAACACGAGCTCCATGCGCAGCTGAGAGCCAACACTTGACACCTGCCTTCTTCCATCTTCACAGCCCAGTGCTTCTGCTCTTCCAGCCTACAGGCCCCCGTTCAGTTAATCACCCTCACACTTGATAGCTACTGCCCGGCCAGCTGTCCTAATGTTTCCAAACACATGAACCCGCTCCCCTGGTCCTCCACATCCAGGAACGAGCATTGCACTCGCCACATTGTGTGTGTCTCGGAAATCAGTAGAGCCCTGAAAGAATTATGTGCAACTGAGATAAGCACAGAGGCAAAGTATGGACATTTATGCAAAGATCTCCTTCCCCCAGACTGAGCCAGCAGCAGAAAAGGCAAGCTTGTTGTCTCCAAAAAATCATTTAAAAAGGAAAAAAAAAGGGGGGGGGAGGGGGAACAGTGAAGAATCAAAAGGCAATACTGTTAGGAATAATAACAGCACCCCAGAAGTAGCAATCAGAGTCCAGGATTGTGATCTAAGGTAACGTAAAAATAGCCACAAAGTCTGAGGGAAGAGAGGGAGATATTCCAGCACGCACACTGCAGAATTCCCTCTGGAAATACAGACGGGTTTGCTTCATTTCCTCTTAAGCTTTTGCTGAAATATCAAACAGCACAAAAGACCCCTCTTTGCACTGAGAATACAACTGTTGAGTGCATAAGCTCTCTCCACATCGTGTTAGGCACATTTCCATTCAGCAACCAGCCTCTTTCCACTCCCATTCCTGTTTCAAAAAAGAGAGAAAACTGAACTGAGGAGCTGCTTTTGACAGTCCTCTATTTGCAAATCTGCTTGTCTTTCAAAGGCGTTTTAGCTAGGGAATGTCACCAAATGAAAACACAAAGCTCTCACCAATTCTTACATCTGTCTAGAGCAAGGACATCCCCAGAGGAGGCACCGAGCTTGTCAAGGAGTCTCTCTCCCCCTGCTCCCCTCTGACGTGCCCTCTTCCCTTTCCCACTATTCAGTCTGAGCTCTTCCACATCCTTATTATTTAAAATCCAGCCGTCTCTCCCGCCCAGACCTGTCTCCTCTTCCAGTCCCAGAGCTGCATAAGGACCATTTCCTATTCCAAGTGTTCCCCTTAGATGATTGTAGTAGCTGGAAACCGAAAAAGAGGAAGAGCAGATGAGCTTTTAGATGAGATTTCAGGCTGCAAATTGAGAGCCACGACTGCCGGCCACTGCTGTAAAACAGGGAAGGACTGAGGGAGAGGCGGGCAGCCTTTCTCACTGATTCAGACCCAAGAGCAGGAGTGGATGACAGCTACGTCGTGCTAAACAAACAACAGGCTGCTTGAGATTCCCAAACTGCATAAATACCTGAACGCACTTATTAATTAGTATTTTATTACCGTGTTTTAGTTACCTCAAATGCTTTGGGAGTGTGCAATGGGATTAGTAAATAATGCTTTCCTTTGTTAGCCTTTCTGCCTGCTTTATGCTGCTCTGCCAAGACCCAACATCCTCCGAAAGAAACAGAAAATAAACGAATAAAGACAGACCTCATCAGCCCCACAACGTATTGAAACAAATGGTGTAAAAAGACTCAGAAAGCGTTAAACATTTGACAGATACGAGAGAACATCTCCAGAATTCCCATTACAGGACCTTTCATGACAGCAATCAACACTGTGGGACTACGGGAGCTGCAAGACTCTCCACGTGCGATTTTGTATGGTTTTCTGCAGCTCAGCAGCTGTGCTGTGCTTCTTCAGCATGGCAGGGCTGGTAAAACTCTCAGAGGGACTTTAGCGTAATGCAGCTAGCACCACACCAGCTATTTACCTTGGACCATGTGGGATCCACAGAGGACGTCCCAGTAGTCTGAGCAGGGTTGCCTGGCTTGCTACCTGGTTTTAATCCTCGCTGCCCTATGCCGAGCTGTGGAATCTAGGCAGCAAAAACAGCACAGCCTGCTTTCCTAATGGGTTTCTGTGAAAGCAAATACGGCCATGGGGACATCGTGGCCTCAGGCATGGAAGGAGGTGGTGCTCATGGCTGAGAAGTTGTCTTCGAGACAACCTTCCCATTAAACTGTGGGTCTGCGGAGAAGCAGTGACAAGGATGGTCCAAAGGGTGACAGCGCGGGCAGCCCCCGGCTCCTGCGATGAGAAGGGACCGACAGAACGTTCTCCTGCCCTCCTGCAGGATGACAACAGCTTCATGCAGCCGGGGCAGCATAAAGGCCACCTCACCCAGGGCTAACTTTCTCCCCTTATTTTGTGTTGCCATTGCAGCCCCGTTTCTTGCCAGTTTGCAGGGGGAGAGGGAATCTCAGTGACCAAACCTCGAGGTCCTTCGGAGAGCTTTCTCCTGCTGCGGAAAGTCCCTTCATCATCCTTAAGACTAACATAAAAGAGGCTGAGGTTAATATCGGAGAAGCCAAACTATAAACTGAGAATTACGCTTTAGCCTAAATAAATCATCGCCTTCGAGGCTGGGTGGGGAGAGGAGGGGGGAAGGCTCTGGAGCACTGCTGGGACCAGGGAGCACCGGGACCCCCCGGGGACTGGGAGAAGGGGATGCAGGATGCCAGCACTGGGGATGCGCACCCGGAGGCCTCATCCTGCTCGTCGGGAGAAACTTCCTCGGTGCAGCCCTGCTTTTGGGACTCGGCTCCCTTACGGAGAGCCTCTCCCCCCACCCCAGGGCCGCTTCCTCTCTCCCTGCGGGAAATGCCCCTCTAATGATTCCCCTGCTCTGCAGTTTGTCAGGCCGGCTGACTTCAAGCCATCCTGCATCTGTTTTGCCTAGAGAGCCGCGCTCGCCTACATTTTAATAAACCCTATAATTTACACATTTCCCTCATACCCTGTAATTTCACCACCCCGAGACACAGCGAAGGGAGAAAGCACAGAGCTGGGAGCGCTTGTGGAAAGAGCTGCCAGAGAATCAGAAATAAGTAGAGAGCTTAAATCTGCAGCAGTAAAATAATCCAGGGGAGGGAGCCAACAATGACTGAAAAATAAACATCTCCCCCTGCACAGCCCGCAGCCAGCCCCGCTCCTCGCAGCCGGCTCTGCCAAGAGATCGGGTGCGCTGGGAAACGTGCCGGGGGACTCCAGGAAAAAAAAAATTGACGTGGGTTATATGGACCCCTTTTATAAGGCAACTGTTAGTGGTAACTAAGTTTAAATTTATATGTTCAATAAAGTCTGGGGGTTTTTTTCCTCCCCCCACTCCCCCCAGGTGCCAGAACCACTCGTGGAAGCCGACACACGCTTCCCATTTGAAAATGTGTTATTTGACCATTTTTATTCTCTGCTTTTGTTCTCGGGGCAGCAGCCCCTCCAAATGCAGGGGAGGGGGGCATTTCTGCACCGAGATCAAAGCGGCTCTATGTATACACACACTCTCGCAAATTATGTATTTGTGATCAAGTAACGCAGCATCAGGAAAAGCTAGGCGGGCATATGGGAGAGCGAGATATTTACACAGGCCTGGCCAGAGGCAGAGGCGTTATTTTAAGTGTTTCTCGCCAGTGCCAAGTCATCTGTTCACATATATGTGTGCGCGTGTAAAGATGATGAAGAGACCGTCTCGGCAGAGCCAGGAAATTCAGCATTAACCCCCCAATTCCCCAACATTTCCTGCGTGGCCCGCACTCCTGCCACGTTCCAAACCTGCTTGTCCCCACTTCGCTCGTGGCCGGACACACGCCAGCCCCTCTCACTTCCCTGAGAGTAGCTTTATAGTTCACATAAAGGAATATATATATTTCCCCTATAAAGGCAAGGCTTAACCAAAGGATCTCGGGCTCTTCAGTCTCAGAGGAGGATTAAAAAAAAAAAAAAAAAAAAAGCGAAAAAGAAAAGAAATCTGGGCCATGCTGTGGACTCTATAGATGAGAAATGAAATGCTGCCTCTCGAGTTTTGGGGCAGGAAGTGTAAAAAGTGGAGGACGAGGAGGGAGGATGAGGCCAAGGGATGGTGGCCGGAGCCGCTGCACATCCCTAGGGGCGGCCGGGGGGGGCTGTCCCGGGCACCCCAGGGCAGACCCCGCGGAAAGCTGGCGAGCTCCAAGGCATCGGAAAGAGGAGCAAGAGAGAAGCCAAGTCTGGCAGCGTGTTTACGATGTAAAATCACGATAAAACTTACGCTGAAAATATTTCAAACGCAAGGAGAGGTTGGGAAGGGAGCTCGAACGGACTCGAAATGTCCTTTGGAGGCGGGTGGCTGCAGGATGGTCGGAGGAGACAGCGGTGGACAGAGGTCCTCCGGGGGCTGCAAAGCTGAAAATCTCTCCTCTGCGCCAGCACGAAGCCTGGGAGGCGCAGGCAGCGTGGAGCGGCTCCAAAACAGGGTGCAAGGCGCTGCACCCCGGAGCCTTGCACAAGGCAGGGGAAAGGGGAGACCCCCCCTGCCCCCCCGCGGGAGTGAGGGGGGGGACCCGCAGCGGTCCCGTGCGCCCTTCCCCTGCCACAAAGTGCCACCGGCATCGCAGAGCATCCCCGGCGACACCGCGCACACGGCCCCGGCCGGCTGCGGGTCTTCTCCCCCCACCCGCTCCTTCCACTCAATCTGCATTACTATTAGCGGTATTTTATCCTAGGAAAAACAAACGTCTCCCTCCTTTCCCATCACACGCCGGGGTGGGTGGGGGGTGGCAGGCCCAGATAACAAAGCAGCTGGTGTGGAACGAAGTTGTAAGGAAATAATTGATATGTAATAAGGCTGAGTGAATCTATCCCAAAGAAAATATTGCGTAAGCGGTTATGATTAAACATGCCCGGGCGAAAGGCGCTCTCATAAAGGAGTAATGGAGCTAAGGAAACAAATGATCATTGGGAATGTTAAACACAGAGGGGCATTTCATCACACAAACATAAATTCAGCTTGAAAGAGACTGAGGGGGGGAAGAAAAAAAAAAGCCCCGCACCCCCCCACACAGCTCCTTTACCCTCAGGTTGTGTGATGGACGCCGTTTGAAGGCTCTGGGAGCAGCGGGCGACCCCGCTGGCCAAGGAGGGCCCGATCCCGCCCCACGTTTTTAGTCCCGGAGCAAACCCGATTTTCCCACCCCACGAAGGGATGTCCCCGCCTGGGCAGCGCACGCCTACCCCGCTTCTATCCCACATCCAGGCCCTTCCCCGATTTTTGTTAACGAGCGAAAAAAGACCGAGATTATTTCAGATAAACGAAAAAAGAGCAAATAAACGCCCGGACCCTCCCTTCATTTTAGCATCGCTCTTCTCGCCCGGACAAATCCCATCTCTAGAGGCTCGGAGCGCGTTCGCGCCGTGGGAAAGCTGCACGCGTTACTCCCAGTCCAAACCTCCGCCGCTTGAATTGTTTCTAGCTGGCGGCTTTACAGGCGGCAACGTGCTCTTGGCTGAAGCCCTCGCAGTCAGACACAGGAGTCCGAGCTCGGAAATTCGTTAGGAGGGAAATAATTTGGTTTGGGGCGATTTGAGCTCGGGGGAAGCGGCCCAAGCACGGCCGGGGCCGATCCTGCCAGCGCCGCAGCACCTGGCTGCAAAGCCAGGCGGTGCGCGGGGGGGCCATTGAGCATTTTCACCCATGCCGTTATCAAATCAAAGCAGCGCCCTCGTTCCCCCCCCCCTCCCCCCCAAACAAGCAGGCGCAGCTCAGGTGGCTGCGCACACCCGCTCGGGGCCGCAGGACCGGCCCTGCGCGCCGGCCCCAGCCCGGGCTGTGCGCGGGAGCTGGGTTTCGTTTGAACCAAAAAACGGGGAAGGGGAGGGTGGAAGGAGAGAGGAGGGAGTTATTTGTGTAACAACTTGAAATAATTTACCCCAGAAAAAGGAAATCTGGGCAAGAGTTTATCAGGCAGTTCCCTTTGCCAGCATGTTTAAAATGTATAAGTAATTTTAAAGTGTGTCTTCACTTAATATATTTTCCCCTTTCTCCTTCAGATGACAAGGAAGACCAGTGATTGCAAGATGTCTACAGATAGCGCCCTTTAAGAGTTTCCATATTGTATGGTTAGGGAAAAAAAATGTGTTTGTGGTTCTTACGTCCCTCCCGACAACTTTCTTATACTCGTCTCGTTTTATGGCTCCTATTGTTCGGGCTGCGCACGGCGGCTTTTAAATTACACTCGTTCCCCCCCGTCAAATCGGGACCCCTTAAGGGAGAGGAATAAATTCCGGGGTGTCTGTGTGCGTCTAATGGGAGAGAAAAGGATTTCCTCTAAAAATATGCAAAAGCGAGAAATTCTCCAAATCCGTGTCCAAAGCGACTCCTAGCAACTCCAGGTTTAGCGGCCATTCTGGTTTGGAGTTGATGCAGTATTTCGGGAGCTGAGGTTGGGCATTAGAGAGAATCATCGAAGCCTTGTTCGGGTGGAAAAGAAAGCATTTTGTGGGAATATTGACGAGGCCCCCGTTTTCCTCGCAGACAGGGAGCCGGGCTGCGAGGGGAGGGAGCTGCAGTGGCCTCGGTGCTAAAAACCAACATCGAGATTGCGACGAATTCGAGTGATAAATTACAACGGCTTCATCACAAGAGCAAAAGCATTTTTTCTTTAGAAAAAAAAGAAGCGATTTCCCTGTTTTCGAGACAGAAAACACTTCTCTTTTCTTTTCCCAATAATTTAAAACACGAATGTCTCCCGTGCCGGAGAACTCTTGCATTGCACTTGCTGGAGAGAGCACGAATGTGCCTTTCGCCAGGGAGAGAGCCCGGGCGGGTGCGAGTGTCTGAGGAGCTTTCGCAGGACTTTCTCCAAGTCGGAGGGAAGATGTTTCATTCTGATTTCCTCCCTGCTGCTTCAAAAGCGGTGTGAGCTCCAAGGGAGCCCCCTCCCGCCCCGCTCCCACCACCCTGCGCTCGAATCAAAGCCTTGAAGTCACCTTGAAAGCCGAAGGAGGAATGGGCCGTTTTATTCCCTCGGCTTGGTGGCGAATGTTAAGACATTCCGGCCGAATTGCCCGGGGTTTCTGCAGGACGGAGCAGCCTCACAGAGCACTGCGGGGAAATTATCCTCGGCTGCAGAAACGTACGGCTCTCTTGGAGCTCAGTAATTGTAGCAAGGAGTTTGTGCACAAACACCTACAGCGGGATCGGGCAGGAGAAATAAAAGCCCCGGTTTTGCAAATACTTGTGTGCAGAGAGGCTTTTACCCACGGGCTTCCTGAGGCATCAAAAGCAACCTCTGGAACCGATTGCAGGATCGGGCTCTTGAATTGCGAGATATTTGGTTAACTCCGTTGGTTTCGGGAGTGGATATCATTTCGGATCCTGAAGCCATTTTATCCTGGCACTGAGGAACATAAGCCAGAAGATGCTTGCATTTTAGGCGCGTTCAAAACCCCGGTCTAGAACCAGCCCCGAAACCCCCGGCGTGACGGTGCCTCTGCTATCGCGTTTCTATCCCGATGTTAATTCCCCGGTCGCCGTTTTCACTCCAAATCATCACAGCGCAAAGGCATTATTTTCCCCCATGTAACGATCTACCTCAGCCCGACCCACTGCTTTACGGATTTATGAACTTGCGAACGGGCGGGGATGCTCTGCGGCGATGCGAAATTCCTCGAAACGGGATTATTCCGGCAAATAATACATTTCCTAAAAATGGGAGAAAATGCCCCTAGATTGCACCCGTGTGCCCGGGGGTTGTTGCGGGGGCCCGGGGGCGCGCCCTCTCCTCCCTGCCTGCGGCCCCCGCTGGCTCCCAGCCGCAGCCCCCGGTGGTTCCGTGCCTCCTCCGAACCGCCCGCCTGGCTGACACGGTGAGCACAGATCGGCCGGGCCGTGGTTTATATGAATAATGGTTTTCATTATTTTCGAGCTGGGAGGGAGGCGGAAATAGGAAAGAAATATATATTTCTGTGGAGCTACTTCTTGGACATGAGCAGCGGCAAGCGTGGAGCTGCAGAGAAGAGCCCCGACAGGGCCGGGCGCGGCTCGGCAGCAGCTTTTCTGCTTTCCCCCGCCGCGGCTGCGGGGCTGGGAGACCCGAGGCTCCCGGATGCGTTTCCCTGAGCTTTTCCTCCCTCTTCGCCCCGTCCCCGGCAGCCGTTGGGAGGGAAAAGCCAGCCCCGCAGTCTTCATGACAAGCTGCTAACACACATCAGCCAAAATGCATCTTAGAAAACAAAACAGACCCCCCCCCCCAAAAAAAGCCAAAACCCCCTAAGCTTTGTGCCATCTACAATCAGGGGGTGCTGGATCCCACCGATAGTGCAGGAAAGGGGAGGCGGGGAAAGGGGGTGGGTTAGTCTTTGATGAATTCCTAAACAATTCCTATTATTACTTTCTTCACCAACCAAGGGTGAATACGGGGTCCAAATGGCAAGATTTGCCTTTCAAAGAAAGGCATGAAATCAAAACACCTGTTACACATTAGCCGTCTCCCACTTCCACCTCCCCTGTAAATGAAATCATTTAAATAAAAAGAGAGGAAAAAAAAAATAAGAGAATAAGCGTATTGTTTTTCTCCCTTGACATATGGGATCAGAGCTGGAGAACCGGGCATCACGTAAGGTGAATACATGAATAATAAGGCATTTGGGAAGCAACTAGACAAATTCTGCCACAGCATCTTTAGGCACTTTCACATCCAAACGCTGACGGAGGCAGGGGCAGCCCCAGCTCCCCTGCCCAGTACAGACACCTGGAGGGCAGCGAGCCCAGAGGCAATCACCAAACACGCACAAGCTCCAGGCAGCATCCCCCAAAATCCTCCCCACGCACGGAGCACAGGCACCCCCCTGCCACAGCCAGCGCGTGCCCACCCCATCGGCTCCACCCCACGCACGCCCACCCAGCCGGTTACCCCCATGCACCCCCCACCCCTGGCCCCACTCGTGTCCACCCCACAGGGGCCGACCCCAGGCGCAGCCCTGCAGCCCCACCAGGGGGGCCGAAGAGCTGCCCCCAGGCAGGGGGAGCCGGGGGGNGGCAGCAGGCTGGGCTGGCTACCGGCCCTATTTCCGCTTGTAACTACGAGGAGACCCAATGCCTCTCCTCGATAAGGTATCACAGTGTCTCTGCAGTCCGCGGTCAGCACCTTAGCTCGGAGCTCGGCGGCACCGCTGGCAGCCGTGCCGGGACAGCGGGGAGATGTCGNAATCTATAGGGTTCCTCCAGGCCAATAAAACTAGCATGGTCAGAAATTTCTCCTTTTCAATAGAACTGTCTCCCTCTCTCCCCCACAACCCCTAGCCCTTTCTGTTTGTTTTGTGCCTGGACTTAAGGCTCTGCCAGGAGCACTGCTTGGTTGGGAGTCCTGAAAGCTGCTCAGGCAGAGCTGCAAAGTAACAAAAAGACTTTGTTTTCCCCCATACAGTCATGTAGGGGTTCTGGTATATACATGCACATCATGGAAAATGCACCTGGAAAGTAGACTATATAAAAGTATCTTATACGCATGCACGTGCACCAGGGTAGGTCTCCCGAAATGCAACTGAAGGCCTTAAACCTGCAGCATCCGGGAGGTTCACGCGTGCACCAGTACAAAAATAAATCATGGTAAACCTCTGTGTGCACAAGGACTGAACACCCAAGTGTGGACACAGAGAGAAGCACAAATACCTCTGTGCACTTCTGATGCACACTTTGCATATACAGGCAATTACCTGCACTAGCTTTAGTTTTTAAAGATCTGAAAGGTGAGAGTGTGACTGGGAGCTGGGTATCTCAGTGCTGTAAGCAGCTCTGCAAATTCACACCTTTCTTACAGAAAATCACCCACCAGAATCTTTCCATCAGGCATTTTGCTGTATTCTCCCTCCGCTCTCTCCCCAGATCACCTACAGCTTTGTGCTACCATCTACTGTACGTTACACATTCACCTCTCCATGCTTTTCATTTGAGTAGCAACTGGAGATCTACTCGGAAATCTTAAAATCAGCCTGGTTATTAATGCGAGTAACAGGTCAGCAGAAACAAGCTCTGATGCAAAGTGCTGGCAGGTCAGCTGAATCCCCTCTGCTTATGTTTTATACCAGGCACTCAGCTTGTCTACCGAGCAGTAGCAGCAGTCCAGAAGACACAGGCTGGTTGATAGCTTTTCTCCTCCCCTCCAGGATACTGGATTTTACGTTTTACAAAAATGGCAACTTCGGGCAGTGGAAGCACTTCTGAGAACATGCCCTGTCTGGGCTGGTCGTGAGGTATCTGGTGCTTGCACAGTTTAATGGGGAAGGTAAGATCAAGCAGATGGAGACAAGTGCTACCTGACTGAGAGGCAGCGTGGACTATTGCATGGCTACTGTCAGAGGGCGAAGCCTTTGGCAGTGCCCTTGATCTCGCTGTCACCCTTCTCATCCTTCATTTAGGTCATTCTTTTTGTACTGTAACCACCCTGGGACCAACAAATGCCTCTTCTCTTGGACTAAACCAGGACCCCCATCACACTGAGACTCCACTGTTTTCTAATAAATAATTAAAGCATGTGTGCACCATGCCTATCGCCACAAAACCTGAGTTTTGGCTTGGCTTTCTAGTTATCTCCTAATGCCAATAATAATAACAATAATAATAATAATATGAACATTGCTTTGTGGATTCAAACCTGCCAGAAAGGCAGTAAGCCAAGTATTACACTTGTGGGAGGTATCTTGCAGAGTACTCCAAGGATCTTTTGTTAGGTCTGGTCTTATTTAGCATTTTCATTAATGGCCCCGTAAATGGATTACACAGCCCATTAATAAAATTGGCAGATGCTACCCAGTTAAGGGATCTTGTGAAAAGCAAGAGAGGATTAAAAAGAGGAAAAAGAGGAGGACAGAAAAATCAGAAAAAAAAATACAGAAAGAGGACAAAATAATTTGTGAGGATTAAATTCAGGGAAGGGTGGCTGGAGGACTATTCAAAATCCAGATTCTTCGATTGCGGTTTTATCCAAAATGCAGTAAAAGTAAATGATTAGTCCCAGAGAGAGCACGGGGCAGAAAGTCGGTCTGAAGCCAGCAGTAAGGAGTGCTGGGAGGGGCAGGTACTGCAGCAGCACAGCTCGCCCACAGAGGTGAGACACAAGGGACAGGCAGACCCCCGGCATCTCTTGCACCCTATTGCTGGGCAATCACCAAAACAACAACAACAACAAAAAAAAACCCACAACCACCACCCAGAGAGTTTGAGAAGAACATAAAGAAAAGCTCTTGATGAAAGGGGCAGAACCTGCAATTTTGAGGACAGGAATCATCAGCTGCCACATGCAGCTAATGCAAAGAAGCCCCCATCTTTTAGGGTTCCCTGTACTTCCACCACGTACCATCATACAGATCTACGCGATAATGATACAGAAGATACCAGACCACTGTAGATGCGATAGAAACGTGCAAACTGAGCGGGAAAGTCTGCCCAATTGCCCAGGCTGCTAATCTCACAGGCTGACTGCCCATCTTTCCTTCTCAGCTCTGCCGCAGGCAGCTTGTGGGGCCCCGGGACTGCCACACAGCCCGAAAATAACACTTCCCAACCACAAAGGATCCGTGAGAATGAGCGTACAGGTGGTGGTGTGCAGAGAAAATGCACTTGTTCTCCCTCAAGGCAATGTCTGGGATCCCATCACTGCAGTCCAACTCCTGGATCATTCTCCATAGCAGTGACTGGTGGGGACCAAGAGTCCCACTGCTCCGTCCCGCTGGGCTAAGAAGAGCTAGGCAGTAAGCAGCCCAGGAAAGACAAGAAGGCTCAAGGAAGACCAGGCAAATTTAAGATTAATCAGTAGAAAAATCCTCCCAACAAACTCTGCTGGGCTGAGAGCGGAGGGAAACGTTGCAACTCTCCACTGACTGGATATTAAAAATGAGACAGAAGCTCATGAAGAGGAAGTGAATTGATCGCATACAAAGAGGAAATAGGAAAAAAAGGATGAAAAATATGATCTAATTGGTGTTTCTACCTCTCTCACGTCTGATAGCCGTTTCAGGATGTATAGGTGGATGCAAAGCAAGAAGCAGCATGGGCTCAGTGGCTATACACGTGCTAGCAGAAGAGTTGGGACACCCAACAAACATGCCGGGTGTTCAGAGCCCCTTTGTCAGAACACTTGATTTAAACTGAAACAGGGACAACACCTGAGCACTTTGCACCAGGCGTTCAATTGAAGGAATCAGAACAGATTCAACACCATGAAACCTACAGCAACACGGGATGGGCTGAGGATCCGGTGCACTATAATTAAAAGATTGTGCATTTAAGTATGTGTCCTGCCTACAGGGACAGGCAGGCTTACATGTCCAAAGTACTCATGCCTTAAGCTTTCACAAGGAATCGGATGCTTAAGTTTTGAGGATCTGTTATGTCAAAGATTGTGGCTTGATTAAAACCTGCTTCCATTTGTCTTATTTTTTTTTCTAAATAATAATGATTACACTACTTCGAAAAGGCAAAGAAGGAAGGAAGAACAACACTGGACCCAGTTTACCTCGGTATTGCACCTGTTTTACATCTCACACACACACACAAAAGAATTATGACAGAAAAAACCTGCCTGTATTAAAGGATCAAAACTCTATTCAAATCACAGAATGGCTTGGGTTGGAAGGGACCTTAAAACCCATCCAGTTCCAGCCCCCCGCCATGGGCAGGGATGCCACCCACCAGATCAGGTTGCCCAGGGCCCCACCCAGCCTGGCCTTGAGCACCTCCAGGGATGGGGCAGCCACAACTTCCCTGGGCAGCCTGTGCCAGTGCCTCACCGCCCTCTGAGTAAAGAATTGCCTCCTAACATCTGATCTAAATCTCCCCTCTTTTACTTTAAATCTGTTCCCCTTTGTCCTATCACCATCTGCCTGTGTGAAGAGTCCCTCTCCATCTTTTTTGTAGGCTCCTTAGAAGTTTTCAATCCTGACCATTTCATTGACATGCAAATCCCTAAAATCCTGAGTATTTTAACATTTTCTCTTTCCCTTTCAGCACTTGCTATTTAACTGTTTGGTTTTGTTTTTTCCTTTTTTATACCAGGTCACCACCACAAAATCTTAGCCAAGCTATTTGAAGTCATGAATATGATTATGACCTGCTAAGGTAAACAGGCAGGAAGGGGTAAAAGTTTGTGTGTGTGTGTTGGGGTGTATGTGTGTGGGAGGGGGAGAGGGAGAGAGAGAGGGAGAGAGAGGGAGGGAGGGAGAAGGATCCAGATCCAGTTTATAAACATCCATCTCCAGTAATGAGTCCTCTAGGAAGAAATGAAAAATAGCCCAGGCCTGGTAAAGTCAATTAAGTTGCTTTTAAATAAGAGGTTACCCAGAGAGGCCAAGAGTTAACATGTAAAGGCTTATTGCCAGTGCTGTAAAAAATAAAAGGAGGCTTGAATATTTGAAGACATTTGGTTGCTATTATAAACAAGTGGATCTAATAGTGTGGGTACATTCATAGACTAACTGTAGAAGTTGGGCATCTTATGAGGACACATTGAAAGGAAAAACTGCAAGGTTCCCTGGCTAAATAATTCCAAATGGGTCATTATAAAACCACTGATACAACACGTGTGGTTGGGACACAGGGCATTTATAAGGAAAGCTTTTCAAACCAACCAATAATGAGCAGCTAACAACAAGAGCACAGCCAAAGGTGTATGTAATCTGCAGAGAACACATGGCAAAGCTTTACGGTGCAAATTCTTATAATGACCTGGAGAGCAGATGGTCCTGACACCAGTTCAAGCTGCTTGGAAAAATCAGCTAAGGTTTATCACATTCTTGAGATTCAGAATTGGGAAAGTGAGCTTAGTGACAGCACCTTCCAGAGAGGAAAGGGCTGTATTTCAAGAGACAGGAAAAGAAAATAAATGAAAGGAAAACATAAGGAGAACAAAGATGCTTGTCTTTTCTCCTGCTTGCTCATCTAAAAAGTCTGAATTTTTCTCTTCAGAGCAAAAACTTATTTTTGTTTGGGTTTCAAGGAGATTACAACGAGTTCACATTGGGCTGCCAGCATGTTCTGGACACTGGCCCATAATTCTTGCAAAGACAACTAACTTGGAAGTGGAGACACATCATAAGCCCCCTCAACAAAGTCACCTTCTCACAGAGATCAGTGCTGCAATCTGATCTCCACACCCTCTTCCCAGAGAGGAGCTTCCCAAATCACTGGGTTCTTTTGCCTCTTTCCATTGAAAATGATGGCAATGGTGCTCTCTGCGCCAACAGCCCCGTAAGGACCGATCCATTCCCGCAGCACCTCACAGTACCATCTGGAATGCAGCAAGTCATTCAATACCAATGGAGCTGTGGTCACAAGATTTGCCCACTTTTCCAGGGAAAACAGTCACAGGTTAAATAACTGTCAAACAGCCACATCATCCCTTCCCAACGGAAACCCAAGACATCTGGCAGAAGTTTTGACCACCACAGACCCTCCCTTCCACAGCCTGATGGGCTGCTCAAAGTTGGCCACCAACATGACCTATCCACACCCCACACACACAGCTTATTTGAATATCTGAGCCTCTCCTCATCCTTCACACACCCATCGTTGCATTGTACAAGCGAAGGATGGTAGGTGGAGAAAGAAGGCCCAGAGAAACAACAGGGACCACGTTTTATGATTCCAAAGAGGCAGAGACACAGCAAATGATGGAATTCTCAGAAGCACCAACATAAACTTGAGATTAGCATTTGGTTGTGCTTGACCACCCGACAGCAGCAAATTGCATCTACCCTTGTTAGACCCAGAGGTGAGTCTGCTCCAGGTGAGGCTAACACGTGAATTCCCAGGAGACCCATTATCCAGACCCAGGGTGCATCTCATCAGCACAGCAAAGGGGAATACCGGGTCAAGATCCCCATTTTGGAGTTGAAATCAGAAGAAAGGATCCTCAGCATCGATCAAGTTGCTGCTCCTGCTGTGGAGCACAGCGCTTGTTTCCAAGCAGCCAGCGGTGCTGGGGACCACGTGCCCTTCCTGCCAGAGCCTCTTGCCTACCTCAACCTGCCTGTCAGCTGCGAGGGAACACGAGATCAGCAAACACAAGGTCAAGCGAATTAACGTCACCAGAAAGGAAATGGGGTCAGAGCTAAGCACCGTTCCCTACATTGACTGCAAGCCGGGAGCACGGATGTGTACAATTAACTCAAGCAGCTTGATGAGGAGATAACACCTTCAGTCTCCTCTTCCTTCAGAGGGAGGGGAAGGAAGGGGCACTCACCAGAAGCACTGCTACCTTCCCACACCCGCCTGAAGGACCATCAGGGAACGCAGCCCCACCACACCTGGCAGCAGACAGAGCCCAGGTGACCCCGTGGCCAAGGTGGGTCCCGCACCTCGTGGCTGCCCCAGCTGCCCTCTGGTGCACAGCGTTGGATGGCAGAGGAGGAGGAGAGGGGAGGAGTGCAAAGCTGCCTCTGTTTGTTTAAGCCACCAGTAAATTAGCGTTGCAAATCTGCCAGGCTGACCCTGTGGTTTCAGCGAGATTTTTTCTGGCTTTCTGGTCTGGCGTTTTATACACACAGGTTTCCTTTCTAGCCCTTGATAAACATTTCTGACCAACTACTCAGGAGGAGCAGGGTGGGGGGAACATTCCCAAATCCCAGCGCGGAAACCTCAGTGCCTCCCCCTTACCGTAAACACTGCTCTTGTCACGGGAGTCCTGCACGGCTCCCAGTGGGGGACGATCTCTCCCAGGCACAATACCTGCGTGCTGCAGGGTGCAGCGAGGGCTGGGAGTCAGCGAGTGTGCGTTGCACCGGGGAATTCCCCAGCTCATTTATGAACTTGCGCTAGCAGCATCAAAGAGGAGAGCAGCGAGAGCCTGGAGACACCACGGGGAAAGGAAGGAGAGGCTGGGTCCGTGGGGCAAAGGTGAGTCAGGTCTAGGGAGGGGCAACAACAGGTCTCCATAGGTCCCTAAAATTTGGGTCCAGAAGTTGTGCAGAGCCCAAACCCTATGCTCCGGAGACCCCACCAGCACCTCGAGCCAGCAGGCACAGCAGGGAGCAGACGTGGCTTGGGCAGCACTCCCTATCCTTGCCAGCCATGAGCAGTGGAGGCACTGGTGGCTCTCCCAGAGCTGCTGTGATGGGCTCCACCTGCGGCAAACAGCAGGAGGACCTGAATAAGGGCTTCCGCGAGTTGTTTTGGGGGAGAGAAGCCCTCTGTTTCAGCGATGCACTGAGTGTTGCAGCATCCAGCGCTACAAGTCATAAGACCTGGGGTCACTTCCAAGGACTCCAGCTTGGTGTGATCCTCTGTAGGACAAAGCCCCAGTGCTTCAGCTATTTCCCTAAGGAAAGGAGATGAGTTCTGCATGCCCGCGCTGCTTTTCTGTTATTCCCCTCACCTCCCTTCACAGCTGACGAATGTTTTGTCCCACTCCCACCATATTTGGCAGCCTGCTACCACTCTTACAGAACGAAGTCCTTACACAGCATGAAAAAGGAAAAATCAGTGCCCTCACTTGGCACGGCCACACTGCTGGACATCAGAGAATCCACAAATGAGATCATCATTACAAAAGCTACACGTACAGCATGAAGTTCACTAGACACCAGCAAATCCCTGAGAATGCATTTGGCAACCAAGTTCCTTCAATTTCAGTACTCATTTGAACTTCTCAAACATGCTTTTGAGATTTCCTACTACAGAGTCACTGGGGAGAAAGGGCACTCACACCACAGTAGGGCTGCTCCGCCGCTGCCCACACAGGCAGTAGTTTTCCTGCTCATCGGGGAGGAACCACAAGTCATCAGAGTAGCTTTTCTTCAAGACATTGGGGTAGCACCTGATGCAGCATTGACCGCAGTGGCTGGGAGAGCCACCATGGCACGATGAGCGGGGTTCTCACCAGTGGGGCAGGGAGCGTTTTGGACTAACAGGCAATGGAAAGGGAGAGGGTGCAGAAACGTCGGCATCAGGCGCAAGGCAGAGCTGGCTCTGGGCACATGCAGTTCAGCAGGTGGCTTGGCAGCAGGCCACCGATGCAATCAAAGAGCCACCAGAGGTGCCAGCACCCCGGGGAGCCGGGCTGGCTGCTGCTGCAGAGGGCAAAGAGCTGCCACATCGTGCTGAAAAGCTGCCCCAGCAGAAGAAGCCCGAGTCCTCTAGCAGCAGCAGGAGCCAAGCCCCTGCAGACTCCTTGCCAGCTCCTTCTATTTCTTCTCCCCTTTCCCATGGTGAGCAGCCCAACCCCAATCTCTCTGGCACAGCTGGCAAGTTCAGCTTGTCCTGCCTCTCTGAAAAGTGGGCGCCCAGGCCTGCTCTGGCTGTGCCGCTCCCAGGTAACACCTGTCACACAAACCTTTCTATATACACCTCATCCCTTCTTCCCCCCCAGCATCTCTCCTAAATCCCCCTTGTGCTAAAACACTGAGCAGGAAAGGAAAGAGAAACAGATATGTGTGTCTGAGTTACAATTTGTCCACCAGGTAGGGCTGAGTCAGGTCCTGCAGCTGGAAGGAAGTGGATGGTCCCGTAAATCCTCGGATTCTCCTTTCTCAAGGACAGCAACTCTCTGCTCGACTTCATTCAAACCTCCAGCTGCACCTCTAACCATCCCTGTGCTGTGCCTACACGGTAGGAAGAGCCAGGAGGATATTTGTGCCTCTTCCTCTGCAGAGTAAACAACTGTCACCCTGCTGTGGCCCTGGGGAGCCCTGCAGCCCTCCTTGGGGACAAAAACCACCCAGAACCGGCACAGGGAGCCCTCCACCCACCAGGGACGACAGGCAGCACGGCCAGAGCCCAGCCGGAGCCCATGGTCAGGCAGGCACATCACTGAGCATCACAAAGACAGAGCAACCACCACCTTTAGCTGCTAAACACCTGCAAACGGGCAGAGTTTTATTGTGCTTCACCCAAGTATAAATATTTGTCCTTCTTTGAGATGATATATGTATTAAATACCTGACGTACACTGCTTTATAACTGAAATACATGTACTCGATCTGCCCATATATTACTTCTATGCTTCTTGTCAGACATCTCCCCCAAGCTGAGGGGGAGGGAGGCAGCTGAGCCACCAAGTAAAGCCCAGCTCTCATTAAAGGCACCATTGTAGGAAAAGGGGAAAAAAAGAAAAAGATAATTCTGTCAGCACAGATGTCTCCTACGCTGAGGGGTTTGCAAAGAAATAAAACCTGAGCAGCTATTATACCATTTCTAAAGTTATAGACTGTAAAAAGAAACAGAGTGAAGCAGTTCCCCCACCTATAAGATACCACAAGCCAGTGGGCAGCACTGACAAGCCTGAGTCTTGCTGTAACTGGCTTATCTTTCTAATCCTCTGGATTATTAATAGTAGTAGGGCTGTGATGGAGTCCAGAGGCCACATCGTGACAGGGCATCACCGTGTGAAGCATCCTACGAACACACGGGGAGAGGCCGGTTCTGCCTCTCCGGCAGTCACGATGCAGAAGGATAGGGGCAAGGCAGGCACACGGATCAGTGAGGTCCCCGAGTCCATGTGGCATGTTAGTAGCTGAGTGGAGAGCAGATCTGCTTTCTCCCAAGCCGTTTGCCTATCCCATCAAACCTAGAGCAGGATTCTCACTGATCCTCTCTCCTGCTTTCTCCTCCATCATCCTTTGGCAGCGCGGTGAAGATGTTGGCAGCCTCCCTTGGCTTGATCACAGAGCAAAGCCACCCTAAGGGCAGAGAGAGGATCAGGACCATGTAGTATCCACCTATGAGGTAGTCAGCTCAGCATCTGATCTGACACAAAAACCAGTCCCTGTGCCGTATTTTCTACAGGGTTGGTCTGCCATCAGATTAGCCAGCTAAATCTGTTCACCCCACAGCCTGACCTTGGAGGTCTGGTGCAGGGGAAGCAGTAGGAGCTGAGCAGAGGGAGGCAAGGCGAGGAAAGGATTAGCCCACCCCTCTCTACAGCAGCTTGCAGACACTTGAGCTGAGTTAGGGCATCAAACCATGCACAAAGCTAGTGAGAAAAAGCAACAAACCAAGTTTAACAAAACTGCCCGGAGTATGGAAGGGGAGTTGCTGCTCCATACTGGTATTTTCTAATTTCTCTCCCCCCAAAACACCTAAAGCTTGGGATGAACTGTACTCTGGGACATACGGAGGTAGGTGAGGAGCAACAGCAACGCGCAGCACCTGCCGTGAGACCAAGTACGTGGGTCCTACCAGACAGCACATACAGAACTGGGAAGAGTCATCACCACGCGTCCTGGTTCTGCCCATCTGTGAGACTGGTGTAAGAACTGCAGCACCTCATTGCTGAGACCAGAGACAAGAATGAGATGGGCTAGGAAGGACAGATGCCCTCTGGGGTATGATTTCTAGTTCTTTAAAAAAAAAAAAAAACAGTTCTTTCTAAGAGCCTGGAATAAGAGTAGCAGTAAGAGGAGTCTGTTCCTTCTTCTCCAGCCTCACTGGGACTCTCCGGGGGATCCCAGAAAGTTCCTGAATGCTCAAAAGGAGAACCTGAAGTTCAATGGGAGCTCACAGCAACGCCAAACCCACAGCCTCTGCCTGCCTCCTGCCCGTCCCTTACTCCCTCTCACAGCTTTAGAGGGAACCTTCTTGCTCCTAGCTCTGCTCATCCTCCTGGGACAACGCGAGCCTGGATGAATAGGGTAAGTCTTCCCGCAGACAGATCTCATCAGTTGCCCTCAGATGGGTCTCCAGGCTGATTGCTGGCGTGACACCAGGCACTCTGAACACCCCTGCTCCCACCACGGCCAGGGCCAAAATTCCTCATCACCCTCCTTCCTGCATCCTCCCGCCCAAACCTGAGCCCCGCTCCGAACCCTGTACTGAGAGCACTCCCTTTGCCTCTTGCTCATTTAACTTGGCTCCCGCGTGGATGCCCACAAAGCCTTGAATTTCCTGCTGGCTCAGGACTGCTCAAGCTCAGCTCCGTTTCCTCCAGAGGCAAATGGGTGCATTCACCGTAGCAATAAAACCGAGCGACGTTCTGGGCACGGGGCCTAATCCAACTCCCAGTGAGGTGGAGGAGGGTTATTCCATTCAAGGGGGGCTGGGGGGAAAGGCAGGAGGAGGAGGAGGGTCCGGACGGCAGAGATGGGACAGTGGCATTGCCAGCCTGGGGGACCTCTTCCGAGGTCACTGCTGGGAAGGCAGCAAGTGGTAAATGCTTTTTCCATTGCGTGGATGCCCCCTTGTTCTCGTTCATGTTTTCTGAGTGCTACCTTGTGCTTCTTAAGCAAACCATAAATTCAGTCACGTGGGTTTTCTCTGTCCTCTTTTTTTTTTTTTTTTTTTTGACATCCATTTAATGACTTTTCTCTTTAATATATGGCAGGCATTTTCCTTCTAAAATACCTGAGGTTTAGGACAGGTAGTAAATGGAGACCTCTCACAGAACCACTGGCCCAGAACCCAGTCTTATTGGCGCTTAGAAAAGGAGATCCATTTTTCCTCTCTGCTCTTCAATTAGCTGTAATGTTTGCCTTTAAAACATAAAATTAGAAGCCTTTCTGGAGGCACAAAGCAATATTATACTGCAAAACACATTTTTATTCTCCCCTCCCTGCTACAAGTTTAGCACAGCAGATATATTAGACAGCCGGTTTCTAGGCTCTGCTGTCTTCTGAAGATTTAGGGTCCAATGTTCAGTTCCTGTGAAAATAATGACCTCCCTTGCTTTTGGTAGGTCTGTGCTTGATCCTGCTCATATTAGCAGGACCTTTCAGGTTGAATACTACAGGATTTAGTGCTGGAGAGCAGAGGCATTAAACAGACAAACATCTCAACGTCCATCCAGCTGAGCCATTCATGGAATATATAGGTCACAAGTTCCTGTTCAGTGCTGTCAGGCCTTCTCGCTTATCCAAGAGCTACTTTCAAAAGGAAAGGCACAGCACAGTCATTCTCACCCATCTGGATATCTCTGTACAGAGGAATCAAAGAGCAGGGATGGGGAAGGCTCTGGTGGGACGTGGTGATGGAGATCCCAGGGCTCCAAACTCGAACAAGGCTGTGCTGAATGTGAGATGGGGCCTAACGCCAGCCCCTTCAGCCCAAACTCCTGCCCAGACCAGGGTTACCAGCGGTAGCCTCAGCCCATCATTGCCTTTCCACACGAAGTGCTGACACAGGAGCCACCTCTGAAGTACCACAGAGCTGCCTGCAGCTCACAAATCACAAGTTGGATGCTCTTGGTTAAAAAGACCAGACCACAATTTAGCATTTCTGCTAAACCTGAGTGCACGCAAAGCCCTTCCTGTTCGAGTCCCCCAGAGATGCCTTTTGCACCCAGTCTGAAGAGACTTTGAACCTATCCCCACTCCAGGTAGGCAGCTTGAGCTCAAGCTACAGCTGTTGACGCTTTTCTCTGGAGATCTCTGCTTTGATCACCATTGGGCTGCCCAACAGCCATGGCCACCCATACTTTTCTGCATCTTTAGTTGCGTGGTATGACAAAGGTGAAGCTAGCTAAACTCAGAGGAACAACTCGATCGGTTGTACTCAGTGGGGGCATACAGCTGGTCCATGCCATTCTCTTCCTGTCGTTATTCCTACTGTCACAAATTCATAAACAAACACATTTAACAAGAAAAAAAGTTGACATTCATATTTTCTTAAAGTGGTTCAAATCACCCACGCTGTACGAGAAAGAAAAATGCCCAAGGATGGGAGCTATTGATCTCAAAAGGCAGTGAATTGTGCTCCATGTTGGATCAAAGAGGAGTACAAAGCAGAGAATAGCCACTTTCTCCACCACACACCGATGATTTTCCAGATGTCTTTTATGGGAAATAATGGCACTCAGAGCACTGTTAACAAAAAGCAGTCAAATCACAGGAAAGCGAGCCTTGACTCTTTTATCTCACTAGTGTTACTCATCCATCTCTAGGGCTAACTGATAGCAGAATGATTGATTCAGAAATTACTATCAGGAAAAAGAAAAAAAAGTCAATGAAACCCCTTGGACATATTAGCAGATGTACCTGCCCCAATAGTTCTGTGCCCTCAATTCCCCTTCACCTTCTTCACCTGATGGGACAGAGAACACACATTTGGTGACAATCAGCTAAAAGGAGAGGAGGCTAGACTGGCCAGGGGGGCTTCAGCTGTTGCACCAAGACCCCAGTATTTCTAGAGAACCCACCAAAGCCTAGAAAAGCTCATGAGAAATCATGACATATGTATGACAAGGGAACCCCTGACGCTTGCCAGCTCCAAGTAATAGGAAAATCCCTCGTCCCTCACTAAAGAATTTGTCAGCAGATATAGAGAAAGAAGGTAATTTTTCTCACTTTTTCTCATTTTTACAATAAATTTTTTTTCTCCCCGGTTTTCTGGCCTCTTTAGCCTGAAAGGAGGGGAGGGGGGACTTTGGAAAGACAAAACGCTGAAACAAAACACAGAAAAACCTGCGCGCATTCAAAATGGCCGAGCCCTCGAGGTCCCCTGCTCCTGTCCTGGGGTCCTCCACCGCTTCACAGCCGGTTGGTCTGTCCCACCAGCCCCGCAGCACTTGCACCCGGGCGGTGGGCGGTGTTTTGTGGTGATGGAGCGGATGCTCTGGGAACCCTTCTGGGACCCGTTATGGGATTGCCTGGGAATGCGGGGAAAGGGCTGAGTGGCCGAGGTGGTTGCCTCCAGACCATCTACACGTCTAACATAAAGCAGGTGTGCTAGCCCTACTGCTTCAAACCTTTTGAAGTTCACCAAGCACTTCAAGTCCTTTATTTCACTGAATACAGAAGTACTTTTCCTGCTTCTCCAGGTCTTCTCTAAGAGGAAATGGTAAAGGCAGCCGAACTCATCAGCCAGTCCAAGTGCCCGAAGTCACATTTGGGCAGTGCGAGAAAAGGGACTAGGTTTTAGCGGTGATGAACAAGAGCTGTCCTCCTTGTCTTCACCAAGATTTGTGAGGGTTCAGCACTTCTGAGAACGGCTCCATTTATATTTAGGTGCCTAAAAACGGCTGGAGATGCATAAATTTAGGTTTGCCCCTCGAAAGTCTTAGCAAGTAGCTCTGCGTTCAAGAGCTCATTGAAAAAACATGGGGGCTTTTTTTGTGTGTGTGAACAGCATTCATTGACATGTCTGAAGAGCTCCAAGTTTTCCACTCCCTCTGAGTTGTTTCAAAACTATGCGTTTTCACCAAAACCATTCACCCAAAACAAAACAAAACAAGTGGACTGTTTTCTGTCAAAGTTTCAAAAACACCAACCCACACCACTTACAAGACACGGCTTAAGAATAGTCCAATTAATGAAAATGTTAAATCGGAGGGAAAAGAAAAATCTTCAGGAAAACCAAAGAGAAGTTAAAAACTGCTCCTTCAGGAAAGAGAATTTTAATTAAAAATAATATCCCTGTGGATAATTTATGTTTCTGTGTAGGGATTTAAATTGCAGAAGCAGCAAAGTAGATTTTTTTAATGCCATCAGCA
Source organism: Chauna torquata (assembly GCA_013399475.1). Lineage (NCBI taxonomy): Eukaryota > Metazoa > Chordata > Aves > Anseriformes > Anhimidae > Chauna > Chauna torquata. The sequence continues at coordinate 40,843 of VXAL01012079.1, forward strand.
TTCAAGAGTGGAAAACACAAGATTTCAAATTCATACATTCTATATTTGAACATCTTGTTTCTATTTAATAGAAAAGGCCTTCTTTCTCCGGGTTTTTCTCTTTTTTTTTTCCCCTCCTCTTTTTTTTTTTTTTTTAAACATATAATTCATCCTAATATATTACAAATGGCACACTAAAAGAGCATGCCCGGAAAATATTAATAATTGAATTCAAATGAGTTTTTCCTAAGAGTCGCTAGAATCGAAGGGAGAAATTCCTAGTGCATTTGTGAAGGAAAAGGGGGGGGGGGGGGGAGCGA
>VXAL01012079.1:44601-94832 GCA_013399475.1 Chauna torquata
TTTTTTCCTTTCCTTCCCAGGCTCCTGCCTGCACCCCCGGCGGGAACCTGCGGGGAGCCCCCTGCCCCGCATGCGGGCTCCTGCCGCCGCTCTCGGGTCAGCCCGGCGAAGCTCCGCCGGGAAGGGGGAAAAAACCTTGGTAACAGAACTACGAGAAACGAGTTTTCGCTGTCAGAAACGCTGGGTTTTGCCGGGGAGCCACGGTGGACAGGGGTCGGGGAAAGAGGCTCCCCGCAAAAAACAAACAAACAAACAAAAAAAAACCCTGTCCCAAAAGGCAGCCCCGACCTCAACCCCATCCCCGTCGCAACAGTCCTTTTTCAGGCCGGTTTCTTTCCCGGCTGCCCCGGCCCATTCCGTTTCTGTGGGACAAACCTCATGGGAAACAGCTCCCAAAACCAGACTCCAGCATCTCTCACACCGCATCAGTGCAAGCTATACATATTACATACATACACACAGACACACACACTTCCTGCCGCGTCGAGCTATTTCGCTACGATTTACTTCACTGTCTACATCCCTCATTAATCTCGCTTGCCAATTTAAACCGTTTCCCTTCTGCTGCACGAATTTTTGCCTTTTTTTTTTCCCCGGGAAGGGGAATGTTTTCCAAGCCGCTTGCAGACAGGACCCCGGTCTCGCCGCTCCCATCCCCTCTAGTTTTTCTGGAGGCAGGATGGGACCCCTAAAATTCTTTCCCCGCATTGTTCGCTAATCAGAGAGCCGAGGTCTGCAAGGAGAGGTAATAGGTTTTTTTTTTTTCCCCTCCCTCTATTAGACCAAATGACATATCGATGGAGGGGAAGATAAATTTGCCGACACACAAGTCCTTCTTCAAGTTTTAAATATGTCTGCTCGAAGCCAAAATCCGTTGCTCTTTATTCGGACAAAAAACCTACAAGCGAGAGGTTAATAGCTTAAATGAGACTCGGGCAAGGAATGCAGGATCGGCTCCCTCCCCCCATTAATAGCCTTAAACGACTTTACATTTTTATACCCGGAGTTGAGTACTCAAGAACTCTGAGCGTGTTTGTAAGACTAGAAAGATCTATTGAGAGACTTTCTTTTTAATAGCGCATTAATGTTTCCCAAGACTTCGTATTAACTCAAGAATCACTGAAGGTCGATTTGTAAGTGTCTGGACACTATAAAAGTGTTTGTAAAGCAAAGTCAGTTGCGTGCATTAAAATAAGGAGGTTCCTTTGTGAGATTTCATGCCAGGCCAGGAGCCCTTTTAAATGCTATTCAACTGCCTCATTAGAAGGAGCTAACAGGAGTCAGGCCTCCTCTTTAACCCCCCTCCCCCCTTGTCCTCCCCTCAAATCAGCCCTTTAGTACATGGGCTGGCAGATTAGGGGCTTTTAAAGCTGGGTCTGTCCCGGATAGCCGGTTTCCTATCCTGCTATTGTGACAGCTCTTCCCTGCTATCAATTACATCCCACCCCACGTCAAACGCCCTCCCTTCCCTCCTCGGAGCACCTCCACCAGCTGAGCGAGGACATCCTCCCCTGGACAGGGCAGCTGGCATCACGCTCACCCCAGCCTCTGTCCCCAAAAAGATGCGCATCCCTTCCTTTTCCCTTTCAGCCCCCCAAAATTGTAATATATATATGCCTGGACCCAAAAATCCATTTCCGAATAGATTAACAACCCCTCCTGTGTTAACACCAGCTCTGTTCTTTTTCTTATTAGATCGCAGAGATGAATGGGTCAGGGGCGGGGGGGAGAAGGAGCAAAGCGGCAGGGGAAGGTTGGTCACCATTATCTGCGCTCCACATGTTCTCTGTGGGTATATATAAAATATAGGAATGAAGTCCCCTTTAAGTAGTTCTTTTATGACTTGTTTTAACAGAAAACACAGAATAAGCCAATGTTTGATATTACAATATAAAACACATTTGTGGTATGCTAGGGGCTGGCTTGTTCCTCCCTCCTTCCCCCAACTCTGTTCCTCACCCAAATCTGGTCCACACCCCACCCCTCTCAATAGAGCGGGCACAGACCTTCCACCCCCTGAAATGCAGCGTCCTCCCCAGTCTGCAGCTACGCACAGATTCAGTCCCTTGCAAGAGAATTTGGGCTCGCAGCTCATATGAGCATGAACCTCCAGTTCTTTATTATTATTGCTACTAGGCATAATGTTAGAATCATAATTCTCCATTTATATGGGGGCCTGGATTCAAAAAGCCTATTGGAGCCTGATAGAACAGAACAACATATAAATCTGAAATCAAAGCCAAACATGTCCTAATAAAAACCAAGCCAATACAGAAATCTGGTGGAGAAACAGCAAACCCATTCTCGCTCCCATACACCAAGCCCCCAGTCCGTAACCATATAACAATAATTAAAGAAAAACCAAAGCCCTCAAGCTAGCCACAAATGCCATGCACAGTCTTGGATGTGTGGGCTGAAATTCCAAGTGCCAAGAAAAAAAAAAAACAGTTGAGAACTTGCTCAGGGCACTTGCTTTCGCAAATGCTGACAGGGTTGCTACCCAGGAACAGAAGCCATTTCACCCAGGCTGAGGTCTTGTCTCTGTCCTAAACTTAAACTCAGCCTCCCTTAAAAAATCTGCATGCTTCTCACGTGTTTTTTTTTTTTTTTTTTAAATCAGTATTGCAAGGTCTCCCCTTACACCAGGGCAAGCCTATGAGGATGTAATTAGAGCACATCGCAAGCTGTCACCTTGTCATTGAACTGAAATAGGTTTTACACCATTCTGCGGGGTTAGAGCAAAGTTCTGCTTCAAGCAAGGGAGGAGAATTTGCTGGAGATTGGTCCCGTGAGGAAGCACTGGGAGGTTCAGACACCGCAGAGGTAGGACAAAGGACATCAGGACAAAGTGAAGCAGCATTCACGTTGATTCAACCTTAAATCTGGATTGCTACTGTAGCAGAGGGGAACTCTGATGCAGGGCATGGCATGCTGTAACCAACCAAGTAGGATATATACCTGCCCAAAGAAATCAAAGCAGCCTTTCACTATAATTCCCTGCCCTTGCAGGGAATAGATACAATTCCTTATTTTCAGGGCAAATATTCCTTTCCAGGCACATGAGCCCAGTCACCTAGCCTTGATGACAGTCATGTCTTAGCCTGGAAGGCCCCAGTTTGGAAATGTACCCCATCAGCAAACCACTTCAGCACCTGCTTAACTTTGGGGCTGGATTAAATCGCCCTCCAGAACATGCTTTCAATTTATTAATAGCTTAAAGCAGCAGAAACAGATTGGGGGGTGAGCGGGGATTTAAAAGCCATGCTGCTTTGGGATTTCTATAGGTGGAAGGAAATGCAAAAATAAAGAATTTTTCAGGTGCAGCTAAATAAAAGGATTAAAGTCTCCTCAAATAGATATATTTTAAAAGAAATGCCTCTGTCCACCCCCTCCCCCTGCTCTGCCAGCATATTTCAAGCACTTTGGATGTTTGTATCTGTCTTCCTTTCAAGGAACCCTGAGCACATGAATGGGCAGAGCAGCAGAATGAATGGGACACTTCAAAGAAAATGAAAACCATTACTGGGAAATCTGTTTATAGAGAGAATGAATGATTATGAGAGAAGATGCCAGTGGAGAGAGAACACAAGTGAGTGTGCTCTCTGCACAGCACACAACAAAATACCTCGGTATTCAGAGCTTTCCTTAGCAGTTCTCTTGTATAAATTGTGGGCGAAAAGGCCCCCTCGGTCTCCCCATTGAGCCCTGAGCCCCCTCTGATGCCATGGGAATGGTAGCATTCCCCATGACCCCCATGCACCTGCTCCTGAGCCCCAGTGGGGTGACACCTCACTCCCTCCCAACGTCAAGATGGGGTATTAAAAGAAATTATTTCCATTGCATGGTGTAGATGAGAAATGGATAAACAGCATGTCACTCGCCTTCCTAGTGGGTAAACTCCATTTACCCTCAACACCACCACAGAGAGACCTTGCCCTGAGAACTGCAGATTTTATCTGAACCTTACAGCATTCTCACAGAGTCCCATCCATCTCCACTATTGCCTTGTGCTCGGTTTGTAGAGAGCGCTCCATTGCGTGAGCACTGGCTGGGGACCAGAAAATCTGTACTAAGTCCTCTAGATGCAGATGCACCCTGTCCTGAATCCGTCCAACCCAATTGTTGGCCACCAAGCCAGGAGCCTGGTTTCTGTCTTGTGGGGAAGAAATGGGAAAGAATGGCCTGGGCTCCCTGACAAGTATTCCCTTCTTGGCACCGGCTATACAATCAGTTGGATCTTCTGCACAGGGAGCTTAAGAGATTTCCATGCCTCCATTCAGCATCTAAAGCATCTAGGCAGATCTACCAAGGCAGAACAAATGGCCCCTTGTCATCCCCACCTCTGTAAGCCTTGCTCAGCAGAGCATACATGCCCAGATGCCTGACAGATAGACGAGCACACATTGGTTACTCCCCAAATCAATGCCATGGCTGGATCTTGCTTGCTGGCAGATAGAGAAGAGAAAGGCAAGTGGTGTGGACCACAGTAACAGTGCTATAAAGCCCTAAATAGGGCTTACGCTAGAGCAGGGAGGTGGCAGTAGAAAATAGCCCTCAAACAACCCTGTTGTTTTTGGCATAAAGAGAAAATATTTGTGCTTCTTCAAATACTGAGAATATTTGTACCGTGACCAGCACGGTTTTCACAGCACTCTCAGGAGATGCAGGGAGATGAATGCTGACATCCCTGGGGCTGGGCCAGTGGCGTGTGATACACCAGCATTGCAGTCCTCCAAGAGCTCAAGGAGTAATGCTGACGTAGCATCAGTCAGAGCACTCGCTGATGGAGCTACCAGTTTTTCCCATGCTGCTGACTTCTTCTGGAGGAGACAAGCCTTTCCTAGACACATCCCAGATAATAGTAAACCACAAGGAAGTTTGATGCTTTCACCCTAGAAGGTCCCACATTCTCTATGGTCCTGTCAGCAAGGCAAGAAAAGAACTGGGACCACACTATCACCTAAGTTGTGCTCCACAACTGTATCGTCCTCAAAGAAAAGCAATGATCAATGGGTCACTAACAACTGCAGTTGGGAAACTACTGTCTAAAGTCCTTCCTCAGAGACTCTATGACTTGGCATCAGCCTGCTCCTTTCCTCTCCATAGGAGCTCACTGCCAGCCACCTTGGCAGTGAGCCAGTCAGATCCACTGCCCACTCGGCTTCCCCAGCGGCACCCTACGCTGCTTTGCACATAGGTGGGCATCATAAGCTCTTTGCCGCTCTAATCATCCCCGATTACAATTTGGACTTCAATAATCAAAAGTGAAACATAAAAGTAGGCTGAGCTCCAGCAGAGCGTGAAGGCAGGAGCCGTGCCAACTAGCTTTCAGTGGCTTGTTTCATCCCCTCCTCTCAAGGGAGGGACAGGGAGCACAAGTCGGTGACTGATCGGCTCAGCGTCAGCGACCCAATGCAGATACCCACTTTCTGTGCTCATATCTCCCACTTCATCCCCCCAGGACCTTGCCACAGTGATAATTGTTGTTGGCTATGTCCATGAAGAGGGACCCACCTACTCTTACCCATTTAACTCCCTGTGATTAGTCACCCATTTTACAAATCAAGCAGCTAAAGGGACCTTCCTCTGAGCCTGAACGTGGATAGACACAAGGTACTAGAAAAGCTGTGCAGCACTGGGACGTGCGATTGCCTAGCAGCCTTTTCTGAGGTTAGACGCACAGAGCTCCGAGCAGGCTGGTGCAGCATCCTGATTGCCATAATCCTCAAATCCTGCCTTAGGAAGCATCTCCAACTCCTTGCAGAAAGACCCTTCAGGTGAACCAGCCTCTGGTACCCACAATGCTAATGCCAGCCTAGAGGTACTAGTAGATGAGAGGTAGAAAACAAGTGTTTCCCACTCCTTATTTTCAGGGCAACATCCCACCAGCTTCCCTCAATGTGAGGGACTGCAGGAGCACAGGGAAGCTGCCAGCCTGCCTGCTCTCCAGTCCAGCAACACCATCGGGAAGTGCTCAGGCTTCACTCCCATGCTTTGCCATGATGTCACCAAGCCCCCATCTGTGTATATATCTAACAAGAATAAATGGTTGGGAACCACAAATTACAAAGTTCTAAATATGTCCAGAGAGGTGACATCATAACAAATGAGACTAGAATAGAGCTCTAGTGACATAAGTCATCACAACCCCTGGATGTATGATGCATACCCTTGGATGCAATTCTACATTTATTTTGTTGGGGTGATTGTGTGGCTTTTTGATTCTGAGAATAAAAGACTTCAGTCTTCTTTCTCTCCATCATGCTCATCTTTCCACCTGAGGCCCAGCTATCCCATTTACTACACATTCTCTGTTTCAGGGGTATCAAATCTTACCCAAACACATTCTATGCTCTCAGGAAATCAGTATCAATGAAAGCTAAGTAACTATGGGTTGGCTGAAAACCAGAAGAGGATATGAGGACATGGCAAAGTTATTAGGCTTGTTCCTAAGCAGTGTGAAGAGATGGTAAGAGAGAGTGAGGAGGAGGGAAAGAACATTACATTAACCCAGTATTTTATTTTGAATCTGTGATAAGCTGACTTAGAGGGATGCTGAGCATCTCAGGGTTTTGTTAATTTCCTAGAAGCAATGGGGAGTTCAGGATTACAGGCCACCCTTGAAACAAACAAGGATTGAAGGAAAAGTCAAAAAACAAGTCCATGACAGATGCCAAAGCACTACTGGAAGAAAAAGGAATCAGTGGAGTTGAGGCTTTGAAGTCACTTTAATTCCTGCAAGTTTACATTTACACCTGAACCTGCCGAGGTACATGGATAACACTGAAGTCTCACCTACAGCTGTCAGAAGGTCTCAAAACATAAACTTCGCAGCAAAATTCAGCAGGACTTGAAGATGCCTAAATTCTTTCCCTGGAAGTCCCAGTTCAAAGCTGGGTAAACTGCAACCAACGCAGGAAGGGACCCCACTCCAGAGAGGACAGTGGTGCTGCAGTTCCTGACATTTCTGCAAAACCAACACAGCAGAGCATTTCAAGTCAGCATGATCTAGCACTCAGGCCGCGTGAGCTGCCTACAGCGAGCAGCTTCCCTCATCACAGCACTGAACCTGCAAGGTCTGGGCGGGTTACCCACAACTAAGGTGCAACAGCAGCAAGTGCACTTCAGCTGGGGAATTCCTGAACAGGCTGCATAATCTGTGCCAGACCTGCAAGGACTTTGTTTCCTCTTGCTTGGCTCTCAGATGGTTTTCCCATAGGACACCATGCCAGGCTGGTGCCACCTCTGGGGTTTCTTCCCCATGCTTCACACAGATGTCCTCTGGCATATACAGCAGCATCCCCAAGTGGAAGCTGAAATCTAATCCTCCTCCCCTTCGAAGCTGGTGCAAAAGGCAGGAATTGGCCCACTGGGTAAAGCGAAGGGTTGAAGGCCTTTGCCCTTAGCTTTCTAAGTCAAAAGAATGCAGCTGGGTCCACTTCAATGCTGGAAAGTGGATTTACTGACAAGGGCTTTTTCCCCCCTGTCTGCAGAGCCAGTTCTGCAAGCCACATGCTGGCCCAGGTCTTGGGAGGCCACACCAGTGCTTCCACCCTCCGCAGACAGCCTTCCCATATGACACGGGCACGTCCTTTAGCACCTCTGTATAGGTAGAGAGAACCACTGCATGGGGTAAACACTGCGGAGACTAACACAAGCCAGATTTGAGACCAAGCGGCCTATGTGCACGAGAACTTGGACATCTGCAGCTCATGTTCTGCAGGGGGTTCCTGTTCCTATAGTCAGACAGTACCAAGCTTCAGCCCAGCCCTAGCCAAGGGGGATTCCCTGACCCCAAACCTGTCATTGGTTCTGACAAGCCAAAGGTTCAAGCTCCAATCTTCAGCAAAGCTTTGCTCCAAGATGCAAGCTCTAGGGCCCAGTTTTTGATGGTGTATTTACTGATGAGGTGAAATATGAATCTGGTTTTGACTTTAAAAAGCCAATTGTATTTTGGGGGCGGAGGGAGGGGGAAGGGGTGCTCTGACCTGACCTGCTAATCTCTTTTTCTTCCTTTAAAGTTGTCTTCTAAATCTGAACATTAAAGGTGATTAGATACCTAAGGGACTTCCCATGTCATTAGTTAATACTTTAGAGCTTGTTTTGGTTCCAGCTAGCAGTAATGCAGAGCCCTTTTGATAATACATCACCCTGCTCAAATATGCCTGCACAGTCTCCAGATGATATACCCCACCAGTGTCTGCCTCTGTACAGCTTGCAGATTGGAAGGGTCGGAGACGAGTTTAATTTAAAGATGAGCCGCCCTTGGGCTGCCAAAGGAAATGGCGTGTCAGCTACGTCAAAAATAGATACTGTTGTGCAGATATATGGAGGGAGAGATGGACGCTGCCAGTGCTATCAATTACCTGGATTGCCTTTAAATGTCAAAGCAAATCCTTACCCATTCCTTCTCTAAAACCTAAATCACTGAGAGAGACAAGGTCAACCCAAGCAGGCTGGAATGCTGGGAGAGGAAAACATGTACATAACGGTGCATGTGAGGGGATAATTTGTGTACACATACACACGCAATGAGCTTTAAAACCATGTTGGTTCATGGATTCAAGTTCTGGAATAGGCTGCTAGGTTTTTCCAGGTATCATCCAAAACATCAGCCCCCAAAAGAAAGATCCTTTCCAAGACAATAAAAGTGACCTCCTGGACTAAATATATTTAAATTTTCACGTCACTCCTATTTTGCATTGCTGCAGTATTTTTTTTCATGGGGATATAGGTGTCTGACAGATGCAAAGGAAACCACACAAATCTAAACTGCCTCTGGGAAAGACCAGAGTAAACTGCATCTCTGTGTATATACTTTTCCCCTCTCACTGCAGTGCAACTAATATCAACAAAACATATGTGCACCTACATATCAGCATCCTTCAAGGCAGACCTCCTGGGAAACAGCATGAAGTGATCTCTCGAGAAGGGCCCCAGCCCTTTTGGGAACAGGATGTGGAGAAATTGAGGAGTGGGGAAAAGGGGAAATCATCAAATCTTACAGGTGGGTAAATAAAAGGAGACAGTTTATTACAATAGCAAGGCAAACATAAGGTTTAAGCTTGGTCTCTTAAAAAATGAGGCTTATGCAATCAGCCTGCATGTGGGATACATATATAAAATATAAATAAAATAAACATACTCATCTCCCCTGCCTCCAATAACTTTCAAATTTGTTGGCCAGTTCCAACCCAGCTTGGTGGAGGGGGCAGAGGTCTTACAGTTCCTATAAGTTTTATGAAAATAGGACCCTCTCTTGTATCCTGAGACCTATTAATGCCCACACTGAAAGAAATTGTTGAGCTCACGTTGCAGCCTATTAGCGATATTATTAGACACTGGAGAATCCACAGGGGAGAGAAATATTAAGAACACCCCAATGGCAGGAAAAACTTCAGTTGGAGTTTGCACCTTCTTGGACACTAGAGGATCCAGCCACAAGACACCAACTGGTCAAAACCCCCCATTTCATTGCATCGCCTGCTAATAACCACTTCTACATAAAGTTATTTCGTATATTCCCAGCCTGGCCTTGCAGCAAACCTGCACCAGCCAATTAAGCCGAGCTGTAATTTACAGCTCCCTGCTTCCTTTGCCTTCTTCCTAGGAGGGATTAGTTAGCAAGGCTGAGACACAGAGGAGGAATGTAATCACAGGGGTGCATTTATCACCTGCATTTGCAGTGGGGACACTGGGCTGATTTCTGTTCTCTTCTTCCTTCAACAGGATCGTCTCCTCTAGATAACTCCGCACCAGGCCAGGGACCAGATGTACATTAAGCACTGATTTCAGCACAGTGCATCCGAGAGCCCTGCCGCTTCCCATGCACAGGACAAGGGTAAAAATGTAAAGAATTTCAGATAAACACATTTGGAAAGCCACTTAGGGCTACTGGACAGATGAAGGCGAAGGAGGCAGGGCAATATTTTTTTGCAATGAACAGGCAAATAGGGGTACAGTTCTTCTCCTTAAACATGTTTGCAAGCTGCTCTTAGTTCTAGACATTTCATGTTTAGCTGGCCAGGTGATCCTCCAGCACCAAGACTAAGAAAAAGGAACCCAGTAAGAACGGGGAGGCTACAGGGGAGGTGGGGGACACAGGTCAGGTCTGTGTTAAGACTGTCCCTGTTTTAGTTCCGTATTTTCCCTGTTTTGGCAAACTACTCAACACAAGCATACACATAGCTGCCTTGGTGTGGTTAGGTGCCACGCAGGTACTGCACAGAGGAACAAGCACCTTTGGTACCACCACATACACGTGAACAAAGACCATCCCAAGGCAGAGGCAATCCACCCTTCCAGGTTTCTAAAGGAAGACTGATAAAGTAGCTGTGGGGCTTTAGATGGCAACCATATGGCACAACACGGTACAACCCTGTTCTCCCAGCCCTACAAGCTTATCTCCAGCATCACTGGGTATCTGCTGACAGTACAGCCTAGTTGTCCCCTTTTCTATCCATCCCTGCAGCACAACAAAATGCTTACAGCTCCCTCCCTTCAGGGGTCGTTTGCCCAGCTGCATCTGCACACAACATGGTGGATTTTTAGGTTGTTTCAGTGCAAGATGAGAAAGAATTTGTGTAAAGTTTTGTCCATTGAGAGTCAGGATGATGCAGGTGGCTGCAGGAGCAAGTAAAAGGCACAGCAATGGCCTTAAGCAGAGTAAGCAAAAGGCAAGAGCTGCCCATTACTGCTCTTTTACAGAGATCCTCCTCTTCCCACAGAGCAGAGGATCAAAGGAATTACAAGAAGGAGAAGCTTATTACTGGACCAAAACATCAGGCTGGGTGATCCCATGGGAGCCAAGAAGCAATGCCTGATTTCAGCAGGGCTAGGATCTGTTCTTCCCTCTTGCCTCAGATTACTTTGAAAAGCCTGGAAGCAACCACAGCCCACCAGCTCTGCAGAGCAAGTGCCATGAACCCACCTGCCCTGAGCACCCTGGGCTCTGTTCCAGCCTCCAGAAACCAGTTTTGGGGTCAATGGGAAGTTCACCTTGGGCCTCAGGAGAGCAGAACTTGACCATCCAATTAACAGCTAAAACACTGCTGCTTCTTATATGTGTAAAGTCCCAGTGGTATTGGGGTCTATATGAATAATTGATGGCCAGGTGGAGCTGTGGTTATCAGTATGACTGCAATACTGTGCTGGGAAGAAGTTTCCAGTCCACAAGGAACAGAAAATGCCTCCTTTCCCCCTTTGTGCAGCAATGCTAGGACCCACTGGCACGCTCTCATGGCTGATTCAAGCCTGCTTTCACGCACCAGACAGACTCCCATGATGGTCTACAAGCATTTCACCTGATATGGGCTCGATTCTGCAGTCTCAAAGTTTCAATTTCCCCAAGAATGCCTGGAATTTCCCCCTTTATGCAACACATTTGGCAAGTTCTCGCTTTGATGAGTGAATATCTTCATTTACCAGTGGAAATATTCCCACACATGCTATCTCTTTGAACAGCTTAAGCCACCAGCTTCAACCCAAGGCAGATGAGTTACCCTTCCTCCTTCCTGGGGCCTCTAAAGCTCCTGGGATTTTTATTTTTAAGGGTGCATGTTTTGATTTAAACCTCACATCTAAGTTGACTCTGCCTTTTCTTCATTTGCTGGTTTGCCACCTTGCAGAAAGCTCTGGGTTTTGCCAACTGGAAAAGAAATCCTTTTTTTTTTTTCCCCCAGTATTAAATTATCAAAGCTTCACCAACAGACAACCTTACTTTGCAGGTGAGGTTCCCATTTCTCTGTTTATTAGTTGAGAGAGGGGTTGCTTTAATATTACAGTGTTTGGTAAAGGACTAGATCAAAGAGAGAAATTGCAAGTTGGAAATTGAAGATTTATACCTTAGAAAAAAATCTGAAGAGTGTACCTGTCCCTTGTGTTTTACACAAACTGAATAGTTTGAAGAAACTTCTAATCTGAGCTTTTTTTTTTTTTATTGGAATAGGCTTGTTTCATTTATTTGAAGATGAATAGTCAGGCACGACAAAGCTCATTTCTCTTGTGGCACCCTCCCCTTCTTCCCCAAGCCCCCTTAGGGAGATGCAAGCATGCACTGCAAGAATTTCCTTCCCTTTAGGCCTTACTGCTCTCCTGTGGTTTGCTGATCTCAGGGGAGCTTGATCTGAAGAAGCTGAGGGAAATCAAAGGAAAATCCCTGGGCCAGATCCCCAGTCCATACCAGCCACCTCTGCCACGAAGCCCTCACAGGTTGAGTGGAGAAGCAAGAAAGAGCTTGTGAGCACAGGGCCACCGACCCCAGTTTTGTCCCCCAAAGGCTCGGTCTGCCAGCACTCCACCTATCTCAGCCTCAAGCTCTCAGAAAATCACTAGTTCGTAAATAATCGTTCAGGTAGTTTTCCCCTCTTTAAAAATTTGTCCTGGGCCACGTCTGAATCCCCCCAAGCATGTTCAGGTCTCCTCTGCCGGGCTGCAGCAAGGGTCCATCTGCACAGCCCCGGGCAGCATGGTTAGGAGTCAGAGCACTGCCATCAGCAGGGGAAGGAGGAGAACTGCTGGGGACCAAGCAGGGATTCGGGGTCTGTACAATACTGGCTTTTGCCTTTCAGCTAGGTGTAAGCTGTTATTTTGCTTGGAGAATTCCCCATTTCAGTGCAGCTCTCAATACACTTACTGCAGAGGTCAAAAATATTGCCTCTCCATGCTTGGAAATTCTGGGCAACATCCCTGCTCCTTCCCCAGCCCTTAGGCTTTTTCTAAGAAAAAAGTGATGGTAGATAATATCGATTCTTGAGAAACTTCCCATCTGCAGAACTCAAAGCATGGATTACTGTTCAGCAGGACTCAAACCTGCATCTGGGAGTTTTTGCTGTGACCTTAGTATTAGGCAGAGAATGAGGAGAGGCTGCTCAGGAGTGAGTTCCAGCATGGCAAAGCCATCATCCCAGTTCAACACACCAGTAAGATCACAAAGAGAGCATAAGACCAGAAAACAAGAATTTGTCTCCAAAGAGATGCCAGGCTGCATATTTCCTGACTTCAAGGTGAAAGGGAAAAAGGCAAGATCTTGAAATATTTTCCAGAATGGTAATTCTGAAACATTCCAAGATTTTTTTTTTTTTTACTTTAGCATATGCTCCAAATGTCACAACAAAACTGAGTCAAAATGAAAGTGGAAAAACATTTCAATTTCAAGTTGTGTCAGAACATCCTCTGAAGCTTAGTTGAACTAGGACAGGTTCCCAAACCACCTTCCTCTGCAGACAACAGCTGCTTCTTAGAAAAACCTCTCCTTGTCAACATTTTGGACCAAGAAACTAAGCATTCCCTGCTTGAAATACATTCAGAGAAGCCAGACATGTTGCAGCCTCACAACTATGACAAGATACAACTAAATCCTGTAAGCCAAGTGATCCTTTTGAATTTGTGTATCCCTCTTGTCTCAGTCAGGGGCCCCATCTCCAGCACTCAGGATATAGAAACCAGGATACTCCCCTGAAGACCCATGCTGTTGCACTTTAGTGGGACTCCCTGATTCACTGAAGATGAGCAAAACCAACAGGCCTGTGAAAGCTGCCAGCACTAGGAATGGTAGAAAAATATCCCTGGATCAAAACAAAAATCAGAGCTAGGCAGTGATGTTGGGGGTTTGCTATTCCGACACTGTTTCAAGCTCCAGTGTACTGAGTTTGGTTTAAAAAAAAAAAAAAAAGATGGGGACTTTTTCCCGGTACAAAGGGCATTCGGAGGCTCTGGGGAAGGCGCAGCCGGCAGCATCGCCCCGAAATCCGCATCATTTCAGTGCCCTCTCGTGGCCGCCGCCCAGCGCTGCAGCCGCCGCCGGCCAGCCCAGCCCAGCATCCCCCCGAGCCCTGGCCGAAGGGAAGCACAGAGCCGCAGGGTGACACGGAGAATGATTTTCCCCAGGGATGTTGGCAGGACCTGCGTGTTGTTTAGGGACAGCAACATGTGGGGCTGTATCCAGGCCACTGTGTTTATTTGTGCAATTTCTGAGTGTGTACCATCTCTCCAAGCCTAACTTGAGTCTTCCACCTCCCAGAGCAGTGACTTTACCCATCTCATCAAATCTCACATTTTAAAAGCCTCTTTTCCACCTGCTTTCTGCCAACACCATCAAGGAGCTAAACCTCTTTGCATTAATCCTTTCCTGAGCAGCAGCATCTTGCAACAGACAGCAGGACCCTCACCTGGCCACTGCAGGCAAAACAAGCTGTCCTTCAGGAGCACCAGTCTCACTCCACGAAGTGAGCCAACAGGGACCACATCTGGAGCATCATGTCTCCATCGGGGAAGGGTGATGGAGTGATGCTGCAGGCTGGGAACACACCTGTGCGCACATGGCAAAGCAAGGAGTCCTACCTCTTCCCTCTGCCCACAGCATGTTGTGGTCTCTCCCAGGAGGTCAGCAGATGAGGACCACAACAGAGGTGCCACAGCCATGCACAGGTGTTGCTTTGGCTGAAGGGAGAGGCTTGGGATGGGAGCCAGTAGTGAAAATCTCCCTGCAGACCTGCCAGATCTGATAGCCCGGTGAAAAGCACAACTTGTACACAGTGAGATGAAACAACAGTTAGAAAGATGCTTTCTCTAGGCAGAAAGATGGCAGTAAGGGCTCAGAGGACCTGCTTCCTCTGCAGCAGAGGAAGCTCCTAAGACCTCAAGATGCCTTCACCATTGTGCCACTTTCAAGCAGTGATCTGGGTATGGGTGGCTCAGTTTTAAACACCAAGTGCTGACACTGACATGATCTAGCCCTTCCTCCAGGGTTATAGCAGCAGCATTCAAAGCCTCTCATGCTGTGCATGATCTCACCTGTTCTTCCAACCTATTTTGATGACTTGCTCAATTCCCACAGCAACAGGCCTGGAAAGATATTTTCCTTTTGAATTCCCATGTAACTCTAATAGCATCAACACTGTGGTCCCCAGTGAACTCAATGATCCCTTTTGTTGTCTGAAGAGTTTCTTTCCTCCAGATTCATGGCAGATGAATCTGCATGATTAGAAGCTCCAGACTAAATGGCAAGAGAACAAACTAAATCCAAATGTAATCCCACTCAACAGGGGCATGACTCAAGATTATCCCCAAGAAGGTCAGACCTATCTCAACCCAGCAGGAATTAACATACAGAAAATCCATCCCAGTCTCTCTCCTGGACAAGGCTTTTTCCTCTTATACAAATCAAGATTTCTCTCTACAATTCAACTTTTATATTCCTGGATGTTTTTCATATTCATGACAACTGCAAGTTACTCTTCAAAATCAGCTCTGATCTAATATAAGTTTAGAAACAGCAGGAATATGTACAGGGGGCAGAGGGACACTGTCTGGTTCAGCTGCCAGCTGTACAAATGAGGCAGTTTCATCTTAACCTGAATATTCATGCTTATATTGCCCTCCCAAATCTGTTAGAAGGATCAGTCACCTCTCCATTAAGTTTCCCATGAAAAGCATAGTACAAACGGTCATGCAAAAACTTGCAGTGGTCTGTTTACAAGATGAGGCAAAATTAGGTAGTCCTGGGATTCCCTCATGGGAACAGGACCCTTTTAGCATTTTCAGTTTGAATTTTTCTGGTTTTGAAAAGTGGTATTTTCTGTGACCCTCTTCACCTCTCCCTGTCACATACACTCTTTAAGGGAAAAAATGATTCCTTTTGTTTATAATAATTTTTCACTTGCAGGGAAAAAAGATTTCTGTTACACACAGTCAGCCAAGGAGTTTGCATTGCCTCTGAACAGGTGATTTACCAGAACAAGAGGTCCCCTCTCCTCTCTCCCTGTCCCAAAGGGAGAACAGGGAAAGAATTGCAACCTTGTCCCTTCACTTCAGCTGGTGACACTTCAACCTCCCCAAATCCTCCACATTCAGCCAGTCACTGGTCAGCTGGGTTGGACAACGACCTTGTTCCATCTGACCTGAGCAGAAGACAGAGCAGGACCCAGGGCCAAGGTATGGGAAAGATTCAGGTTCCTCACCCTTCAAGCCATTCTGGGGTTCAGTGCAAGCCCAAGAGCCAAGCACAGGTTTGCTTGCGAGTGACGTAGGCAGCAGCAGGATGCTCTGACACGAGCCCACTTGTAGCCAGCGGCAAATCCACAGGGGGAGGAGCAGGGGCAAGAATGCTTTGCAGAGGCAGACCTGTAACGCCAGTTATACAGCACCTATGCACGGAGCTGAGCCTCAGGCTACACTCACTGCTCTGCAAATTTCCCAGTTTTATGCATTTCTTCCAAACTTTGATGAAGGAGCTGCTCATCAGATCCAAATCCCTGCCTGAGGCATCACAGGACAGAGTGAGAGTTTCTTTCTGAGGATGGATTTCACTGTCTCCAGCCTGTTCCTGCTATCCCACCCACTTCTCAGCCCTTGCCAGGAAGATGGGTTTCTGCAAGCTTGTTCATGTGCAAGGCAGAGCCCTGGAAATGTCAGAAAACATACTTTGTTCCCAAGTTCTGCCTAGGTGAAGGCTGGAGGTGGAACAGGGATGCATCCAGGGAAACCCAGCTTCATGGAGCAGACCAGGTCCCAACAGCCCTGCTCATCACTGAGCTGCCACATTCTCCAGGCCTTTTCCAGCCATGCAAAAGGAATAGGGAGGAGATGAGATGCTCCCAGGCACTGCTTTAAGCCATTGCCTACAGAAGGCGATGCTGGGGGCAGGAGGAGCAGGATCCTGGATTTGCTGCTGGCCCTCAGCACACATTTGCTCTCCTCTGCCACAAAGCCAACTATGCGACCTCAGACAAGTCCGTGCTGTGTCACCAAGCAAGCAACAGAGCATGAAAGCAGACCAAGCCCTTCAAGATAGGGACTCGCCTATCTGGGTTTCATCCAGATTTTAAACATGCCTGTGCCCAGCTCAACCAACTTGGGTCTGCTTGTCAGGTGTAACCACGCTGTTTGCAAAGCCCAGCTGCATGACAACTGGAAGCAGAAGCATCCTTTAGGCAGAGTGAAGCAATGAGCCACGGGGCACTGGGCATGCTCCCCAGGCTCTGCACACAGAGCACAGCTCTGACAGCTCACAGCCGTCTGCCAGTCTCACTGCTGGCACCAGAAGGCCAAGGTGGTTTCCTCTTGCTCCACCCTAAGGTAGAAGAGAGCAGACTTTCTCGCAGGCAGCACAGGGCCCTGGGCGGGCACACAGGCATGGTGAGCTCACCCACAGCCCTTCCAGCTACACAGCCAGCAGAGACTTCCCAGGCGAGAGATGAAAAGCAGATGCCATAAACCAGCTTGGAATTCAAGTCCTGTGAAACCAGAGCTCCCAAAAAGTAAGGGTTTTTTTTTGGAAGGGGGGGCCCTAGGAAGAGCATTGAGACCAGACATGCTCCCAGCTTCTCCTCAGAACTTGCCTCCAGGACTCCACCACTCGCCTGGTGTCTCTCCAATTCAACTGTCCTGATTGCAACCTACACAGCAAACATGGGTTGCATTCTGGCAGAGTTTTCTGCTGCAGCTACTGCACTCCCTGCAAGCTAAATACATGGTGACAAAGGACAGTCGCAGTAATAAACTGCATCTGTGGAAGAGGAAATCAGGTTGTTCATGGATATAGCCTGAGGAGTTTGAGTACCAAGACATTGCAACTGAGTTCATATACTCAGCTATTTGAGGCTTCTTTGAACATCCCTGTCTTTAATTACAAGCTTTTCCATACTTCTGTTCTCCCTATGCCATGCTGCGACTCATGGCTCAGAGCCCTAAGGAGACCAGGGATCCCCATGATTGCTGGGGCCATCGTAACACCCCCAGTATCACAGGCCTCCAGGTGTACAACACACTGGACGGACAGATTACCTGACTGCTTGGCAAAGACACAGAGGGATGCTTTCTTTAAAAGGGATGGCTTGGATACAACCACTACTACAATTTGTCTCAAAACTCTGCTGATAACTCAAGCCACATGAGCAAATTCAGCTATTAAAGGTCTGAATGTTTTTTGTTCATCTTCCGCAACTGTTGAATGCCTCATGTTGGCAGCATGTCCCCATGGTTCTGAATAGTTTCTTCTCCTCCTGACCCATCCATAATACAGGTGCCAGGCTGTACACTGTGCTGGGAGCCATACAACACAAAAGCAGACACATCCAAACACCCAGGACCTGAGCTGTGATCTAAACCAAGCTGGCAGGCACTATTTCCAGCTTTGTATAATGAGACTCCCTAATGAAGTGCCACTTTACCAGAGGATGCTCAAGAACCTCATCCAACTCTCCTCTCACCCACCACTAGACTGCTCATGACATGGTCTCATGTCCTGCATCTTCCCAGATAGAGATGTCTGGCCTATTGTTTATAACCTTGGACCTCTTCCCCTAACCACACTGCTTTAAAATAAGCTAAGAGGCAGAAATACAAGCTATTTTCATTTCAAGCTTCAGAGATGCTCAAAACAAAAGGGAACACAAATAAAACATGTATGAACAGGGAGCATTTTCCCTGGCAGCATTGAGTCCTGAGATATGCAAGAATAAAGTTACCAATAGTCAAGTAACAAAAAGGGTGCCTCTTTACTGTTACCAGCTCACACAAGCCAGTATCTGGGCTGATTCATGTTCTGAAATCCAATTCACTTCCGTGACCTTAAACAAGAGGAAAGTCAACACATTTCATCCCACTCAAAAGTTAACATCTCCACTTCATGTCTCAGTGGGGGTACAGCTCTTTGGTAGAGCCTGTTATGCATTAACCTTCTTCCTTTATAAAGATAAAGCACCATACAGAGCCATGCACACCTGATTCCACTACTTGCATTTGTTTCAAAGCAGCTCTTTGCTCTCCTGATCATGCACTCAGACAAAGGAGGCAGGCAAGCATCTGCTTCTCCAGGGATACAGATACTCAGCCAGATACTGCAACTTAATGGAAATGTTCCTCTGGGTCAAGTGGCAGAGCTAACTGTTTACTTGATGTAGTGATCTTCATTCCAGAAAGGAAGAGAGTCAATCAACAGCCTGTGAGCAAGGGAAGCCTCCTGGTGAGCAGTCATCTTAAAGATCATGTCCCACACTTGCTCAGAGAGCACAACTTTTCACGCACCTGGGCCAGTCCTCCAAACCAATTCCTGCAATGGAATCATTGCAACCTCTGGCCTTGCCCTGGAGGTACCAGAAAGCTTCAGGGTGGAGCTGTAGTCCCACAGAAGCATTTGCTAAACCAGCAGGAAAAAAGCCACTGACAAAACATAGCCAGTAACAAGACTGTACCTACTCTACAAGGATGAGCAACAGCATATCCACAGGAGAATGCTCTCCTCTCTGGAGAGGTGCTTTCCCCTTCCATCACATCGTGGATGAAAACTAATACTGGCATCACTGAAAGCCCCACTGCTCCAGCTTACCCACTGTTCCATTTCTACAATTCAGCTGCTATGAACTAGCTAAGAGATGCATCTGCCCCTGTGTACTTGAAATTCGTAAGGGCAAAGCTGACCTGCAATCCAACTTATCTTTTAAGGGGCTGTTTGGAAGCATCCCTAAAAGTAAGATGGTCTGGTTTTGCTCAAGCCACCTAATACCTAACTAAACTTACTAGAAAACTATAGCAGAAATTCCTTATTGTACCAGTAGCATTACTGCTTCAGCTCCTTCTTAACCAGCAAACAGTCTGGCCATGTATCTGCAAACTGGTGATTAGCTTATACTATCAGCTTCTTGTTCCATCTAAACTAGCTCCTGAAGTGACCTTTGTTTAAAAAGAAAGGCTTTCAGCCCAGGTCATTTCCAAACAGAACCCTAAATCACTAATCTTACCAGGCAGAACTTATTTTGCAATTAAGCCTTTCTGTATCAAGGACCTTTTGTCCCACTGAAATAAGTCAAGAGATCAGAACATGGCCTGCAGGGTTAAGAGCTTGGGTAACACCTAGGAAATACCAATACACTCTTGACACTACCTTAATAAATAATAACAAACATGATATGGGTAAGGTGATTATTATAGACAGTGAGACTTAACTACAGGTGTAGTAAGTACAGTAAACCTGTGAAGTATGATTAAGGGATTTAAAGGTCTGTCTTATTGCTCAAACCATTATCCCAGCAGAGCAGAAGACAGCACCTGTTTGATAGCAGTTGTAGATGCCAGCCTTTTAAGATGCAAAAGACTTCAGCTAAATTGAAACAAAAAGGGTGTTGAATAAAGTAATTACAGATTGCCAACCTGAAGTAGGAAGACTGCTAGAACCTCTTGTAACAGTCAATAAATGTCTAGTTGTACAGTGGACTCTGGAGTCAAGAAACAGACATCAATTCTGATAGGGGTATGAAGCCCAAGTTTGCCTTTCCCTTCACCTCCAGGAAGAACCAGCTCAGAAACCCTATGTTGATATTCCAGGGGACTGTGCAGAGTTAAACCCATTTCACAGAAGTGTCGTGTGACTATTTACATCCATTTCTGTCCTTGTTAAGAAGTGGCATTGATTTTAATGTTGCAAATGCATGGCAAAACCCGACATCTATGGTATAAAAAAAAAAACAAACACCAAGCTGCCTTCAATGCTTCAGATGTATTTTCTGCAGCCAAGCTGTGATTGTTTTTTGGGATTGGTTTGTTGTGGGTTCCCTGCCATCCCCCACTAAGGTGAAGAAGGACAGGGAGAGAAGATGAAGACTAGAAATAGAGAAAAGCACTGCTGTCTGCCAAATTAGAAACACAGGGATCCCTAAACTGAGACTAACCAGTGTGAGCCTCTGGAGCAGTTCCCAACAGGGAAATGTGGGAGTTCAGTCAGTTGGACTAAGTTGGAGTCCAAGAGCACACAATCAAAATTTTCACTAGTTTTTTTTTTTTTTTTTTTTGACCAAACCAAGGAGTGCTCTCTCCACTTTTCAGGGGTAAAACAGACAGTCAAGTCTAAAGCTGTGGTTTAAAAAGACATTCTGTTCAGCTGCCACAAACTCACGATACACCTCCTGATGCATCCGGAAATATTTCCAGTATTCTCAGAAGCAGAACAGCTTTTATATGGGTGGCCCAGACCCACAAAAGAGCCAGCTAATACGCTGAGGAACACAAGCATTCTCAAAAAGACCTAGCCTGAAATCCCAACATACACTGGTTTCAACACACTGCAGCTACTGGAAGAATTTTTATATCATAGCTGGCAGATAAAATATCCATCCAGTGCATGGGAGACCCAAACCCAGTTCTCTTCTGAGAGGCTCCCAAATACCTAACTGCAAGCACAGAGCTGCAGCCACTCTGAGCTCTATGGGGCTTGGTGGGGAGTTACCTAGCTTGTTCTGTCCTTCATCCCCACTGAACTCAGTGAGCTTCCAGAGAAGATAAAGGAGACAAATGCTAAACCAACAGCTCTAACTTCAGGTCCTATCTTACAAAACATAAGCATTCCTCAGTCTACTCTGCTTAAGCCTTGCTTTTCCCCATGCAATACCAAAAATACTTCGGCTGTCACTCAAGGATCCAGTGTTTTAAACAATGTCATCCAGCTAGGGGTGAAAGATTGCTCAAGTCCATCTAAGCCCTATCTACCAGTAACTGCTGCTGCCAGCCTGCATTGCCATTACATGCCCACCACAATTCATCATGGATCTGTGCTTACAGAAGTGCCAGCTTTCAGGAGGAAACAGAGGGCTCTGAACTCCCTGGAGCATCTACAGCTGGCCTCAGCCCCTTTGAGGATGTTTTCGTTAACCTAGATTAAGAAAATCATCAAGTAATGGATTTGATCAGAAATGCTGTCAAGCCTCACCTTCTCTCAACTCCCTTCCTCTCCCCCCCCCACCCCCTCCCCCCACACAAGCAGGGATAGGCACCTTAGTCCAACATCTATTTTTGTTGAAAATGGACATCCGTTTTGTTTCCACTAAAAAATGGAAACCCAGACGTGGATTGCGACAATAAGCAGTATGTAAAGAAATCCACTTCTTGCCAGAACTTTGTGCTTCTCTAATAACTTCAAGAAAAGCAAAAATTTAATGCAGAGCCAAAACATACCACTTGGTCTCACATGGGATCTGATCAAACATCTAAAGGCAAAATTCCAGGAAGGGAGAGCTTCCTCATTCTTAAGGAATATTACAAAACGTACAGAAGGAATGAATTTGTTTCATTGAAGTCCCTTATGATTTACCCCCCTTGATCAACATAACCCAAAAGCTTTGAAAGACTGAATATTCCAAGCATTCACCTGCAGTCAATGGGAGACATAGGACACCATTCAATTAAAATATAATAAAACATGCTATGTTCAGCATTTGTTTGTTTGAAAGTCAGAAGTGTTTTCAGATCCATCTGTTTAGCCTATCTCCTACAAAAGCCATAAATCTCCCTCTTTTAGCTAAACCAAACCATATTCTTATACTTAAGTTATATGGGTGAGCTCAAAGACCAGAGCAATTTGAAAGCACCAGCCCTTTTCTTCCTCCCCAACTTACCCTGTGGCCTTTGACAAGTCTCTAAAAATCCAACTTTCAGGAGTAGAGATCTCATCTTTCAGTTGGGGAATTAGATGTTTGTTTAGTTTTTTTGAAAGACATACACTCTGCTGTTGACCTGCCAGTATTTGCACAAGAGTGTGCTAAGGCTGAAAAGGATATTTCTTGATCCTATAAATGCTATTCAAAGGCAGGATGTCATGCTTGCCTTGATGATTTCCAATATACATATGACAGTCACCCCAAATACACAGCTGGGTGGAAGAAAGTAATCACTGATAACTAATGTGGAGCAGACAACTGAGTATCAGATCACAGCAAGTATTACTGAGTATAGAAATAGTGGAAAAAACAGGTTATATTCTGGACAGTCCAGGCACAGGAAACAAGCAGCACATATCCATCCTGGCTGTAGTTTCCCTGAGGATCCTAGATCATCCGTTCTTCCTGGAAGAACACCTTCCCAATGGCAAAGGTGGTCCCACAATACTGGCCCCCACTTCAGGGTGGGGAAGCCTTCCAGAAAGGTAAACCTATCAGCTGCAACATGCACCTTTGGTCCTCACAGAAAGTCGAGGTGGAAAACCATGCTCAAACCCAGGAGGCTCAGTTAATAACAAGGTCAGAAAGCATCCTTCTGCAAAGACCCTGAGATGTACCTCACCCCACACCTGACACTGTGCAGAGCTCAAAAGTGGGGCATCACCTGTCCTGTTATACTGTGGGGCTGCTGAATCCAGGGACTCATCTTCATGTGCAGAAATTAGCTGTGACACTTTGTTGGTAACCCTGAGTAGTCTTTCAATCTCACCTTTTAAACAAGGACAGTAGCAGCCTGTGCTGTTTAGGCTTTAAACACTTTGGAGGAAGATATGGCCTCCTTCTAGGCAACTGGATGCCATCTAAATGGAGAAAATACCATCTCCGTGCTGAAAGGAAGCCCCCTGAGCTTGCTTTAGCAGAGTCTTTAAACCCTCAGTACCCCACACACTACAGCACAAGGGAAGAGGGGAAAAGCAAAGAGCAGAAAGTTGAGAACAAGGCAAAAATAGGCCTGTGAATCTAAAACTTTTGCAGTCTTCAGATATTCCTGCTTCCCTGGGGATCCCTCTTCCAGAGGAACAGCTGTTCACCAAACAAAACCCAGCCCTGAAGCTCAGCAGTGCCAGTTAGAGGTGGCCTCTCCTTCAGAAAGCTGCGGATGATAACCAGCAAGAACATTATTTTTAAGCATAGAGGACTGAGCATTCCCACAGGACTCGTGGATGGCACTGATGAGCCAGAAGGATGCATTTAACAGTTGCTTAAGTTCTGGCACCCACACATTTCCTTACAATAAAGTCCAACACAGGCAGCCTTCAGATATTGTGTAAATATTGTCAGTACTCTGACACAACTCCTTTTTTAAATTTGTTTTGCACAATCCCCAGGAGTTTCATAAACACTAATTATATCTCCTGATTCCTCTAAATGAGCTGCAAGTGTTTTCTGTATGAGGAAACTAAAGTGAGGATCACTGCTTCCCACGAATGCATTGGCAGAGGTGAGCAGGCTGAAGGAACTTTTACCACCTCCCGCGGAGGAGGCCACTACCTGACACAAGAAGGTGGCAATTTACCAAGAGTCAGTGCTGTCACAAACTCAGCTGTGTTTCTAGGTTTCTTGAGCAGCAGGGTAGCTGTTCAATGTTACAAGCTTCTTAACAGCCATGCGATTTAAAGCTCCATCTCCCCATCACACTGTACGGATCTTCAGTTTCAGCATCTTGTCATAAGCTGTGCCACCTGCTCAACACTTCAACTGCTCACAGAGTTCCTAAAAAATGAATCCTATCCCCAGCTCCCTAGATATATCTTGCAGATATCTTCAAAGCAGTAACAGTACAACCAGCTCAGTCATGGCACAGATATTTCTCCCCTGCATTTTGCCCCAGCACATAACTAAACAGGCTGAAGCTATCACCTGGGTCCACATTTTCCTAAAGACTATTCTATCAATTCTTGTGTGCTTGCCAGGCACATTATAGCCCCAGAAAATATCAAAAGAATCAAAAGTACCACATAAATGAGGCTGGAGTCCAGAAGAGTTCCCAGGTAAGTGCTATCTGTGCACAAAACTTTTTATGACTATGACTTATTTGCAAAATAGGAGCAGTCAGCCCCAGCACAGAAGGTACATTCAACTAGAAGTCACTTAGGTGCAGAGCACTCCTCTGTTTTCCATCATCTACTACTGAAGCTATAGCTATGTGTTTTGCAAGGAATGATGGGTGTTATGTAGATGAACTGAGATTAAGCTCAAAAGCATTTTATGGAAGATAAATGGACTTGATATACCTGGCAAAGACAGAGGGGCCTCAGGTCTTAGCAATGTTTTCTCATCACCTAGACAAGGATATTTAAACAGCTGGAGATAGGTGGAACATGACCAAATCTCCTTTTCTTCTCCTGTGGTGCACAGAAGATGCAGGGATCCCTGCAAAGCCACCACATCATCTCACACCATAGCATGCTGCCCAACACAGGAGGAATTTCAAAACCAAAAGGTGCATGCTAAGTAGTGTTGGGCTTTCTCATTTCAAAGTAAATCCAGCCTTCAAGAGAGTTTTGGTTACATACATTTTTCTTTTGACAGAAGAACCTAACTGTTGGTTTTTGCTAAGCCCTGGCAATTCCACAACAGTTACCCATCCCTATTTTAGACAATAAAACAGTAACAAGCTGTCACTGATGGGGAACACACCCACAGCTCATACACGCCTCACAGGTGAGCTCCAGTGCCAACACTGCTATATTTTAAACCAGCACTCTGAGAAAGTGCTCCCTTCCAGCTGAAACGGAATCCATGCATGAAAGGTTTCACACCAGCCTGGAAAAAGGCTGGGCTGTCACCTGAGCTCTGCTTTTGCAAAAAGCCTCTAATATAACTTAACAGCCCTAAAGAGAATTTGAGCTCTTCCAAGGTTCCACATCTGAGCTAATTGCTTTAACTATGAAAAAAATGCAACAAGATACTAGATTTGCTGCCAACTTGCTTGCTCATTTGCACTCCTGATGCCTTTCCTCCTGTGATCTCAGTGTTAGAGTAGCACTGCTGAAGTCTCCCAGCACCTGCAGCCAACAGGCAGATATGGCTGTGCCACCAGGGACTCAAAACAAGCCTGTGCAACAAGGCTGGCAGCTTGTTTTCAGTGCCTGGGACAACCAGGGATATTTTGGCAGGAATCCTCATTTTCCTCTGTATTTATCAGTTGCCTATCACACAGCTACAGACACCAACCCATGGCCTCTGCACCACTGCAGCCACACTTGCCACCAGGTGTGCATCTCAGCCCCTCCCCCTCTTCACATGATGGGAAAACTCATGAAGGATTATCATTTACAGCCCTGCAATGCCAGTTAGGGACAGGAGTCTACCATAACAGGCAAGTTCTGCACCATTAATCAGGGTTGTGAGCTCTCTGGAGAAGGGAACATCCCCCATGACTTAGAGGTAAAATATGCTGCCAAGAAATACACCTGGTTCAGCTGATGGAGTGACTTCAATATTCTAGAGCATCACAGTAATATGTAATAGAGGTGAAATACTACATACCACATAATTTGACCTTTACAGAGGTCTTCTACTGAGAAATTCATTTTCTTTATACTGGAACATTACACCTAATATTACACCTAAAATAAGCATGTGTAAAAAAAAGGGGGGGATAAGCAACTTCATTCTCATTAAAGAGCAAGCTGACAGTAGTTTAATACCCTGCACCAATTTATTTGGGCAAAATTCCTCAAACATTAACTGTGCTCTGACATGAAAGCAGCTGGATTTGTGGCAGAGGTCATGCATTTACTGCACTTGGCACAAAAACCCTCTACTCTTCAAGAGCACCAAGATCAGGGCAGTTTGCATCAGATCCATCTCAGGGGCACAATGAACAACTCAAGATAGAATTCGCATCCTGGATTTCTTAATGGTTGCTTTATGGTCAGTTTGAGAACCACAGATTTCACTGCTGCTACCAGCACAACTCTAAAATCAAGCAGCCTGTGCCAACTCAACAGGCAAACTTTGGCTAAGTTCATGAAGAGGCATGTACATGCCAGTCCGTTTTGTAATCCGAGTGGTTTATTGCATTGCACCTTACCTACAGATTAGACTCCTGAATTCTGTCCTCAGACAGTTAGCAAGACTTATATTACTTGTGGCAAATATGCATGCCTCCAATCATACATTTTACTCTGTGCTCCAGCATTAACGGGGTTTTGGAAAAGGCACCAAGAAGAAGGAAGCAAACCCTATTGCACTACTATACAATGCAGCAAGGCCCAGAGGAGATCCAGCTTCCATAGGAAAAGTGGGTTTTCAACTGTTCCAACCACATGTCCAATCTTTCAGTGTTAGCAATATAAGCTGTGGGCTGAAAAACCCTGTTGCAGCTTTAGTCTGACACTTCAAGACATCATTACGTATTCTAGAGAGGAACAAGGCACAGCATCCACTTATTTTCACGTTTGAACCATGAAACAGGAAAAACTTTACACCATCTAAAGTGAGCAAAGTCTTAGAGACGTTAAGTGGGAGAGGTGTTCAAGGCACACAGAACTGGGCTTTGACAACTCCCTGGTCTAAAAGCCACACTGGAAAATCCTTAAGCTATAAACCATGACCTTGCATCTTCCCCTGGACCTAGACCGTCTGGCACATTGGACACCTAGATCTTGGTTCAAATGGGAATTAAAATGAAACAAAACCGAGGGAGAAACATGTTTAAATGGGAGATGTTTCTAAGCATTTGTCCCTTTCTTCAAGGACTGATCTGAGCAGAGACACCCAAGAACAGGCTGCACTCTGCAGAGCAGTGGCTGAGTGGAGGCCGGGGATGCTCCTGACCTAGAGAAGTCACCAAATCCAATTTCATCCCAGTGCAGTGTGCAATCAAAGCAATAGCAACCTTTTCAGAGGTTGCTTCATTCTTCACTCTCTGCAAGTGGTAATACTGAGTGCTCAGTGCTCACATGTCAGCTCAAAGCCTGGGATAGCTGAGACTTCACCATGACCAGGGCTCAGTGGGGTACAGCTGGGAATCCTTTAGCACTACAGACCCAGAACAAGCCTTCTCCACTACACCATGCAGCCCAGCTCCAAGAGAAGCCCTTGGTGCAGGGCTTTCAAACAAGCAGAGGGTGTTTTATATCTGCTGCTGTTTTCCTCTCTGGAAACGCAAATGACCATACAGGCTGGGAGGCAGGTCTCCATCTTCAGAACAGTTTTATCTGCCTTTCCTGCAGGACACAAAGTGACATGCGGCTTGTAGCATTACACAGCCTTCAAAAGCCTCCCCACCACTGCAAATTAATCTCCAGGAGGGCAGAGCACACCAAAACAAAGAGGCCTCTACGCAGAAATGCTGCCCCTGGGGAAGTTACCTTGCCTACTTCTCCTGCCTCCATCTTACCCCCTTCATAAAACTCACGTTCAAGTCCCAACAGGCACTGCTTTTAATGTTCTGAGCTGCACAAAGGAGCAGGGTGTACATGCTATGAGCCAGAGTTGCTCACTGCCCCATCTCCTCCCATGTGCATACCTCCTCTGCACCTCTGTTCACCTCAATTTCCAAGAGACCAGTTTAATGAAGACAAATGTGTACCCTCCAAACATGCCCCATAAGCTATTTGTGGAACAATATCACCTAATTTCAATATTAAAGGATCATTTTTCCCCACCCTGAGCACATGAAATATAAGCACTGCTCAACAGACAGCATCACGTGCCTGTTCCATTAAGTCACAGAAATCACCCCAAGCTCCAGCTATAAAATGGCACAATTTTGTGCCCTCTTTCTTTCCCCTAAAAACAGTTGGATGCGCAAGACTGCTCTAGGCACAGTCAGTTGGCCTTACATGTATAGCATCCAGAGGCACAGAACTTCTCTTAAGCACCAGTCTGCTTGAACAAGGTAAGCAGTGACTAGGGGATTGATGTTCATCTTTGACGAGCATTTTCTTATGACGAGCCACAACACAAGCATGAAGAAGCTGCTCCAAAGGCAACTGATATTGCTTAAACTCAGAAATCCAAGGCAGCCTCAGACATTTCTCAGCATACAGAATAGGGGGGAAGACAAGACAGGCAAGCTAGTTATCAACCTAGCTGTGTATAACACAAGATCTGAAATTCACATTTGTCTAAGCAGTGAGCTTAAATCACTCTTGCACTGGTCCCAGAGGCAAAGCAGCTTAACCTTCCCTTGCTTAGGATCAGGACAGGCTTATGCACAGCAGATTCTCACCCTTAAATAGCTGGTGGCACCACCTTTAGGACTATCCTTCCACTTCAGCATCATTTTGGAACTCACAGGGAGCAAAACAAACTTGACCATTAGGGTGTCCTAGCCCTGCCTTCCCACACTTCAACTTCAGCCCACTTCCAACACTCAAACTGTCAAACTGCCTCTGACCTTGCAATAAGGCAGTACAAGACTAAAGCACAGGAGAGGCATTTCCTAGACTTATCCTTAAATTGCTTACACACCTCCTTGCCCTGAAGGTCCTTTTGCTCTTTGGCCCATAGTCCCTTGCACATTACTGGAATTAGCTGGCTGCTTCTGCCTCTTTCTGCTTGGAGTGGTGGGAATTTGCAATCTTACCCCAGTTATGGATCAATCCTGCATCTAGCCACAGGAAAAAAGGTCTTTGCAATCAGTAACAGCCTCATGATTTAGGACACAAAGCCTTGTTTGACTAACAGCCATTGCACAGCAGCCCTGAGAACACCTTTTGGGAACACGCCAAATTCATATTTCTGTCATTTTCCCCATCTTGCATGTCCATATACCTATTTATACTCATTTCATTAGCAAATCACACCACCTATTTACTTAGCTATTTGTCAGTGTGGCTGTCACTTTAATTACCGCTGTCTTACATGGATTGCTATTATTTGTCTTGTTAGCAATGCACCATCCACCAAATACATTCTTCACTTAACTATAAGCACTGATGTTATCTGTGAGCCTGACCTAGAGAGCAATGCTCTTAGAAAGACAAGCTGTTTCAAAGCTCAGATTTGAGAGTTTTACTGTCTCGTTAAGAACTCACATTGACAGCACTCCAGGAAAGCCAGAGTCATCACCACACCCCTGGACAAAGGAATCTTACACCAAGGACATCACCCACCTCCTACAGGAACACTGGGCACACGGACATAGTAACAGGGTCTGGCACAGCTATCCAAGGCACTGTAATCCATAGACTCTCACCTGAAGCAACATGAATGGTTGCAGAACATTGGAAGTAGGCTAGATTTGGGTCTGCCTCCTCCTGCACACCCCCTCTCACTGCACTTTTATCTCTGCCTGTAGGATGGAGCAGGGCTGCATCATTGACACTGCATGGATGCCCCTTCCCTGCATGGTATGTGAATGAAACACTATTCCTCTAAAAGATTGTACCCTGCACCTGGTCATACCCATACTAGCTCTGCCTTCACCTTTCCCCTGCCTATTCTAATCTATCCGTTTCTCCGTATGATTTTTCAAAACCTTGCAGATTTCTTCCTTAAATGAATAGCTTTCTTGCTCCACTGCTGTTCCTTTTTCACCAAGTGGAAATCAAAGCCAAATGGTATTTGAATTTACCCAGCCCTCAAACCCCAGAGCATTCAAATGGATTCAAGGAGAAGACAAAGCACCTTTTAGTAATAAGCAAGCACACTGAAGACCACCTTGCGCACATTTCTGCTTGTCTGCTGCCCATCTCTCCTCAGAGGCTCCCACAAGGGAAGCATGGTAGAAAGCATGATGGGAATTCACACAAGATCCCTCGTATGCCCCTGTGTGCAGAGACTGGCAGCCTCAAGCCTGCATGCTTGGTTCAGGGTGCCAGTTATGGGGAAATCCCATTCCCCTCTCCAGGGAAGGGACCTCTTTCCATCCAGCAGCTATGGCATAGTTCATTTGTACAGGTGCAAGATGCTCAGTGGAGAAACACCCATTGTTCACACAACCCGTTCAGCAAAATTAGTTTTAAAAAGTAAATCCCTGATTGTACTGCCTATCTGAGGTGCTTCTCTTTGTGTGCTTGTTCCTCAAGTGAGGACTGAGGGACCTACTGGCCAAGGCCTTGGGCACCAGCTAGTGATTTGTGGCTAGGCTGTAGGAAGAGCACAACCATTCTCAACAGATCATTCCAGCTGTGGCCAGGCCACATCTCAGCTCCTGCACCCAACTTCCACCCACAGAGCTGTACACAGCCACCTGGTGTGCTCTGCAGACCTTGCTATAATCCACTTGGAAGCAGACATCTTTGCAGAAACCATTTGCCTTAACTCCTTGAAATACAGGTTATAAAACAACCCCCTTATACACAGCTGTAAGTCATACCCAAGGTCCATCTAGACAAGCATCCTGCCTCCAGCCAGGGCAACAGCCCACACCCACGGGGCATAATGGGCCCACACATCTTTCCCAGTGTTTTCCCAGCCTCCAGCTGTCTGTGGTTAGTCTTTCAGAGCTCACATGCACATCCAACCCAGACATTTCAGCACAGACCTATTGTTGAAGTTGAGTCAACCAGTTATTCCACCTATATTTTCTCGGTGGCAGCACCAGCTGGATCACTGCCCACCTCACAGCACCAGCCAGCTTCCACACCT
This sequence comes from Chauna torquata, assembly GCA_013399475.1. Lineage (NCBI taxonomy): Eukaryota > Metazoa > Chordata > Aves > Anseriformes > Anhimidae > Chauna > Chauna torquata. The sequence goes on from VXAL01012079.1 coordinate 75,636, forward strand.
GCCTCATGCTTGCGGGGTCATGCTGTGGACTGAACCACATTTTCTAAGCACACTTTCCTCTTGCCAGGTTATTCCCCAGCCAGATGTCCCCTGATGTGCTCCACAGGGATGGAGGTCAGCATGGGACACCTTCAGCTACTGTTGAAGATGGTGCAACAGCTTTAAATCTCAGCAGGTATCAATATCAAGTCTCTCCTTGTGATATCTAGAAGAGAAACACCTAAAACAGAAGGACTCCTAGAAACATCATCCTCTTCACAAGCCAGTCCAGCCCCCCAGGACAAGCTTAAGGGTTTAGTGGAGACACCAAAGGCCACAAGAACCAGTCTGCCACAGGGAAGGAGCTGCTGAGATCAAGGGCATAGCCAGTGTCTGAGGTCCTTAAGAAGGTGGGAAATTCTCAGTGAAATAAATGCTAAACATGAGCTTTAAGGTACAGAAGTGACAATCTTCTCTTTTAGGCAGGCAGAGGAGTTAACATGATCTTTTTCTGAGAAGTACATGCATGGGTGGAGGCTGAGAAAGAAAACCTCAGCCTTGGAACAGTGGAGTACTGCCAGTTGTGATGGGTTTACGATAAGCTAAAAAACATCCATAAGCATTCAACTTCAAAAGCAGGGAAAGAAGGATGGGAGCTGCACAAACGCCTGAGGCATCCCATTTTCAGTCAGCACAAGGAGGCTATTTTTAGAAAACCTGCATACACCTACAGACGTACTACAGCTAGAAAGGAATTCATTTTAATGGTCCCCTTCTTAACACCACATTGGAGGTGGCATTTCTACAACAGCAGCCGCTCCACCCTCTGTCCAAGCAGAGTCACTTGCAACATCTGCCCCAAATCAAAAAAGCAAGGAAAAAAGGCTTCAGCTCCAAAAAGCCATTGCAAATGTAGATACAGACAAGCTTCTAGCCAGGCCTCCATTTCCCTCTGTATACCAGGTTCCTGCCCACCTTCTGTCTCATGTGATAGTTTGCATTAGCCTGTGGGAAAAACAGCCAGAATATCCAATGTAGACCTACAGCTATGGTCTGCCATGGAAGATGCAGACCAGGTGGGAAACCTGCCCATGAAAACTAAGCACAAGGCACCTGAACAGCAACTACTGCACTGGTTGCTTCAGGGGACCCAGAAGGCAGATGAATATCATATCCAAACTGACATATTCCAACACCTCATCACATTAAATAACTGCCGACTCCAAGAGTTACAACCTAAAAGCACACATGGTGCTCATGCCAAAGACAGTATTAGTTGTCTGAAGGGGAGGGGGAGGGCCACAGTTTGATTTGGAGGTTGAGATGCTGTGCTTTATCTTCTGCCTTGTTTTGTTTGCAGCTCAAAGGGACATGTTACTATCAAGACAGAGGTGGTCAAAGAGAGCCAGGTAATCCATCCCACCATTGCCATTTCCAGATGTCTGGACATAAGCTGGCCAGAGATAAGGGAGGCATGTAGGACACAGCTGAGCTGCACAGACAGCAGCAAAGATCACGAGTACCTACAGCCTCAGTGACACAAATGCGTCATCATCTCAGTCTGACCATCCCCTTCCTCCTCCCTAGACTGTCCCCGGAGCATGCAGCAAGTATCCCTCCACCTCACCAGCAAAGGAGAGCAAACAGTAGGATGCTACAAGTCTGCATGAGATGCCACCTTTCTCTCCAAGGAGCCAACTACCTTAGCCTCCTCAACAATGCACACTAAGTTGGCCAACAATCCTTTCCTTCTCCCCTGCACATAACAAGCATTAGCTAAGTGATGGAGTCCCCAAAGTACAAACATTTCCAAAAATGAACCAGCACACACACTGACCTTAAAGGCTGGATTTCCAACCCTATGTTTCTGCTAATCATAGAATGGCTTGGGTTGGAAGGGACCTTAAAGGTCATCTAGTTCCAACCCCCCTGCCATGGGCAGGGATGCCCACAGCCACATCCAGCCTGGCCTTGAGCACCTCCAGGGATGGGGTAGGCACAACTTCCCTGGGCAGCCTTGCCAGTGCCTCACCACCCTCTGGAGAAGAACTTCTTCTGAATATCTAATCTAAATGGCCCCTCTTAGTTCAAATCCATTCCCCCTTGTCCTATCACTAAAAAAAGTTAATGCATCTTTTTTATAAGCCCCCTCTAGGTACTGAAAGGCCTCAATGAGATCTCCCCAGAGCCTTCTCTTCTCCATGCTGAACAATCCCAGCTCTCTCAGCCTTTCATAGAAGAGGTGCTCCAGCCCCCCCAACCATCTGGGTGTCCCTCCGCTGGAACTACTATAACAATTATTTTTCTCTGATATCAGGAGAAAGACCACTAGAGCCAGTAGAGCTGCATTCCACACTCCAAAACCAATCCCAATCAATATGTTTTGCACCTTAAATCTGTGGAATTGCCAAAAGACCCAAAAATCTCCAAATTTCCCTACCAAGAGGCCACTGCCCCAAGGAAGTTGAGGTTCAGAATGTGTGTAGATAACTTGTTAGTCCAGTAACATGATGAGCAGTTCAAGAAAGCTACCAGCCCCAAATGGTTTGGGTTTATAACCACCAGCTCAAATGCACCGGGAGAAGAGTTTATCCAAGAACTAAGTTATCTTGTCTCACAGTGACAGGTCTTTTCCAGGTAATTTTTCATTTCTGCTGCAACAGAACAACCAATTCCTCTGACTCTTAAAATAAGTACAGCAGTGCAAGGTGGCACTGCTCCACCCCATATCTTTAATATTACTCTATGTTCTAGTTTCCACAAATTCTATCAAATAAAAAACCCACCTGCTAAAAAGCAAACTATTGTTCTTTCTCCTTGTCTACAGTCATTGCAGGTATAGGCACAGGGAGGGTGGAGGAGGTGAGGAATAGAACCCAACTCCTCCCTGCCCCCCCCCTCCCCCCCCAATCATTCCTCAAAATTGATCTGGGACCAAGCCATCTTCCTCTCTCCACTATCCCTTCCACCACAAAGGAACAGGACCTTTGCTTCCCCTCCAAGCAACCAGGGGAACACCCTTTAAAAATTTCTGCCTGAGTGCTTTAAGATGGCAAAGAGAAAGCTTTTGATAAAAGTTTGGTAGCATCCCTTTAAATGAGCAGTGTGGTTTCAGCTCAGCATTTTCTTGTTTGCATGCTAGACACACACTTGGATGGCATCATGTTTCCCAGCTGAACCCAACCACATCCCTGCACCTGCATAGCTAGCAGCAACACAAGAAGTCTTCAGCATGCAATTCAGATAGGGATCTCTCCAAGCAGCTTTATTGATGTTAATGGAGTTACTTGGGATTTACACTCACGTAAATCAGAGCACAGGTGGATGATAAATACTTGCAACTGGCAACAATACAGAGAAGGCCAATTTCACTCCTGGTGTAATGCTACTCATGTCAAAAGCCATGCACCAAGAAGCAGCTGTGTTCATACACCACCTTAATCAGGCAAATCAGTTCATTGCAAATAAACCTGCACATTCACACAGCATCCCTTGTTAGCTCCAGCAGAACTGCACAGGTTCAGGACTCCACCCAAACAGATTATGTTGCAAGTTTATTGCTTTAAAATATTTTAAAATATTTAAGATAACGTTTTCAGCAGACTTGGGCATGCAATAGGCAACCAACATTTGCTCATAGTTGTCTCATCCTTTGCAACGATGTCACCTTTGGACATGGATCGTTTTGCACTAGCAGTTGTTTGAAGCCACAGGAGAGCAGCTGGGGGAGGTATAACCCTAACTGGCCTTCAAAAGGAGCCTGTTAACAGACATGCAAGTATGGCAGCTGGTGCTTTCCACCTGACAGACAAGGATGAGCAGAGTTGTGGCATTCCTGTGCACACTGCTGCCCTTCCTGCCCTCCCCTTGCCACAGCTGACTGGGAAAGAGGACGCTTTGTCCCTTGCATTCTAAGCCTTTGCCTTCTCACGTTGGGGTTGGCAACCTACTTCCCTGTAGTCCCTGAAGACCTGGCAAGTCACTCAGCAGCATCTCTTTCAGTTCATAGAGGCCTATAATAAGGCCCCAGTTTATTCCCTGTTCCCTGGACTTTTGTATGACCAAAGAAGCAAAAACTCAGCTTACAGTAGGAATCATTTGTACCCAACAGGAGTTGCTCAGCAGTTGACTAATGCCCTCAAGGACCAGTTATCCAGGGACCCCGAGTGTAATGATGACCTTTGCAGCACTTGCAGGAAGCAATGAAGGTCACATACACAGGAGAGATGGTAAATGGCCAAACTGCAGCTTCCTCTCCTGGACACAAGTCTGAGTCTCACAGCAAGAGTCAGGGCCATAAAATTCAGAAGTGATCAGGCAGGTCCTAACTAATAGGGACAGCTGGAAACACATGTAGGAGCAGATTACAGACATTACTGGGGGGGTCTTAGGCTTTCAACCCTTCCAAAGACCAACAAATTCATGGGCAGGTGGCCTCAGGTAAGGTGTCCTTCTCTGCCTGGTCACCAGGGCATATTCACTCCCCAGGGGCCACCGCTCACGCTCCCAGGGCTTAACCTCCCACTCCATTAATTGTTTGCCACCCTGCCATGACTAATCTGGATTTACAACCCGGAAAGCAGTAGGGAAAAGAATCTGATCAAAAGGACAATCCTCACAGCAGAAAACAAGAAAGAGCTGTGTAGCCAGTTGTTCCAGGACACTTAATCCATCGAGCCTTTGCCATTCTACCCTTGGGCTTAGGTTGAGTCAGCTGTGATTTGCTTAAAACCATGAGAATTCCCTCCTCCTCAAAAAAAGCCAGTAGTAAAGTTTGACAAGAAAGGAAAACCAGGGGCTCATGCTACACTTTTACATTATGATTCAGTAGCTAATGATCAGCCAACTGGCAGTTTTCCATCCACAGCATCTCTGTGCCTCAATGCCAAAGCAAACACTTCATTTTACCTAAAAACCTTTGCATTCAGCTAGACAGATTTGCTCTTATGCTGACATTTACACTGCAGGTCCAGGACCACCGAGTCCCACAAGAACCTCTCAGTATCTTTCGAAGCTGACTACTGCAAAAGTGCCAGAGTCAAGCCTGGTTGCAGTATCTTGCTCCTACTGCAGGAAAAGGAGTTTGGGGCCCAAGCACTTCTTTCCAAAGAGGAAAAAGATGTAATGTAGCAGAGGCCAAGCCAGTAGCAGGAGCTATGAAGCAGTCGCTAAGGTTTTCACTCTTTTTACCTTACAGATAAGCCAAACCACCAAGAGGAAATGTCCAGTTCCTAAACTGCTGAAGTACCCCCAGTAGATGATGCTTTACCCTTCTGTCCCCTAAATCCCAACTTTTACCATTTTGGGTCAATCACTCCAGCACTAAGATCCAGCCTTTGCTGGGCCTTTTTTCTACTCCCAGGAGCTGAGAATTTCCCTTGGCTTCTAGATCAAACACAAGCTGAGCTCAACCTCTCTGCAGTGCTCTGCGCTTTGGAAGTGATCCAATTTCCCCTGGACTCAGAGGTTTTCCATTGGTTTTAGTGTGTTCTGGAGAAGGACCTTAAAGATGTTTTCTTGCTTTTTTCCTGCAGCTTAGCAGAAGTCAGAACCACTTTCCCTGCAGTTTTACAAGAGGCAGCTGGTGAAAGGTTAGATAACCAGACAACATAGCCAAACCCAGGGGAGTCTAAAGAAACCCTTATTTGTGAGCTTTCATGCCAAGTTATTGCTTACAACCTTCTTTTTCAGGAAAGAGACGTCTATTAAGCCAGAAGTTCCTTTCCACTATCTAATGATCAAGTACCTTTTACAAGAAGACTTGAAGACACCAACCAGATGTGCTAACTGTCTGCATCTTAACAGCAAGTTCATGGGGAAAAAAGCAATAATCCACTTCAGAAGCATCAAGTAGGAAAACCGCCTAGCTTGCAAAGTGGGATCAGTCTTTCTTCACTCGCAGCCTTCAGGATGATGTTCATCTTGAGCCTGCTTTTAGCTGAAGATTGGACAACCATCTGAGATAAGTTGGTTGCATTCCGTTGCAATGCTTTCCTGGCTCAAAAGGAAGCGTGAACACCTCATAACATCCCCAGAACCCCTTCAGATTCCTTAGTAACATAAGGCAGGAAAAAACATGCAGCACCTCTGTACACAGAGCAGGCAGAATTTCAGAGGTCTCAAAGCAACAATGCCCACAAGCCTTAAACACAATAACATTTTCCATCAGACTCTTATAGGAGAAACTCCAACTGCTTTTCCCCAAGAGAATAACTCTCAAGGAACTAATTTAGTAGTCTCCAAACAACAAGCAGTTTTGGGTGCTTTCTCAGTGGTTAAGCTTAAAGCCCCTTTTCAAAATTGATTTTAGAGTTTGCATTCTGCATGTTGTAGGACAAGGGGGGGAACTCAAAGCCCTTAGAGGCATCTCACACAGGTGCTGTCACTGAGAAAAACAGTAACTTTGGAGGTCTTGAACAAAATGTGATGAAATGCTAGGCAAGGGATTCTCATGTGAATTCTTTATCAAACACTGGATCCTCTTTCCTGGATCACAGATAAGATACCAGAGATAGTTACCAGCAAGGTCTTTTCTATGACTTCCTCTGCCTTCTGGAAATGCTCACACTCTCCAATGTAACAGGGGGAGATTTAGAAGAACTTACTCTAGGAGTTACAGGCCACTTGAAAAACCTGCCCTAACACAAGTCTATTATTGTACGCCCTGTTTACTTAAATTCATTCCACAGCCTGGGAGACTTTGCACAAGGAAATTTACAACTCAAGTTAATAGAGCAAAATGTAAAACTGCTGGCTTTTGGCTGAGGCTGTGAGCAAAGGACAGGCACAGGTTGTGACTGGGGGTGTTTTCACAGGGCCACTGACACAGAATGTGTTTTCAGGGAGTATTTATTTTAAATAAGGAAAGTTTATACAGCTTGAGAAAATTATTGGGAAGGAAATTAAATCTCGTTCTGGTGCTCTTCCGTCTCACCTTGACACTTGCTGTTCTCCTCCCTCCCCCAGGGCTTGGTTAGGGCAGGTTTCACTTGCAGAAAATTGCCTTCCTCGTGCATACTGATTTACAACCAGCCCATGGACTGGCCTTCTACACTCATTTTAGGGAAGGCGAAGGCAAGACCCATTCCTCCCCTACCCTGATCAGGTTCAGTTTGGGAAGACAGATATGTGACACTATGCAGAGGTTGCATCCTATCCCAAGCAATCTGCAAGGAGATGGGTGGGACCCCCCCCCCGGTAAAATTACCGTCAGTTAAGGGGATGGAAGGATCCCAAGCTCCTCCAGAAGCAAAGCCAGTGCTACCCCAGCTTGGGAGCAGCTCAGCTTAGGAAGCCATGGCACCAGCAGCACTGTTGGCAGAGATCAGTGTATTCCTTCTTCCAGCCCAGGCACAGCACAGCCACAGGGGGCCAAGCACAGTCTGTTCCTCTCCTACCCCAGACCTCCCCACCCTGGTGGGCCAGACAAGAACCATCAGCACCAGCTGCACAAGCAGCCATGCAGCAGGGTCCTCTGGTGCAGCCAAGCCAGTATTTACAGGGTATTTTATTATTTTCCATCTTAGCAAAAGTTTCCTCCCCACCTCAGTGATATTTCCAAGGGCTCCCAGCAGAGGCTTGGACACTGGACCCAGTTGCTGTCATGCCAGTTTAGAGGGTGGAAATGGCTCCTTATGACCTTATATTGTCATCTGATGCAACACCACCCCAGTTTCCTCCAGGCAGACACCCACACAATTCTCCATCCCAAAGGACCCACAGAATACCCACTTCCCCCTCCTGCATCCAACACACACACACCACAAAACACTCCTCAATTCCCCATGTTGCTAAAAGGCTTGAAATTCATGAGGCCAGAAGCCTCAAGATGCACCACGCAATTACAGCTTGGTGAATTCGTAGCACACATCCCCCTTAGCAACTGGATCACAGGGATCCCAGCCTACCACCACTGCCACCTAATAAATTCTGCAGCAATCAGGCTAGCAAAGTCTGAGTAAAGTCCTTGCAGCAATGCATTGGTAGGTTCACTTGCCTACTCCCACAGAACTAGTGGTATGAGCAAACATTCAAGCACCACAGCAGGACTTGCACCCCACAGAGCAGGTTCAGCCAACTCCAAATGCTCAGAAATCAATACTCTGCTCTTCTGCATTTCACCTTCCAGAATTTCCTCCTGCCACAGGTAAAAATCCTGGCTGAGCCCTTCAGCAGGTGGCAGGCAGTGCACTTCCCTTCCCATCAAGGCAACAGCAGCAAGACAGATTGACTCAGCAGGTACTTGCTGTGGTTCAACTGGAACTAAACAAGGAAAATCCAACACAGCAGTTTCATGGGCTCCCCAGCCTCAAAGGGCTCAATGCCAGCTTTCAGTTTATCTGTCAGAGGAAGTTTATTCAGTGAACAGCTTTTTTTTTTTTTTCGGATACTCTCTAAAACATGGGAAGAAAAGGCTTTGGATTGATATTTGGGGGTGGGCAGAGTCAAGATGAAGATTGTCAGGGAAAAGGCTCCTGGCTACAGAAACAAGGCATCTCAGGCTCGTCCATCCCTTTCAGATCCATGCTTTACTGAATTTATCCACAGTTACCCAGGGTGTCTCTTCCTAGCCAGCGTTATTTCAACTCACTGTTGTACAGAGACCAAAAAAGGGGGGTATTTGCCCTGTGGATAAAACGTCCCAAACTCAGTAAGGTCAGTCACACCAGTTCAAGCAGAGGGGTGAACTTCATAGTAGGAAAGCCATATTTCTCACCAAAAAGGCCTGTGCTCTATCTCAGGGTTTTTCCACTGACAGCAAATGGCCACATATGAAACAGCAGCTTGCCCTGAGGTTCACATCTGAAGACAGGTTTGCTGTTATATTGAGCAAGAGATCTTGTGGAGGAGCTCTCACGCTTTCTCTGACCAACTCAAATCAAACCACTCTTACAAGCATGGTTACTCCCTCCTGTGCACCATCAGTTTCTGCTGGCATCAGCAAGCACAGACAGCACTTAGAATCTTTTGATGGCCTCAGCTTGTGTCCTTCAACAAAGTCATTCAAGGGATCTTGGTCTTTCAACATTTGTCACTTCTCTGGAAGACAGGAGGCAGCATCATCTTGGAGACTCAAACAATAGATCAGTTTTTTTCAGAGCACTTGAAACCCAATGAGTAATTAACTCTGACACCCTTAGGTGTTATTAATCCCACTAAACATGGGAGGAAACCCAGAAAGGAAACCAGACAAACCCTTGGATCCATTCCAGTTTGCCTTGGGAGCAAAGCTTGGCTTGGAAGAGCAGCACAGCTTGCCCTGGGCCCCACAAGAAGTCCATATCAGAGGGAAGAGGGATGCAACTTCCCTGTCTGCAAGAGAGCAGGTACTTCCCCAGCCCGCAGCAAGGTGTGAGGCAGGGATGGAGCCTCGGCGGCCCCAAGGGCAGTCTGCCCCGCAGCCTTCAGCAGCAGCACTCATCTGCCTGCAGCTCTGCAGAGCCTCCAAGATCTCATTTAAGTGCAGACTTCTGCATCAACATGTCCCGGAAAGCTGGCCTTGTTACAGATGGAGACAGCTTGCTCCCTGCCCATGCTTCCCCTCCTAAGTGGAGGATGCAGCAGCCAGCTCTCCCTGAAGGACCACCAGGCCAGGCTCAGTGTACTCTATGGTGAGGCCCATCCACTGTTTTATACTTCCCCGAATTAGTGATTTTTCCTATCTCTCCACCATCAGTGAAGCTCCATTCATTAAAGCCTCCACGGATCTCATCAACACCAAAGAAGCACTGCTCAGTTGTTACCATTCACAGCTTCAAATCCTTCCTGGCCCCTAGAGACAGAGGTCTGAAGCATGGGCCGCATGCACATGGCAGGCTCCACACTCCCCTCCCAGCCCCAGGAGAAGACCATTTGCTCCCTTACAAAGGAGCACAGCTACCACCTTCCCCTCCAGATGACCTGGAGTTATACAGAGACCTAAATATCTAGCTGGGATCCTCCTTCCAGTTGAAGTAGCAGCCATAGCTATAGGCAGGACACAGGAGATTTGCTGTCCCCCTGCAACGCCAGCCTCTAGCACACCCCTGTACAGTATACAACTGCTTAGAAGGGAAAGACGCCTTGCTTCAGCATCCCAGCTAGAAGATAGTCCCCTGAATATCAAGCCCAGGTCCCATCATTCAGGCCAACAGACACTAGCGGTTCACCCATCACAAGGCTGTATGTATTGTCAACCCTCACATGGGACTTCACACATGGCCACTAGCTTGTTTTTGGATGGAGGGTGCTGTTTGCAGGTTGCCCAGGACTCCAAGGAACCTGGCTAGTTCGCCAACCTCTTTTGGTCTGTGGCACTTCGATACGCAACCTCCACACAGGCTATAGAGCCAGCTTCACCAGGCAGCCACCCCTTTCACCGATGGGCACCAAGATAGGGCACAACACCAGAACAGGCAGCTCACACCATTCCTCTGGGGAGGCACCACACCTGCACGCTCCCATGATGCAAGACCCAACCGAAGGTGCTGTGAAAGATAAGGCTGTGTGGGAGCCCTCAGCCTTCCTCTTGTTCTTTCCCACCACTCGTGTTTCAGCAATTGGACTCAGCTAGCCCCATCCCTTCCCCGGAGCGGGGAGCCAAGAGGAGCCACAGCCCCAGGGAGTCCCGCGGCAAGGCCAGGTGCCTGCTGGAGGCTGCCCTTGCCTCAATCCCTTGGGCCCCGCAGCCTGAACTGGCTTCTTCCTGGGGCCATCTAGTGGCATATTTTAATATAGTTCCTTAAAACACAAGCACATTCACCTGGAGTTTATGCAAACATGGCTCTGAGAGCCTGATGTGCATCTGAGCAAACTGGGATCTCCAACACAGCCATCACCTCCAGCAGCAGCAGCACAACAGCGGCCTCACCAGCACCAGCCCCTCTGGCAGACCAGGAACAGCATATACCCCCCTTTTCATCTCTGTTTAATATCTCTATAGACAAGGCACACAAGGCTTCTTAATCCAAAAGATGCTCTCTCCAGGAAACCAGGCTGACTGATTAAGCCATCAAGGTCATGAAGACTGGCACCACACAGCCAAGTCAGAGGGACCAGGGCTGCTAACTCCAAGTTTTTCTCCTTCAAAGTTAGGAGACAAACATCTATGACACTGGGCCTCTACAACTGTTCTTTTGTTAGAGATTTTTTTATTTCCAAATTACATTTTGCGTAATGTGTATATAGCTGTCTCTGCACTAAGCCCTGCATCAAAAATAATCTCCTTTTGCCTCAAGTGAATTTAAATGGAACAAGAGATTCCTACAAATCTCACTCAAGTCTAGAAAAATATTCCCCAGTCCAGATGAGGCTATACCAATACCAGGTGTGCGCAATGCTAGTGGTTTTCCTCCACACAGCAGTGGAGCAAAGGTCTGATGCCTGCAAACCCTGGCCCCAAAAGGAGCCAGCCCCAGCAGATTGATCCATTGGCTTGGCAGGAGCCAGGAGGATGAGGGCAGCCCTATTCCTGCACACAGGTTGCAGCTGTGCAAAGAGACTCAGGGCAGCTCTTCCCCAGCAAGCATAGAGATGCTTCCAGCAGGGACTGGAAGAGTTATTTGCTGAGTGCTGCTGGGCAGCCCTGCTTTGCTGGGCACAGCTCTCAGCACAGGAGACTGATTTCTGATCCCAAAAGTAGCTGCAGTCTTGACCCCCTCCCATTGCTCTGTTCCCTGCCTCAGTGGCAGTGCAGGGGCCATGAGGCTGATTACTTGTTGTAAATCCTGCAACTGGCTCTCCAGCCCCCAGCTGTAAGCCATGCCCTCAACAAGCTCCCTCCTCCCCAGCTAGGACTGATGGGTCACCAGTAAGCCATTAGGAGGCCAACATTTATACAAGGGATTGGGGACAGGTGTGCTGGTCTTTCCTCATGTCCTTGTGGAAGGAAAACAGACTCCTTATGTGAATATAACATTTATTATGCTTCTAGTTTTCACTGATATCTTTGCAGAAGGATACTACTGGGAACGTAACAAGTGTTTTCCTAGAAGGCTGTGGTTCATTACTACATACATCACACTTTCTAGCAAATTAAGAATAGATTTCAGAATATTGTGGGAATAAGGTTTTTCAGTAAAATCATCATGAACAAGTCTCTGTATTCATGGAGATCTTGTGGTTACTTCCCCCATGTTCTGCAAAGCCAGGTCATGGAGCTGGCTGCCCAGCTCAGTTTTGCAGGGCATTGAGCACACTACAACAAGAAGGGAGGAAACTGAGGCCACCAAACCCATTGCCCAGTCACACCAGTGCAGTGACAATCCAAACTGAACAGCACAAGTTTCAGTCCAGCTTTGGAGACCTTGAATCATGTCTCTGCTCACACATGGCTTCACAGTACAAGTCATTTACTGTGACTCAGTTACCAACCCATTTTGTAGTTAACCCTCCTGTCATGGAAAGGGTAGTTGGCTGGCCAAGCTAGTCACAGGGAAACCTGCTCATGAAGAGGCAAATAAGAATACCCAGCAAAAGCCGAAAGCTACAATGGGGGAATAGCTAGAATTAACAGGCACCAGAAAGTAAGATGGACCCTTCCCACCTTTCCCTCCACACCCTTCCAAGCATTACTCATTTTGCTACTCTAAACCTCTAGATAGGACAACAGATTGCTTTAAAGATGGAAGATCACAGGCTAGAAAGACTCCGTCCATCAGTTTCCTGGGAATAGTTTCTCAAAAGCAGTATTTATTTTTATTCCATTTCAGACCAAACGGTACCACAGCATTGAGTAACACCCAGAAACTCCTGTCACAACAGCTACCATATCGCTGTATGCCGGTTACTGACAATACTTGCCCTAGAGAACGTGCAGCCCTGAGTGGCGATCGCTATCAGCAGAGTACTGTCCCAGACTGACTGGGTGTGCCTTGCCTGGAATGGAAAGTTACACATTGATGCTCTACTTGACTGAGGTCCTTAAAATAAGGAAATTCCATAGGTAGTTTTGGGACTTCTCACATAAGAAAGCAGGTGTTGATCAAACCAGCCAGGCTGGCAGATGAATGCAGGATGACAAAAGGCTGCCAGGCCAGCCAGAGGGAGCATGTCACTCGTTTATCAAGTTCCTTCCCCTCCAGCTACACTCCTGACTCAGTCTTTGCCACACTCACCCCTAAGTTTCAACATCCTCCCCAAATCCAGGTCACCTCCTTTGTTCCCTAGCCAAGGAACTCCAAAAATCAAAGAGCACAAGCGACTGATACCACAAGACCCAGCATACATCTCGGGACATTTCACATCCACTGTCAGTGCACCATGGATTGACTACAAGCTCCCTGCAAAGACACACCGGCACTTGAGGAGCAAAAACCAGGCTGGGCTCACTTAGACCTAGCCTGAGTCCCACAGACGCACCATGTTAGGACTAGTAGAGCCTCAGTGGGGAGGGAACCACCTAAACATTTGCACATCCACCTGAAAACCTGGACCCCCTTCTTTTTTTTCTTTTTTTTTTTTTAAGCACTTTGCCTGCAGGGCACTCACAGCTATGAGACAGAAACCACCAGACACAGGATGGCTGAAGGACCAGGGCAATCTACCAGCCCAGGGAGAAGAAGGCAAAGCAAGAAACAGCAGCACAGGGAGCCCCTACCAGCCCCCCAGCAGCACAGAGCTGCAGGCTGACTCCCCCACCTCCTGCTCAGGTTTTCACACACAGAAAGCAGATCTGCGCTGAGCAGCTTTCTCCTCCACACTTCAGCTCTATGTAAGTCACATTGCTCATGGCTGCTCTTCACACCACTTCCCATTGATCAGAAACCAGGAGCACCAAGTCCCTAGAGCCCTCTGAGGCACAAGGAGGAAATATTCAACACAGCTGGATTCCCCCCAGGGAAAAATCCACCTCACAGCTCTCAAGGGTAGCAGAGAAGCCATACTGCAATATCTGCAGCTACACTAAGTCCCCATTTCTTCCCGCACAGCCTCCTACCTCCAGAGCTCCCCATTGCAGGGCCTCTCAACAGCCTCTCCCACCTCACAGCTCCTCCAGCACTTCCTCCTCCTTCCACAGAAGACCCTTCTTTGGCCTGAGCCAAGCTTATAAACCCTCAGGTCCCTCTTCCTCCCTGCAGCAAGTTCACGCCTTAATTTTCACTCTATCAGCCACAACTGGGTTCCTCAGCTCCTGCTGGGTAATGGCCTGCTCTGGTGCGAAGCCTGGGCTCTGCAGCACGTGGGTGGCACTGGGCTGAGCAGGCAGCAATGGGCCCTGGGGACACAAGCGCTGCAGTGCAGGGCCCCAAAGTAGGTGCCGTTTCTACTACAGCTCATTTCAGTGCCAGAGAGTTGGGTGAGCCCGTGTGCACGGTGCTCAGAGGAGGTCTGGGGAAAGCACGCAAGTCCCTAAACGGTGGGAGCACTTCAGAAACCATCACCCTCCATTGCTGTGCGCTCAGGGCAGGGGCGCGAGGGTGCTCGCCCAACCCCGGCTGACACGGCCAAACCGGAGCCTTGCTGCCGTTCCTTCCATCAGCTGCTCACTTCGACACCTGGAAATCTGACAAATATTTTTCGAAGGGAAACCTCTGTGCGCTTGGAGTGGTCTCACCCCCTGCTTTCAGCGAGGTGATGTGATTGAAGAGTAAGCAGAAAAAGCAGCAATTGATTACCCATAAAACAGGGTTGTAATCCAATAAATAAATGATAAATCAGCATGTCTCCTCTTAGCTAGGAGCTGGAGACCCGAAGTTCCCCTGGAAGGATCTGAACAGAATATCCATTATCAAAACTGATCACAGCTACTCAAGTGAAAAGAGCAGCTGTGCCTTCATGTTTTCTGACACTTTTTTCTTGCGCATTACACCATCCTCGCTGGGAATGAAGAGATTTAGACTTCAGATAACTCATTAAGGACAGTGAGGATGGCTGTTTTCCAGATTACCTAACCCCTGTCCGTTCAGCTCAGAACCTGACACCCAAGAAGCAAACTGTGGTTACTTTGCTATATCTCAACCAAATCCTTCTGCTCTCAGCAAAATCGCTGCCCTCTGACTTGTGAATTCCCCCAAAGCCCTGTTCACACAGCTTCACTACACATTCGTCGCAAGACTGGCACTTCTCTTGCACGCCAGTCAACCCATCTCCCCTGCCTGCTGCTCCTGGAAGCATTGACACGAGGCTCCAAGGGTTTAACTTAACTCCTTCATAAATCTTTCAGGCCACTGGAACCCAGGAATTACCTTCTACAGCAACCCTGCACGTTGCTCCCTACAAACCAGCTCTGACGCCTACATGCACATACACAATTCAGGCCCTTAATGAGCGCGTGCACCAGCGTGGAAACGGACAATGGGCATCTCTCATGACTAATCAGAGACAGTCAGAAAGTAGGACAGCAGTTTATTTGGAAGCTCTGCTGGACCTGGAAAGCTCTTCTCTCTGCACTGGTTCAGAAGTTTCAGTGAAACACGTGTCTGCTACCAGTTTCTTAAGAGGGCGAGTGTCTTTTTTTTTTCCCTGGGAAGGCTTTCTTCCCCATTGTGTGACTGCTGCACATTAAAATGCAATCAATATCATTCCCATTGTTTACCCTGAAGTCTGATGCATGTCTTCCTGCTTTTACATCCTTGTTCTCACATTTTAGTGCCCCCGGTTTCACCAAAGCAAGTTGATCTCTCACCCGGAGAGAAGTGTTTCATGCGAAATGGCAGTTTCTGGTGTAGAATAGTTCTGTAATGAGGGAAGAGGCAGAAAACATAAGGGTATAATAAGACAAACTGCTTATGAAGAACATCTGCATGTTTGTGTAAGAGAGAGCAAAAAGTGTAAGACTGGAAGAATATGAATAAAACTATGAAACAAAATGTAGGAAGGTGTTTTCTGTGCATGAGTATACCAGCGAGCAAAAGGTAAGGCTAGCACATGAAAAAAAAAAGATGAAAATAGGAAGGCAAAATAGCTCAGTACATGCATGCATGCTGGTACGTGAGGGAGGGAAGCAGAAATGCAATGAGACAAAGCAAAGGAAGGAGGCCTTGTGCCATGTAAACCAGCCTGAGAGCACAGCTGTGGGGAGGGAGATGGTTCATTTTAAGAACCCTGCCTGCTCTCAGAGCACAACCACTCACACCTGTAAAGCTTTGGGAGGTTCCTACAAAAATACCAGGCCTAATGCCACTTCTGTGTAAATGTCCAGCACTGGGATTCTCATTTGGAATTCACTGAGATCACCAGGGGCTGTCATGTCAGTGTTGATGGGATTCTTGTACACATGCTCTCAGCCGACCCCCCTCATTATAGGAGAACAGAAGGAGGGTGGGCACATAGGATTTCCAGAAGAAGCACTTCTTTCTCAGGCTTTGAAGAAGACACCTTCCATTAGTATATTTTCCTTTAGAATGCTGCAACTTGCATCTTCTCGCAAGCAGCGTTTCCCGTGTCCAGGCACTCGGGGCCGCCCCCGGCTCCCCCCGCCAGCCTCGAGGAGCCGCTTCCCGGGCAGCCGGGAGCCGAGCCCCGGCCGTGCTGCCGGGCTGCCCCCACCAGGTGGCACTCCAGGAGCGGCGTAGCGGCGAGCCCCGGCCCCGGCCCCGTACGGCCGCGCTGCCTTCCCCGGCTCCTGCACGGCCCCGGGCACAGCGAGTCCGGCACCCTCCTTCCCTCCGCCTAAACGTGCGGGCTGCTGGGGCAGGTCCTGCCGCTGCCGGGATGTCATGATTTCGTAATTTCGGGATTTCGGGACGGTACGAGGCGTCGAGCGGGGATGAAGCTGCCTCCCATGCACTGCTCTGCGCGACTCCCGGAGTCGGCCGGGGCAAGCCGCGGGCAAGGGAAAGCTCTCACACCGCCCATCCACCCTCCGGGCAGCAGTAATTTGGAGCCCCGGGATGCCGGGGGACACGAGCACTAAGTTTATGTTTTATCTCTCTTCCCCACCCCGCCCCCGGTAAAACATTTGGCAGCCGGAGCAAAGCAGAGAGCCGGCTGTAAAAGGGGTGCGAGCACAATCCCGGGGCTCCGGGCAGCCGGGAGGCTCCCGAGCGGTCCCCGCTCCCTGCGGGCAGGCAGCCCCAGAGCGCCCGGCGGGTGGAGGCAGAGCCTGGGGCTGCTCGGCGAGCTGATGCCGGCAAGTGGCCGGCAGTGATGGATTTACCCGGGACATGCGATAGTGCCGGTAATGCAACGCTGACCAAAACACAGATAGTGAATACACCAAACTGAGCCTCCCGGCCCCAGCCTGGGCGTATTGCTGTGCTCGGCCAGGAGGGACAGAGCCGGCGTGTGCAGCAACCTCCGGGAGAGCTGGCGCCGGTAGGGGTTGTGTGCGGGCTCTTGGGGACGGGACACGCCGTGCACGTCTTAACCAAAGTGAAAAGAATGCGCACACAGCCTCATCTCGTCACATACTCTTTATATAACGACATACGCGCACACGTATATGCATTTGAGCTACATAAATATTTGAGATATTTCAGAAAAAAATAAAATAAAGCTACTCAGCGCTATATACGCGTTAAGTACAAGGAGAGCTACAGCCAAACAAATACACAGCTGCGGAGACGCTCTGTAGCTATGCACGGGTTATGTATGCTCCCGCAGAAACTCGTGCGTGTAAACGCATCCGCGCGGGTGTCGGGAACCGCTCCGGCTGCCGTGTGCACACCCCGGTCCCCGCCGGCTGCTGCGCTCCGAGGCGGCGGCTCGTCCTGCTCTCGGCGGGATCCTACGGCTGCTGTCGCAGTTGGGTTTCTTTATTTTTTTTCCCTCCGTAATTGCTAAGAAAAATGAAAAAAATCGCTAAGTTCATTAAACAAAGTCTCTACTGGCCCGAGACGACGCTTTTCCCGGGAGCAAACCCTTCGGGGTGCAAAACCAAAGCTCCCTTTTCTCCGACCAGAACCGCCGCAGCTTCGGAGGGGTCGTCTCTCGCTGCGCTCCCACGCGTGTCCCCCCGTGTTTCACCCGGGAGCCCTCCCGGGACAAGTTATTGCTTCGCCTCTGGACGGGTTCTTGTTGAGAAATCATATTTAAAACAAACCAAAGAGCCACAAGACCACCACCGTCACCGTCGTGCGGCTCTCGGGTTAACCCCCCCCTAATGACTGACGGCTGGTGCCACTGAGACAAATAAATACATCGTAAGGAGGGCAATGGGTCGCGAGTCGTTTTGGCCCTAAGGTGAGATTTAGCAATGACCGCCCATTAAAACAAGCTTTTCACTTTTCCTAGGGGTAGCCCCTGCCCCCACCCGCTCGAGCAAGCGAGGCGGGGGAGCCTCCTGACCTGTCTTACGTCTGTATTTAAGGTTTGGGATGTTTTTTTGTTTGGTTGTTTTTTGTTTTTGTTTTTGTTTTCTTTTTTTTCTCTCTCTTTGTTAAAAAGCTCAGGCTTGGGAGAAATGGAAACCGGATGGAATAGGACTCAGGCGAGCAGACGAGTTCGAAAAACGCCCTTCAAAATCCGCGGGAAAGGGCCCGAACTGACAACAAGGGGGAGCTTAAAAATAATAATTTTAAAGAAATCTGTCGGAAACAAACGCCAGAGCGGCTAGGCAAAGTTGCGCGGCAGAAGGGAACAAATCCTGCCAGAAGCTATCGTGATGCCGAGTCTCCCATGGCGAGCGAGCAGGGACGGCAGCGCAGCCACGGGGGAGGCGGGGGCGGCCGGGCCGGGGCAGCCCGGAGCCCCTTTCCCGTAGAGTGAACAGAAGCATGACTCCGCGTTTTGCACAAAACCTTCCAGCTCCCTCGCTGCTCCTTCCTCCTTCACCTCTTTCCCAAGAAAGGCTCCGCATTTCCCCGATCCTTCACCCAAGGCCGTGGGACCCCCCGGCCACTCCGCTCATACCTTCCCTGGTCGAGGGGAAAAAGCATCCCTCTTTTTGTTGTTGTTGTTCTGTCGGGCTAATTTCCTTGTTAATTTTATTTTGCCGGTGGTGCTTTGGCGGTTTGCAAGGAAATAAAGTTGGAAGGACTTCGGAAAGGGCAGAAGCCGGGAGCAGAGGGGGGCTGCCCGGGAGGGAGGGGGCCGGGTGCCCGCTGGGTCGGGGACTCCTCGGCTGCGTTGGGGCTCGGCGGGGTTCGGCAGAGCCCAGCCCGCTTGAGATCGCTTTGTTGTTGGCTTTTTTTCCAATGCTGATTTGAGTAGGGTCCTTCGCTGGAAAAGGCTTTATTTGGGGGAATGGTGGAAGCTAAATCTAGTGAGAACAACGTGAGGTTCAGCAGGAATTACGGCCCCGGTTAGCTGCGGCGACCTCTGTTTTGGCCAAGAGCGAAATAAAAAAAAAAAAAAAAA
>VXAL01012082.1:12546-26017 GCA_013399475.1 Chauna torquata
TTATTTACAGAAGTGTTTTCTAGGCAAATGGGACAACTGATTACAGGAAGTTATCTTTCTTCAGTGTCTTTCTGTCATTGTGCTGATTTCCTCCCCTTTCATTTTTTTAAAAGATATTTTGCCAGATTTTTCCTCCTTTTTCAGGTAAATGCCTGTGTCTGACCCATAATGTAAAGTGTGCATGCAATATGTAGTACAAATTATCCAGTCTTTTCCTCCTTTTTTTGATAATAGCTCAGATAACCATGTGATATTATCTAGCCACTAAGCAGGCTTTTATTTAATGATATACTGTTTGCATTTTGAGGCCATGAAGCCATAAACTTAAATCCATGGCAGGATCAACTTGCCCTTCATCTTCCAGAGGTAACAAAATTGAATTCCATGCAGTTTAGTGTGCAATTCATTTGGATGAGACCTCATTACACTAAGGTCCTGCTGGTTTTGTATAGATACTACAGATTCATTACCTCCACCTCAAGGTGGACATTTGCTTTAGAACCCCCAGCCAAATTTTCACTCCTTGTCATACAGAGTGCCATGTCAAATGGTTACTTTCCTTTCACCTTAAAAGTGGTGTAATTTATAATGTNCTCTGAACCATTACAAAGAATTAAAATTGGTAGTGGCAGTGGTGGCGTTATCAATAAATGTAACCAAATCGCAATAAATTACAGGAAGGTGCACTGACCTAGGGATGACAGTATTCCTGTGATTCTGTAAGTCCAGGGCAGACCACCAAGAACTAAACTTAATAAGTGAAAACAAAAGCGAGACATCAGGAGGGCAGGCTCAGTGCTTGCAACTGGGAGCAGTCCCACTCAGTGGGATTACTTGACAACAGTGAAGGCTTGTATGTCTGATCATGGTGACTCAGTACAGTGTAGCATAACCGGAGTCATAGCTTCCTTAAGAGTGGAATAGACCATATGGAAAAATTAGACAGCTGTTTCTAAAACAATCAGATAATTCCTGTGCATGGTAACACTAACCAGTGACATAACACTTTATCTACAAAAAAAGAAGAAAGCTGAAATAAGATATTATCTTAACAGCTAGTTAAGGCTTTGATAAAAGTGCTTGTTTGAAGGTGTAAAGCCTAGCTAAGTACTAATCATCTGAGCCAGTAGAAATAAAGGGGGCTCTGCAACTCATCCTGAGTGCTTAGCACACTTGGGGAAAGATAACATGTTTCTCGTCAGTTTAATGTCATTAACAGCAACCGCTATAAAATACACAAAAACCTTGTGTTATAGGAAGAGGACAAAAGTGAAGCCATATTTTATGTGAGCCACAAAGGGATGGAAACATGACTAAAATTATTGCCACTTTGTGCATAATCAGTTTTCTTTGAGCACAGTAGTATGCTTATGAAAATGTGTTTTTTCAAATATACTGTGAAAAGTTTTATAAAATAAACCACATTATATAGAGCCTAGTCCTTCAGTACTTACTGGCACAGTTAATGCCATGAAAGACAATATTTTGTTACAAGGACACAGTGATAGTGTATTGCTCAACCATCTGTGTGAGGAATTACAGTGCAGGGTCATACAGTTTTCTGCATTTTCCTTCCCCATTTCCTTCTAGGGGGTTAGAGCTTACAGTCAGCAATAGTGTCCCATGCTTAGTTTGATTCAGATGAGGCAGTATCCTCTGTATCTAGATTTCAAATTCTCCATGCAATTTAAACAGAGGTGGTGGTGGGGTATATGTCAGGGTTCATTCCTTTCCATAAACATGCAGGCCATCTTACACAGTAGCCCAACTGAACTGATGTTACTGAAGACAGTGAATCCCCTTCCCTAGGTATGCCATATTCCTGAGAATTATCCATGGTAAGATCAGAGCCTGCTTTCTTTTTCTTCCTAGTAATTCTGTATCTCTGTGTTTTCTTTAGTAAAAGATTCTGGCTGAAATGAATTAAAATTCCTACCTCATCCATGTGCTATTTAAAATAATTTTGATTTAAAGGCAACTACTGATTGGATCCTGCTAGATTTTTAAGCAATCAGTTTAGTACTTTGTCACAGTCTTTTTTCCCCTTAAAGAGAGGACAGCCAGTAAGTGTGTGAGTCAGTAGCTGGCTCTTAACAGCTGTATGCATAATAATGATTGCAGTCTATAAAATTCCCATCACAAGCAAATGCACAGAACAGATTGGCATAATCCAGCTTCGAAAGGAGCTGGAAAGTTTCCAGATAATATGGGATTTTTGTGGACACAAGGTTTGTCAAGATAGCATTTTGAAGTCTCTCAGGGAGTTGGGATGTAATTAGACAATGCACTGAGAAAATAAGTTCCCTGTCTTAAGATTCCCTGACCTTGATCTCTGGCTAAATTCCTCAAAACATTAAACAGCTGACAGATGTACTATTTCTTTTTTCTCCAAACATTTAAGAAGCGTTATATGGATAATTCATTTGCCCATATACACTTCCACCTGGATCATTACAGGAAAGATTTCTCCTTTCCCCATCAAGGTCCCTTCCTAGCTGTACTGCAAGAATATATCTACTAGTTGATTCACTGAAAATGTCTAAACTGTAGGAAAAAACTTGAATGCAAAGATGGTGTTAGACTATGAACTACAAATGTTTTGAATATGTCTTCATGCATAGTGACATAATGGGCTGGCTAATATCAGTTCAGTTGTTAGCATAAACGTGAAATAGACCTACTTGCATTTTCTTTTCAGATGTATTATAGGTTTAGGTTAAACAGGTACCTTGTATTTGTCCACTGTACATATAGAAGAGTAAAATGAATTGAAAAATTACCAAACCAACTCAGAGGATAAAGTTAATGGTGTTGACATTTTATAAATGGAAGTCACTGACTATCAAAGTTAAGCGAAAAATGCCTCCTGGTAGCATCATGTAGTTGTTTTACAGGACAATATAGGACAAGCTTTCTTTGATTTTACCAGAATCAGACCAATTCCATTACATCTCCCTTCTGTGTTTCAAGACCAACCTTTCATAACAAACCAAACCAGGAAACAGTGTTTGTTCATAACTCCGGCCTGCTCAGAAGCTTGTTGAACTTGTTCAGGTACCAGACGTTGAGATGCTGCTTCTAAGCCAGCTTTGGGGTTGACTTGGAAACTCAGCCTCAGACTATGTAATTTATTGTTTTTCTTCTTTGTAAAAACAGAAAACACAGAATAGATGTGCCAGACATTTTTTTTTTTTTTAAAAAAAAGTCATTAAGCTTTTCCTGCCCTCTACAGGCTTTCACGTTTTAAGTGTTTGTCTGTCTTTCCTGTTACTGAGGAAAACACAGACCTGACGAAAAACTCACTGGAACTTTCCAAGTTTTCCCATTCAGCTTGCTGTCAGACCACCTGCTCCACCTTCAGTGACAGGGAAGTTGCTTAAAAAGCAAACATGCTAAGGCAGTCATTGTAGGACTGAAAGAAAATGGTGAAGATTTTACCAATGGTGACAACTTATTTTATCCGATGGTCTGGAGATTTTGGCAATCTCTTGCAAAATACCTTTTTTTCTTTAATTCAATTGTACTGTGGTAGAACAGCTGATTATGATTCTTTTCTTTATTTTTTTCAATTTAAATCACAAAATCGACTGGAGAAAAGATCTTATTGTGTACTTAATACATTAACTATGATGGATCTCAAACTAAGAACCTCTTAATTCTACCATAATATGAACAGCAATAGTTCAGCGTCTATCCAGGAAAACATTACTTGCAAAGTTATCCTGACAGGCTCATAGAACAGCCTTCTAGGAATCAAATCTTTAAGCACATCTAAAGCATGCAGCATGGAGTTATATAAAAACATGTATATGTGGAAGCTTCTGAGCGATGCATTTTCTCAGAAGACTAGGAGAAAAGTATTTTCCTGTTGAGAAACTTTTTTTCTCCTGCTTGAAGAAAATACCTCATTGTTAATGTCAAGCTCTACCAGGGAGGCAGAGATGCCTTTCAAGTGAGGGCTAGTTAAGTTCAAGGTTGTGTTATTTGTTTAGAAGATTTTTTAAACAGCATTTTTACAATTTTTTTTTTTAATGAACCAGCTGCATTTTCTTCCCTAGTGGTTCCTATTGCTCATGTGAGTTGGTCCCTCCTTTCCTTTGCTTTTAGCAACAATAGTTGAAAAAATACTTCATTCTGCTACCCATTGCTGCCAAGATTTGTGGTGAAAGATTGAGGGAAGGAAAGGAATTACTACCAAATAAGTGATTCAGCTGAGTTTCCTTCTGATAATTAACCCACATTGCAGTGGTAGAGCAGGTGATAATTTCTGGTTATGTTTTTTCCTCAGGTTTTCAGGAAAGGTTTTTGTTCAGTGTTAGCTAAGAGACAGGCACCAGTTTTGCATGCAAGTCCAACTCTGAACAGTCTCATTCTCAAATTTAGAAAATCTGACTGAAACTCTATTTAAAGAAACAGATTGTAGGAGAGTAGGGAAAGGTAAGATGACTCTAAACATGAATTTAGAGTGGATACTTTCTATTTCTAAGTAGTCATGTCACATTTGACACCAGAAACTGAAGGAAAAAAAAACGGTGTATATTATAGCAAGAAACATAGGTTTCTAAATATTTGTTAGACTTGCAAATTCAAACTGGGAGGCTAACTCCAAAAATCTTTCCTCTCTTTTGTCCAAAAGACCAGATGTTGGTGAAAAGATGGATAGTACCTTACTAAAGGGGACTGAAGAATGAAGGATTAACTTTTTCTTCCTTGCCTTTACTAAAATATTACCTTAAGCTGCTTTTGCCCACAGTGTGGTAGGTAATTAGAGGCATCCAAAGTGTGAAGGCGTTATTGGATTCATGCTCAGTGGTGCCCCTCTAACTACCAATGAACTGTCTCTACTGGGTACGCTGGCTTTTGCAGATTCTTCATTTAAAAATATATAGGAGTGTCTGTGCTTTTCCTGTTTGCTTTTCACAGAAGGGTCCCATTCCTCCTCAGGAAATGCAGTAATTGTCTCAGGGAAACCAGCGATGCAGTCATTCATCCTTTACCAATGCACTGTATGACTTATTTGCCAACAGATCCATAAATGATGCTGAATGGATTTTTGAGTTTTCAGGCTACAGTAGCTGTTTGTTTGCTTTTATCATTTCATCTTTTCATGGTAGCTCTTGCCCACTGTATTCCTAAGATGAAATAGTTCAGTTACTTTGATATGAATTAGTGTGATTTTTCCAACTCAATGAAATGTGAAACAAAGAAATGGTTAATCCAACAACACTTTTCTTCATAAAAATAAAGGTGGTGTTATGGATGGCAGCTATAGAACAATATTTGAAATATCTGAAGAATTCTGTTTTAATCTGCAGAAACCAAATTGTGGAAACAAGGAAAAAGTCCCACAGGCTATGCGAAAATTCAAGCTAGGCTGGTGATATATTAGCTTATAGACATGCATGAGGTGCATACAGATTTCTAACTACTTTAGCATAGAGGAAGTGGCACAGCTAGATCACAGTTACATATTTTTATGGGCCAAGTCTTTAGATGGCAACAGGCTTATCCTGATTTATGCCTCTGAAGGACAGGGTCCGGTATGGGTGAGGAGATCTCACATTCTGGGACTGTCTTATTGCACTACTGCTTCATTTTGTTACAGCACTTGAAGTCATTTAGGAGCAAATTCAGTTTTCATTTACAATAATGTAGTCTGAATATTGGTCAAAAATATCTTTGGGTCTCACTGAAATCAGTAGGAGCCAGAACAGAGTAAGGCACTCGGAAAAAATAGGCCTGTATATTGAAAGAAGTAACTTGAAAAACAGTTGCCAGTGCTGGCTGGTACTTGAGAACATACTTTCAACTCCAAATCACTGTCTCGAATCCTGTTCATGTTTATAGTTACTGTAAGTTGTCATCTTCTCTGGTGGTCAGCTGGAAATAACCAACTCTCATCCAAGTGGTCAAACATTACCAAAACAGTGGTGGTGTTACCAGTGTTAGAAGTACCAAGGAAAGGGCAAGAAAGGGCCTTGAGGGTAAGTGCTGATGAACAGGGTGGGAAAACTGCCCTGATCCATTCAAGGCTGCTGTTGTCACACTTCCCATCAGCATGGGATAAAAAAAAAAAAAAGGCAAGAGCAGCAACTGCAAACTCCTGAGAAATTTGCTTTTATGTTTCATCCTGACCTTAATTTCCTGTCTGCTTGGTGTTTTTTTAAGTGACAGAGCATCTAGCACAGTAGGATTTAGGCTGTGTTGAAATGGTCAGTTTTGTATGCAGGGATGCTTTGTGATGGGAATGGATGCTGGTGCAAGTAATGAAATGGGACACTATTGTAGCTACCTCATGTAGTGCCAATAGTCTTAGCAGACTACTTCAGTCCCTCTGTACTATCATCATGATCTGTACCACGCATAGCTCAACAGCTATGGCACCAAATGCAACTTTGTTACTTATAACTGGCTGAACAGTGCTGAAATTTGTAAAAACGAATGTTCCCTTTACTGATTGTTGTGGTTTAGCCCCGGCAGGCAACTAAGTGCCACACAGCCGCTCACTCAACTCTCCCCAGATGGGATGGGGAGGAAATCAGAAAGGTGAAAGTGCCAGAACTCATGGGTTGAGGTAAAGACAGCTTACTAGGTAAAGCAAAAGCCGTGCGCGCAAGCAAAGCAAAACAAGGAATTCATTTGCTACTTCCCATGGGCAGGCAGGTGTTCAGTGACTTCCAGGAAAGCAGGGCTCATCATGTGTAACGTTTTCTTGGGAAGACAAACACCATCACTCCGAATGTCCCCCACTTCCTCCTTCTTTACCCCAGCTTTTATTGCTGAGCATGACGCCACAAGGTACGGAATATCTCTTTGGTCAGTCTGGGTCACCTGCCCTGGCTATGTCCCCTCTCAAGTTCTTGTGCACCCCCAGCCTCCTCGCTGGCAGGGCAGCACAAGAAGCAAAAAAGTCCTTGGCTCTATGTAAATACTGCTCTGCAACAGCCAAAAACATCACCACTGTTTTCATCAAAAAAGCCTCTACAAAGAAAATTAACTCTGTCCCAGCCAAAACCATGACACAGATGAATATCCATTATCAAGGTTGAATGAAAGGAAAGGTTAAATTTTTTTCTTCAAATTGAGATGTTATAAACTAAAAAGAAAAAAGTCCCTCTAATACCTTTCTATTTTAGTATCCTTAGATGCTTCAAAGCAAATCAAACTGTATAGGAGCAGAATCAGACAGTGGTCCATATAATCCATTATCCGAAGAGATGCTTGTAAAGAAGATGCAAAAAATGCTTCCTGTATAATCAGTTGTCTGCAGTGGCCATGTGTGTTCTTATACCCTCCCTTTGTTGATGTGCATAAATGTGTATTTGCTTTTTCTTACTACTGTCTTCTGTAAAAATAAAATAATCAGTTATAAAAGAACAGTCTCACTAACAAGACCTATAAGTTGCAGTCACAATTCAAACTCTCTGCTAAGGAAGCAGAAATACTTTTTTTCTTCATAAAATTTTAGACTATATTTTTGCTTTTTTGTCAAGTGTTTCCTTTGTCATGAAATACCTATAATTGCTACTTACTCTTTTTGTTGGGTTTCTTCTATTCCTTTCTGATAGTAACAGCAGAAACTTTAATTGGTTGGTTTCACCTTGCAAAGGGAGTGACAGTTCTCTCTCTCTCCTTTAAGGGATGTATTTGTCAATTAAACAACTTTGAATGTTTATTTGGAAAGCAATTCCCAGCTACTGTTTATTGTGCAAATGCAGCATGTTATCTTAGGCATCGTAGCAACAATATTTTCCCTTTTTTATTTTTTATTTTGTTTTTGAAGAAAATCAGCTCTGCGTGGCAGCAGCAGCAGGCTGTTCTCATCTCTTTGACATTCTCTGTGAATACAGGCTGCATATTCCCCAGGAGAATTTTTGGAGGTCCAGATCATCCTATTTCTGTGTATGTTTGTGTAAAGAAGTAGAGAGGTGTAAGAAACCTTGTCTCTGGTATCTGCTTAGGTCAAATTGTTAATGTTTGCAAGGTGGCTCACAGATGCAAACTGCATGATGTTCTCTCCCTTTCCTGGATGGCTTTGAAAGAGACAAAGCAAGGTAGTCAGAGAAGAATTCAGCTCTCCCTCCTCACAGACAATTTGCCTGTAGACTGAGGAGTGTAATTCCAAGGTGTTTTTTTTTCTGGTTCCCTTTTTTTAGGTGGAGTTCTTTTGCTCTTGCTAGAAAAATGTGAAAAGAACTTTTCCATGTAACATTTATTTCTACTTTGCTAGAGGGATCTTAGTTAATTAAAAATGATTTACTTAACTCTCTGGTCAATCAAAACTCTAAAATTTGGACCAGACCCTTCAGAATACTCCCAAGACAATCTCAGAGAGAAGTCATGAAAATCAGCATAAGACCAGTGGGCTGGAATGACAAATCAAAATGCATTGAATTCATAATCAAAACGATGCTGTCCTTGTGATTTACCTGAGGTTTATCATCAGGAATGTCTCCTGTTCAGAAAAAGAATATAGCTACATTAATAACGTTGTCTGATGTAAATTAACATTGTCTCTTGGTTCCAGATTATTCATCTTTAAGTTTTGATCAATTGTAAAGCATAGAATATTGGATCCTATTATATTCAGCTATTCCATTTCTCATGTTCCTTGTTTTCTTCTCCTCCCACTAGTTGTGCACATCCATCTAAAAATGGAATTGTTTTATACTAAAAATAAAATTAAAAAGCTCCAAGAGTTTCAGCTTCTATCGCACTCACAATTGCTCACCCTTTCCAGTTCATGAGCAATCATCATTTAACATAGAAGCAAAGTCAGNGAATGTGTTTTCCTGTAAATCACACAGATGGAGCGAGACACAGTGATTGTAATGCAGGGCTGACATTCTTTTACACTGTACAGTCATCTAATATTGGTTGCCATAAACACTATAAATCAGTGCACAGTATAACTGTGCAATGCAGTTTAAAACTCCAGACTCTGAGCCTGATGCAAGATGCCAGCAATAAAACATTTATCTCTACCTCAGTCACTTGTTTACAGCTTGTTTGTTGGCTTTCTAAACTTTCTCATGGTTCACACTTGACATCAATTAGTATGGCAAAGGGAGCATAAATGAGGAGTAAAACAGACTTCCCAGCAGTTGAACCTGGTCAAATAGCTTCTGGCAGGCCATGACTGATGCAGATTTTCACTTAAAACAATTTCAATATAATTTTTCTTTTTTTCTTTGCATCCTAGAAATAATTTCAAGACAGTTACTGTTTTGATGACTGACATTAGAAATTTGTGTGACTTAAAGCTGAAATCATTGACTACTCATGGCTCCTAATGTTCATGTGACATTTCTCTTAGGAGGTGGATGTGTCAGTGTCATCTGCAATACCTAGGAGCAAATGAATGACTCTTTAAAACTTTGGTGCTTTTACTGGTTTAGATTAACATTCAGGAGTTCAGACATTCATATAAACATATCTTACCTAGGCCTCTCATTTCTTATCAGTGTTTGGCTCGTGAGAACTGTCTGTTGTGTATGATTCCTCTGTATTGTTACTCTTGTTTGGCTGAGTTTGACTCTGCTCCATTCCTGACCTGGATGTATTGTGTAGGGAAATGAGTATCAACAAACTCTATTGTGGAGAATGGAAGTCATGATTACCATTTGTTACAGCTTGATTGTTAACTGTAAATCTCAGTTCTTTTCCTTAGTGGAGGCATGAATAAAAGTACTTGCTTTTATCCTACCTTTTGTTGCTCCAGATCACCCTCTTCCTCACTGGGTCTCTATTTTCAGTGCTCTTATTCAAGGTTCTTGCACATCACTCTAGGACAAATGAGAAATTCCCAAACTTTCTATATTCGAAAGTAGAAGTCCAGCTTAAAATAACTCCTTTATCAAAAATGCAAGTCAACACTGAGTACTTCTGTCACATACTCCCAATCTGAATATGCTTTCGATAAGGCACATTTATGTATGAACACACATGTATACCTTTAGTTTATATATACATACAATTAGCCACTTCTTTGATCCCTATGATGCACAGACTTTACAGGTGTAAATATTTTAGGATTCCTGCTAGATTATCAAAACAGAACTTGTGCCAGTCCCTGGAGACAGCAAGACAAACTGTTTTTGTTGACCTGCTCTGCTGGTTTCATTTTGTATATATGTGTATGTGTTTGTCTACACGCATACATATACACAGACCTGATTCAAAGTCCTTAAAATGAAGGAAAATAACAACTAGAAAATGTGAATCAGCTGGTAAGCTCCTTATAGATCAGCTAGATAGTTACAGCATTGCGTATGCAGGTTTTGAATGCAGAAATACGGTAATAGGTTTTTCGTTTTACATCACAATTCAAACAATCCCCCCAGTGGAAATGAAATGAAAAGGTACATTAAAAATAAAATAACTCCCAGGTTTTGACTTAAACTGACAAAAGCAGAAAGATTCAAAGACTGGCCCCCACTACTTTTTCACCTCATTCTGAGCATTGATTTCACAATACATTACGGTGCACAGGATTGTGCTCTGCTCTAAGATCTTTTTCAATAGTTTAATATAATAGGATGAGTTAATACAGATGGAGTGACAACTTAAATTCAGAAGTTCCTTGTTACTGATGATTTAAAACTATCACATTTCTAACAACTGATTGTAGAGTTGGATATATATTTAACTCTTGCATAGTAGTTATGGTCCACAGCTACTAAAGATCTTTAGAAAGCATAAGTGACATTAGGTTACATTTTTCTAATGTGGTGAGATGAATTAGGAGCCCCAGTAGCTGTGACTTTCAGTTAGATGTGGATTCCGAAGTCATCAGATGCTTTGGAAAGATACAACCTTTTTATTTACATAGAAACCAAAGACCTAGTAAAGTGACTTGCAGAAGGTTATACAAGAGAAGCGGAACCACATCCCTGTTGTCTTGACTCTCAGCCCAGAATTCCAGCAAGATGCTAACAGTGCTTCTGTGCTGGTAAATTAAATCATATCACGTGTGTCAGTAACTTTGTTTTAGGCAGCTGGGATCTCTATTTGTAGAACAGTCATGGAAAAGAAAATCAAATTTCTTCTGTTAGAGCCTGGTTCTATGAGATTCTGAGCACTTTGTCTATTCTGTGAAGTCAATGGTAATTCTCTCCTGTCTCCTTTTTCTTATAACTGAAGTTTTGGTATTGGGCTAGATAAAGAGAGAGGCCTGTTTCTGATGTTCATGTTGAATCAGGCCTTACAATAACTAGGACTGTTAAAGCAGTAGAAATTAAACATTTCTTAAGTTGACTATGACAGCTACAGAACTTTTCCCCCAGCATACCTATATTATTGAATGTATATAACAGAAGATATGGTGGAAAGAACCAAGATTAATTAGATTCTGCTAAGCCAAATGGCATTTGACACACATTATACAATATCTACATATGTTATTAAAACTATGAAAAAGTAAATGCCATTTCACATTTCCATTTGCAGCGTGGTCCATTTTGAAGCACAGTAATTACATGGACTTGACATCTGTGTGTTTTTTCAAAATGTCAAGGGATGCACATTTTTATTTACTTGTTTTTAATCACTTCTTGTCCACCCTGTTGGTTCCATGCCCTTGTGATTGAAGGAGCAGTGGTAAGTGAGGCCTGTATGCAAATTCTGTATTGCACAAAATTATCAGATTGGTTTACTTTCCCATTATCTTTACATTTGTCTAACCAATCCACCAGTTCACAACAGATCCTGAATTGTGACCAGCTCCTTCTTCCTTCTTGCAGTCTTCTAGCCTATACTCTCTCTTCCTTTTTGTTTGTTGGTAAGTGCCTCAAAAAATAATCTTAGTATATCTTTAAGTACTCCAACAGTACTTAAATTTGCTAAACAGCATGTACTTGGAAAAACATGCCAAAAAGCATTCTGTATAATAATATTTTTATCATCTTGAGAATGCATTAACATTTGTAAGTTTAGGATTTAGTCTTTCTCTGCTTGAGTGGTAGGCATTGTTAATGTTAACGTAATATCACACATTTAATGAAACTCTTCTGGCCTGAGAGAGAAACTGCATTCTCAGGGAATGCTGGACAATTGTTTGCTGTGCTCATCCACTTGGAGCAGAAGCAAATTACACTTTTTAAGAACAATCCTATCTTCTTTGCGCAGCATTGTCAGCTTAAAATCAACATATTACTGTTCTTGATATTATTAGCAATTTCCACATTAAGCATGGTGCTTACAGGATCTCCCAAAATGGAAAAGCACTTTCACTGTCTGGTTTAACCTGAGATATTTCCTAGATAGCATTTACTCTTCTGCTTCAAATTCTACTTAGCCAGAGAACGTAGATGATCCTTAGTGTGCACTGTACCCTATGAAAAATGAGAAGATCTACCCAAAGAGGGCAGATAATTCTGGATGTGAACTGTAAAGTAAGAAAAATAAGGAAAAAAAAAAAAAGGCAATGTGCTGGGCCCTTGTAGCTAAGAGAGGAGCTATAATTTTACTGTTATTTCTTAAAAATGGCAAAAGAGGAGGCATTGGTGAGAATGAGCATGCACTTTAATGACCCTGCAAGATACCTAACAGAAGATCAATAGAGGATGCAGAACAGTGCTGGGGGAGAGGAAAGTGTAGATGGTTTCCTTGTGAAATTTTGCAGGAGCAAAANTCATTTGGCTGGCTAGTGGTCAACATCAGCTTGATACTACAAAACTGCACTTGATAAAGCGAAAATGGTGAAAAGTGAGTGAAAACGGTGAAAAGTGAGCGCTCATTTTGCACAAAATCAGGATGCTGAGAACAAAAATTTGATGCAAAAGATTGAAAAGTTGTAGTATTTTAGGAGTAGATGATTATAGATAGATTTTATTTATAATGTGCAAACAGACAGAAGTCCAAATCTGTCATGGATATTTAGCAGTGCTTTTAAAAGAGCCCATTTCATAAAGCTAAAATAATTGTCACATTTATTTAGAGAAAGAATTAAGACTGAAAATTTTGAATAATTGGAGACTGTGTAAGAATACTTTTATAGATGCTATGCAGAAATATTTCCACAGATGAGAAATTCTCATATAATGATAAAATATTTTCCTGTAATTGCGATAATTATGGCAGATGTTAAACAGCAGGCACTAAGCTGTCATATTTAAATTGGCAAATCAGATTTGGCTGTATCCTGGACTCCTAAGACGTTGGCCAAGAAACTCTCTGGGCCATTATTGATTTTCAGTTAGTCTTAGAATTCTAGGAAAGGAATGAAAGAAAGATAATATTGTGACACGATTTGGAAAGTTTAGGGGGACAGCAGGAGGAGGAATATGTAGCTTTCTGATACTAAGAGAAAAATAATGGAACTGATAATATATTAACAAATTTGGTGAATATAATAAGTTAAATGAGAGTAATTAATGTCAATGAACAAAGGTTTATGGAAAATAGGTCTCACCAAATTCATTTGATATGTTATTTTACAGCGTGATAACATGTTTGGCTGATAAAACTACTC
>VXAL01012085.1:8993-61464 GCA_013399475.1 Chauna torquata
TCTTGTCGATGCCCTTTTGAGCTTATCAAATCTCTTTGCCTTTTCCCCTTTTTTTTTTTTTTTTTTAAGGATACTCTGGAGGTCTCCATTATAGTGCCATGTAGTACAGTAATCTTGTAAGAGCAGTGACTTGCATGCTTTTTTCTAGGAAACGAGAATTTCTGAGGAAATGAACATTTATGTCAGATGAGTGACAGGCATTAGTGGCAGCAGACTTTCCATTGAGCAAAGCAAGGGAGAAGCTCATTTCCATTCCAAGGCCTGATGTGCTATTTAAGCCTTGTGTTTGGATCAAAACCCTGGCAAACTATAGGTAAGTGGCAAAACACTCAATAATCAGGATTAGGTAATAAAATTGAAATGGTTTATGGGACCTTTGTGGATCCTGGGCATGGAGACAAATGTTCCTCACAATTTCCATTGAATTAAAGCATCTGGGGAAAGAGGCAGAGTGCCTGAGTGAAGATAAAAGTGCGGAGAAAACCATAAACGGTGGCCTGAGAGGAATTGCTCAGTGAGCCTGTATTGTCACATGGTGCTGCAACGGGCACAGTGGTAAAACCTGTCCTCAGAAACTGGAGATTTTGGCTACAAAAATTCAGCATACTGCAGGAAGAAGGTGTAAACTTACCATGCTACAACCTTCATCAGGCTGCAAGAAGAGGTAGCCCAAACGCAGAGCTGAGGAGGAGGACAGTGCAGAGTTAGCTGCTCTGGAGATTTCCTATCTTCTCCCCTGCCTAAAATGCTACAGAAATTTTGCCTGAGAGACAGAAGATATACAGGAGAAGGAGTATGTCTCCTACCCCACTGCTCATTTGTCAGGATACAGAGGAAAGAAAGCCTGTGACCAAGACTTAACAGGCTTCCTGCAGCCCTACTCTTTCCCCCTTGTTTCTGAATTAGTTTGTATTATACCTACCCGGTATAATGTGACTGCCTAGCTTGGCAATGTTGGGAGGGTGGGGGATAACCTTTGAAGATGAAAGGGTTAGGCATCTATCCTCTGCCACAGAGAGGGCAGAAGATGCTGGGGGGAGGCTGAAGCGAGGACAAGCGCACCTCTCAATTCTTTGGTTGAAGCCCTTTCAGCTTTGCATGAGGGACAAGAAGGAATGGTTGTTTAGCCGGACTCAGCCCTGCAGTTGAGTGAATGAAGTAGTTGCCTGCTGCTTTGGGGAGACTCTTTGGTGTTTTAGAGGCTTTGTTTGTGTGATTATGACAGGCATTTTCTGTAATCCCAAAGATGAAGCAGAACTGGAAAAGAATCAGATTGCAAAAAGAAATCCTAATGCTGGAAGTTGTAGTGGTGGACTCCAAACCATTTCAGCAATGCTTCAGATCAGAAGCTGTTAAGGAAAGAGCTTGGGTTGGGTCCTTTCAGAAAAGAAATGTGTAAAGATAGTGCTTGCACTAATTGCTACACTGTACTGACTGGTTAAATGATGGAAACAGATAGGCTTTTGTTCTGGGTGATTTGTGACAGATAATACTCAAATGATTAATGAGTTACTGGAGAGCAAGTATAGACCTAACTGTTAATCTGCATGGCATTCATGAACTGCATGAGCGTAGCTCCTTGGCTGGAATAAAACTCAGAAGTCAGAGCTTTGAAAAGTTTAAGCACATAAAAATATTACACTGTTTTGTGCCTCCAGGAAGCATAGTAATGTGAAACACCCACCACATGTTTAAATTGTGTAGGATTATTTATATATGTGTGTGTGTGTGTATTTATAGGGAGAGAGAGAGAGAGAAATAAAATGATGTGATATTAGTATTTTAAAGCTGTTTGCAGATATTGTTACAACTTTAAATGTCTACAATGAGAGAAGTGAACATCCAATATTACCCCTAATTTTTTTTTTTTAAAGTAAATCAGATTGTCATATATCGTGGTGGTCAAAAAAATGAAATAATCTACAAGAATTAATGGAGGAACTTGACCATGAAAGCCAAAAAATGGGGGTCTGAAAATAAACTTGATTAAGAAGATAATGCTCAAGATGTACAAAGGAAGACTGATAAGCATAGATGAGAACATCAGTGAACAAGCAGAGGAATAAATCTAACATAGACAGCTGCTCAGATCAGATCAGAACACATTTAAAAGATGAAAGACAACATAAGGAGCAATTTCTCATTTAGACTGGAAAGGAAGGCCTCCAGCTGATGTATTCCTTCTATAAATGGCTTTTGGCCAAGACACAAAGATTTGTCCACAAAAAAATGTGGTAGTTGGTTTACTTTTATCCCAAAAAAATCTGTAGAGAGACCATGACAGGAATTCCATTATGAGAAAGGGACCCAAAACAATGAATAAAACAAACTTAATCAACAATTACATTTAAAAGCAGAAAAGCTAGTAGACTGGGGACAGGGGAGAGAACAAAGTTCTGACTGATGGCTTATGCACATGTGAAGTAAATATCCCTCTTACCTCACAGTGGCTTTGGTGGGAAAAGCCCAGCTGATTTATTTATTTATTTTATTGAAAGGCCTTCTCCTGATTCAAATTGTGAAAGCATTATTAAAGTGCAGATTGCCAGCTGTTCATTAATTATTGTGATAAAGGTTTAAGAGTGAGAGTAAGTCTCTGGATGATGGGCCATTCTGTGGAAAACTGAAATACCTCATCTCTGCCCAGAGGAAAAAAAAAAAACAGAAGGGCAGGGGACACACGTGCACTGCAAGCAAATATGTAATACAGACAAAGTTAGCTACCAGAACTGTTTTATTTTGTTTTAAATGGGAATAGACACTTAAAGGAATGGAATAGAAAGAAGAAAGACCTGAACTTGTCACCCGTAGTTTACCCAGGATAAGTACTTAGACATCTTTTTGTCCCAAGAGAAATGAATAAGGAGAGACAGAAAACCTGATTTGGCTAATGCTCTGCTATCATTGCTAAACAGCTTTTTGGTGAGAATAATCCTGAATTGACATTACTGTACAGTGGCCTCACCAGCTCGATGTGTCTGAAAGCACACAGGGTTGGGTATTTTCTGTCAGGCACAGGCAGTCACGGCTGCTGCTATTTTTGTGCTGACTCCTCTCTAATCACTCAACACATTTTAAAACAAGATATAATGATAGACTGTGTTGCCAAGACAGAAAAATCAACAAAGTATCCAAGGGAATATGAAAAGAAATGAAAATTCAAAATGTATTATAGGAAGAGAAATATAACGGACAAAAATCTTTTGATAAAGGTTGTTTCTATAAACTTGGCAATGTCTCTGCTGTAAGTAAATATGACTGCCTGTCTTGCTTTATGTTCAATATGTCCAAAATGGGGAGCGTAGGGGGGGAAATACAAGGAAGTCTGTTCTCTTGGTATGGCCAGCTGAGTTTTCAGGCCTAATCTGTTCTGAAATTAAAATTAGCTCAAATAGTTGGATTCCACTAGGAAATTCAAAATGGAGAATTTCCTTCATAAATATGGATAAGGAGGAGACAACTTTTTGGATGTCCTACACAGTGACTTCCATTAGAAAACAAAATCTATTCCTACCAGTTAAACAATGCTACCTCTGAATTTCAGATATTATCTTATACATGACTTAGGATAGAAGTTCCAAATTCCAGTTACTACATACAAGGTATTTGTGGGTTTGTATTGACATTTTTAATGGTAACAACTGAATCATCTTACATGGAACCCTAGGACCAAGTTCCATCAGCTTCAGCGCTGCCGAATCAAACATGAGAAGCTCTAAAAAAAATTTGATTTAAATGAGTTAGGAAACACCACGGTTTAGCATTCCCCTTCTCAGCAGTAAAAGTCCCAATCCAAAACAAACTGACATAACTAGAACAACTTGTGTTTCTGATATCAAAGGATTTTGGTTGCAACCACAAATCATGGTGAATTAGGCATAATCTAGCTAAGCGTCTCTTTCCTTCTTTGTAAATAGTCTCTTTCCATCTCCATTTTTTTTTTGTAATTTTTATTTTTTTTATTTTTTTTTTTAGTAAATGGTATTATTCAGAATACCTAAAATACTTTTTGGCAATGCAGGACAAATAAATTCCTATATAGCTAGGGCATTGTAATGGCAAAAAATAGTACGTCTCCTACTGAATCAAATACTCCATTTATCAAGCACTGCAGAAGGATAACATTTGTTAGCTGAAATATGTGACTTTCAGGAAATAGATCACTGGTAATTAGAAAAACTAAAACTATATCATTTATGTTTGAAAAACATACACTGCATCTATATTAGCAAGCCCTGTGCTCAGCAGGGGAGAGTCTGTAACTTGACGGAGTTGGTGCACAGGATTTGACATCCCAACACATAGATAAAGTAAGGAGTTTAACTCTAGGCGAGGTCTAGCCCGATCCCTTGGGCAGATCACCCATTATCAGCCGGAACACTTCACTGCGGCTTCTGAAATGTATTTTCCAGTTCAGCTTCATCGTGATCACGGGTTGCTCCACAGCTTTGTGGCATGAACCACAGACCAGCAAGGGGGGAAGAGTTGCTTCAACAGGTATGTATCTGATCCTGCAAAAATGCTAATGCAGGTGCACACAAAATACCTTTTTATTTTTTTCCTGTTGCTGTTAGAAATTCTGTAACAGTTTCTGAACTCAAAAATGTATGTGTAACCACAAATTTATTTTACACAAAACAAAACAAAAAAGCGCAGCCAACAAAACTGACTAGAAGATCCATACTAAGTCGTTTCATTTTACACATGAGCTTTTAAAACTAATATACCCTATTGTTTTGCATGATATAATCAGATGTGTTTTGCTTCAAACATGTCTGATTTACTAATGTCAACTAGCACAAGTCATATAAATGATTGCATCTCAGACTGGATTTTTCATACGATGTTGACATTGGATGCTATTCTGGGTACTCAAAAAAACTCCATGTCAGCAAAATACAGTAACATATTCACCTTGAAATTAGCTAAATTGACTTTTTAGAATTACCTGAATATATCTTGTGAATTATGCTTTTCACTGCTTTCCTGATGCAGGAGTAAAGTTTTGGGCTATTTCCAGGGATGTGCAATTAACATCCTCCCCTGCTGCACAAATGGCAATGGCCACATGTTCACCTTTAAGTGTTCACCTTTTTTTAAAAAACTTTTCTGGTACATCGTTGTACCAGATAAGCTTTTGGTTAAGGACAGTTGTTTTGTTTTGTTTGTAGGGAGATGAGCCTATGACATTCAAATCCATAAAATAATACAAAGAAATAGTAATAGCAATTGTTCTTATCACATAATTCATGTGATTCAAGCTTGTGGAGAGGAGGCTCTGGTGACCATTTCAATAATTTACATTTCTGTTAATTTCTAATTTAAACATTACTACTTTGCTACTATAAAAATGGATCTCAATTTTAGTATTTTTTTCTTTTTTAGTTACATTTATCTTAAAATGCCCTTAGGAATAAATTTGTACTCTACACCAATATGAAAAGAAAATTTGATACATATCAGTTTTGGTTTTATCAAAATAAAATAATTTTAGCTATTTTTCTAACTGATAATATTTGCATTGCAGATAGAGCTGACTCATTTATTGTATCTATTTCAAATATACATTTTTTTCCTTTTACAGCATGTCATTTATCTCTGAATACTTACTGAGATCAAACCCCACTGTGAAAAACATGCCATAATATTTTATATAGACTATAACAGGAATATGCAAACAAGGCAGTTGAAACAGAGCTCCATAGGAAAGATCACTATAGATCTCAGTATTAAATAAGACAATTCAGTGAAACCAGAAAATGACCAAATAACTGAATATGGTTTTGTTTTGTTTTGTTTTTCTCAAGTGGAGAAACACTTCTCACTTCTTCAGGTTTTTATCCTGATCCTGTTTCCTGAAAAATGGTATTGCCTGAGAAATACAGCTGCTTATCAGAATCAGACACACTTATCATTGCTTTTCTCTTGTTTTCCAGAATGAAAGCAAATTTGCAGCTGTGTGTATAAAGTGTATATTTTGAGTATTTTAACATACTGGTACTTTTTAATGTCTGCACCTTTGCTTTTGCTTGCAGAGGCAGCAGGACAGGCAACCCCTGAAGTACCAGTCTGTCTTGGTCACCTACTTGTCCAGATCATGAAATTCCAACATGCTCCCTAGATCCCTGTCTGACCCATGTGCCCAGGCTCTGTCCCAAGAAAACCAGGTTGTCCCCACATCTGGAACACCCTCGAGGTCAGGACTCACTTAGTACCCTCTGCCGGCAACCAGAAAGTATCTTGGCCCAAATGCCACTCAGGCCAATGGATAAGCTCCTCTAGACTTTAGTGCGATTTAGGTCTGAATCCAAAGTGTGGAGCTCAGGTTTGGTTACTTATATAAATGTTAAGTATTCAAAGTATGACAAGAATCGATATTTGACTTTGAGTCAGTTTGGGCTGTTAACGCATTTATTGCATGATCATGGGAGACAAACATAAGCTGATTAGGTCACAAAACGACTTAATTTATTTTGCAGGGCTGCAGAAGCAAATTCTGTTTCAGTAGCTAGAGAGCCTTTTAATTCTTGGAATTATATCCTAAAAATCTTTAAAAACTGTTGCTAGCAAATGCATAGCAAGTCCCACATGTGTACCTATGAAACCAGTAATACTCACTATCACCACAGCAATATTACTACAAAACATCTCTACGCTTTACTAAGGCTGTTAAGAGGAAACATAAGTAAATACTTTACATTGTTAACTGTGCTGTATCTACTCTTCCCCCCAGGTCATCCACTACCTAGCTACAGGATGGAAGAAGAATAATCTCCTGTACTTTCCTATTGGGATTTTTTAGCTGTGTTTTAGGTTGGGCATACAGTATTGAGCATCTTGCTATCGACTGATGGAGATAAAATAAAGTGGGCACACACAGAAAACATTTTATAGGGTAGAAGATGAATGCCTGATTCATCCTAAAGCCTGGGTAAGGACCCACCCAGCACTGGGACACCAAGTGCAAGTTATGAGACTTCCGGAGATCTTACAGGTAAGGGGGACAAAAGAGCTGAAATACTTTAAGTCAAATGCCCCTCCTTAAAAGTGAGATTTATAGGAGTATTCACTGTGTTTGTTTCTTTCAGTCAGTCTTAACTCTGTATCTTTTGCTTCACTTCCCTATCTAAACTGATTTTTAAAATGCCATGTTTAAAATATTTTCATTCTGCCAAGTGTAGGGGGAAATATTTGCTAGATTGGTGTCTTTAACGCTTCATACGCTTATTGCAACTGGAAACAAGAAAATTAAATGGCTAAAATTCCAGTACCTAGTATACACCTATATTTTGTTATGCAAAGTCACCCTCAGGTAATACCTGTGCCCATATAAAATAATAAAAGTTAAGGCAAAAAGGAAAAGAGTATATAAAATAGCAACAGCATGTGATACCAATTATGTTACAGCCAAAAATAATACTTCTTGGCATGTTATGCTTAAACTATGTTCTGTTAATGTTAGTTGGATATAGGCAGTTTTCGATGTACACTTAAAATATTTCTATTTGAGAACTATTAGGAAAATATTTTGAAATTACAATGTTTGAGCATGTGGAATGAGTTACCTCCCACAATTATGTGAACTACTGTATTGCAGAGCTACATTAGCTTCCCTGTAACTAATGAACCATGTCATTAATTACAGACATCCAAAAAAAAAAAAGAAAAAAAAAATTACTCCAAGGCAAGCCAAGTATTTACTATAAATAAAAGGGTCAAGAACTACAAAGTAGCCATTTCATTCTAAACCAATTGTCTTTAATTTTTACCCTCCTTCTCCTCAAATTTAATTTGGAGCAGATTAACTTGATTTTATATGTCAAATCTGACAGCTGTAGGGGTACCCCCAGTGAGACTTCCATCAGGGGCTGGGATCACAGGAAGATTTTCAGCATATGTGTTAACTGTTTTAAGGATGTGTTTATTAAACTCATGTGACTTCTTCTCAGGATAGGTTTCTCTTGGACATAGCTAAGAAACACATTTTCGCAGGTTTCCCTTTGATTGTCTTACAGGCAAAACTGCCTTCAATTTTGCATCATCACATCAGACCAGTAAATGGCTGCACTCCCTCACCTCAGAGATGCTCCACAGTTGGAGGGTAGAGCCCTGGGGCTGCACGAGGGGCTGCTGGTCCGAGCTCGCCCAGCCAGAGCAGTGGCAGGAGGAGCCCTTAACCCTATTTCTCCTCACCTGCTGGAGTAAATGGGACATGGTGGGTGCCACCAACTTTCTGACCTCTGTGCAAGGATGTTCCTCAGCTTTTGCTAGGAGCCGGGCTCCGCAAGGCTTTGTAGGGTTGAACCACTGTCGTAGTGTTAAGATATGGCAAAATGTGGTGCAGATCCTAAAAATTCATGTAGGGCTAAAAGCCGTCTGCTGCTGTTGGGTTTGATTTAAGGTTTTGAGGTGGAGAATGCCCAGAAAGCTCTCTTTGGCTCATTAGAGATGCCTTGGTGCTCGTTGCTGCAGCTGTTTAAAAACCATCGTACATGTTTTGCCTGCAGGAAACATAACACAAATGTTAGCTTCCTTCCTCGTTTCAGACAGTCACTCTGCTCCCCTACTACATCCTGGCTGAGAGGCATAGTGGGCCAAATGATTGTCATTTGCTTCTAAACCTTTCTGTGGAGGAGAGTTTGCTTGTCAGACAGCTAAGGGCAACCCTCACCAGTCACTCTATCCTGTAGGAGAGCAAGAGCTGTCTGTGGTGAGGGCACTGCATGCTCGTGTTGTGTGAACTGCACCTCATTCCCAAGGCCAAGCTCTCTTCATTGCCACGATACAAATACTTTGCTTGTACATTTGATATTTTGT
The DNA here is from genome assembly GCA_013399475.1 of Chauna torquata. Taxonomy (NCBI): domain Eukaryota; kingdom Metazoa; phylum Chordata; class Aves; order Anseriformes; family Anhimidae; genus Chauna; species Chauna torquata. The sequence continues at coordinate 17,811 of VXAL01012085.1, forward strand.
CTCAGGTTATTTTTGCTTGGTTTGGGGGATTTATTTATTTTTATCAGGTGATATGTAGTCCTGAAAAATGTAATAGCATTTTGTTCTGTGAATTCATTATAATGGCTTGTCTAAGTCATGTCATGTTATATCATTGCAAGTTGCATTATTGAATATTTTATATTAAGCAAACTTTTCCCTCTACTTTCTTCTTTTTCCTCTTTGAACCACATCATTTCCTTCCCAAAAGTCAGGCATGAGGATAGACAGGTACACTGACAATATAGATAGCAAGCAAAAAGTTTACCCAGTGAAACAACCATGTAGAAGTTCCCCAGCCATCTACCCTTATGTTTATAACTTAAGTGTTTGGCATAATGAAGATAACAGCAGCAGATAAGTAGTTTATCTGAGTGTATTGCCAAGGACAAAGGCAGACAAAATTTTAAAGTATTACTGCTATCAGGAAGCCAGAAAGAGCCACAGTTCAACAAGGTTCCGTACTCTTTTCAGTTAGTTTCAATTGTGTTCACCATGATTTTAACAAAAGTGAAAAGAATAAGAGGAATTGAGTGGAAGCAAACAGCTCAAGTAGGCTTTGCTGGAATGTGGGAAAGTTGCTAAAAGTCATATTAAAATCAACAAAAGAATTCAATGCATGTCTTGGAAAAGGAGGTTGTGTTTAAGTAAGAGAAAGGGTCAGCTGTTAAAAAAAATATTTGGGCAATATGAAAAATTACACATCCTTTCATCAGGAGGTTGGGACTGATTGCATGAGGGTGTACAGGCTTAAAAGTGACAACTTTTACAGCTGAATGATGCTTTCACAATGAAATCCTGGCTCCGTTCAAATCAGTGGCAAAATTCCCATCCATTTCAATGGAGCCAGGTTTTCATGTGTATCTGTCTTTTTTCATTCTTGCTTGATATTTGTATCACAGCTATCTGGCAGGCTATTGTCTGTGCAGGTCAAAATTGCAGCTTTCTATTCATATGTGTCAGGGTTACTGTCTGTTTTCTGACAAAAAAAAAAAAGGTGAAAAACTGTTATGCATACTTCTAGTGCTATATCATTCACTTCATTGCTTAAGGTAAAGAGAGAAGAATTGTCTGCTGCATCTGGTAGGAGAAGAACAAAAATGCAAGCAAAAGGGCTAGATGCTGCCTGCCTGCAATGCTTAACTCCAAAGCTTTTAAAGAGCTCTTATTCTCAGCTCTACATGTATTGAGTTTCGGATATGGGTGTCATGGGATTTAAGCAGGGGCAGAATTACTTCAGCGCTGTCTTCTCTTAAAAATGCTTCCTGAATATGGAAAAGTATTGCACGAGCAGGAAGGAAGGTGACTTTCATCAAACAAATCTGTCATGCAGTGGGACTATTTAACTCATCAAACAAACCCTGGCATCTGTGCCTCTGAATATAAGCATTAATCTAGAAAAATGAGAGAGATTAATGAAAATTCAAGTTGAGAGAATGAAAATAAGAGATAAACTACTACTTTGCAGATGAATGACTTTTTAAAAAGCTTAAATACACAGAGCTTGTCAAAATGCACCAAGAAGTGCCCTGTTAAGTGAGAAATGACACAGAGAAGGTAATAAATGTGAATGGGTAGCTTTGTGTTCCCCCAGTGCGCTGTTTGTACACTACAAAAGCTTTAGAGTTGTAATTCTACACTCACTGTTGCTTATCTTGAGGAAAGTGCATGCAGTCTGCAAAGCGGCTATTGCTATTCTGTTTTTAGAGCCCATCTGAGAGCACATGGACATTACAAACCAAAATGTTTCACAGCCATGGGGGGTAGGGGGGGAGATTAAAAAAGTAAGGGAACCTTCAGACAAGTGAAAATCCTGTAGGCAAATAAAGTTAGAAAAGAGGCAATACATCAGATGACTTTAGTTTATGGATGGTATCATGCTAGGTAAAAACAATACCCATGGTAGATAAAATATACATGGTAGTACATATATTTCTGCCAAAGACAAAGGAATATGCTAATGACTAGTATGGCTAGGAATATGCTAGTGACTGAATACCACATAAGCAAATGATAATCACATAGTATTGATCTCCAGAAAGATTTCAGCTACAGGCAATCCAAGAACAGAGCAGTTTTTGATACAGTTGGTAAATAAGAATACATTCATAGTTCTTCTTCTGACTTATCTTCTAGCCTCTTAACTCTTCTTGTTGCTATTATCCTGGCCAAATGATGTTAATCAGAAACATTACTGTGTCATTAACTTACTGGACAGCTGATCTGATCAAATATATTTGATATTTAAAATAAATATGTCTATAAATTCTCAGATTGGTCACAGTTAAATCTTGCACAGTTCATGGTATAGAACATACACAGTCCTTTCTTTCTGGTGGGGTGTGTGAGCATAGTATTTGGTACAAAAGTGCTGTTGGACATGCTTGCGAGTACATCATTAATGTTGAGTACTGCAGTGGTCATTTCTGAAAGCTGTATCAGTAAATATTTCTGCTAGCAGTCTCTTTCTGGAGAATATTAGTAGAAATTTAACACACTTGGGAAGTGAAAACAGCAGGGTTGATGAGCCTGGTATCAGTGCCAGGTTAATGGAGCTACACAACTTCTGTACCAGCCAGCTCTTATCCTACAAGCTTGGAAAGCAGCTAAGGGTGAATGCATCCCTCCATGTAAGATGTACTTGAACAGGGCCAAGACACGCAGGCAAACATCATAATTACTGATGGAAAAGGATGCCAAACATATCAGCTTTCTTCTCTTTTCAGCTGACCAGTGGAAGAGAAAAAGACATCTTTTCTGAGTGGAAATATTCATCCCGTTTTTCCCTTTTCTGGTTCTTCTAGGTTTCTTTCTCCTGATTTCATTATTTCTCGAAGGGGTGCTGAATGATGTTTTGCTCATGGTAAATAAGGACCACAGGACTAGCATGTGTGCTAACTCCTTGTTGATGTTGTCTTTGTTGTTTTATATGTATTAGTAATGATGAGAACCCACGGTGCATGCAAAGAAAAGAAAGATTTAAGTGATGAGCAGTGGTTGAGGAAGATAGGGTTGTTCTCCCTAGGAGAGGGGAGACATTGTGGTAATCTAATTGATGCTTTTCCTCATATACAGATTGATAATGTTGACCTATACAAACTTTTCCCACTGGCAAAAAACAAAAACAAGATGACATAATGCACATCTTAGGAAATTAGGAGCAGATAGGAACTAAACATGAAACTACTGTATTTCATCCAAAGGGAAATACACATATTGAACAGATTATCAGATAGGTCCACTAAGAGTGGCAAAATCAACTCATTCAAGAGATAGTTAAAGAAACTGTAGACAGAAATGATTGAAGGGTATAGGAAAAAGCAGTATCTTTAAAGGGACAAAAAGGCCAAAGTGTTCCTTTGGTTTCCATGTACCTTGAATTTCTGTTTTTAGTTCAAAAGCACAGAAGCAGGAAGTTATATACTGAGATATTCGAAGTCTAACATCCTGACACTGAAATGCACTGTCTTGCTCCTATTGTATGCTGACCTCGAATGTATATTGAATGAGATTTATACGGTCCTTTTGTGGGAAAAAGTCAACTTTCAATTGGAACAAAACAGTAGTTCTAACCACTTTCAGATGACAGTGCTTCCCCTGTCTTTCTTCAAACTCAAAACTATTGAGGTGTAACAAATAAATTTAAAAGTAGTGAAAACCTGGCACATGGAAATTGGTAATAAAATTCTTACTGTTTTAATCTCACAGGATTATAGTTTTGAACTTTTCATCAGCAAGACTGCCTTCTGAAGTCTCTCAACATCATGTGGGCAGCTTTCCTTATCATTGTCCTGAGAACATGTCCTGAGAAGCAGTCATCTTAAATGTTTGAAACTATAATAGCGTTTAGCCTCTGAACTGAATAACATGAGTTAAATGATTGCAGCAAAGGCTGCATGACACTTTGATGTGTGTGATTAATTGAACTGGAGGATCAGGGAGTGCCACCCTATGCTGTCTGGGCTTTGCCCCAGCCTCCCACATTGGAGATCATGGAACGCTGTTAAACCTTCCCAAATCTCATCCAGATGTGAGCCCTTTAGAGCAAGGTGATGGCCACATCTTAAGTCACTTGTCTGTAGCAAATCTGAAGAATGGAAGAATCCTCAAATAGGAGGATGAAATCATTAAGGAGACTCTGAAGTACAGAGAATGTTAAGAAATTTAAGGCAAGTTCATAGAATAGAATCATAGAATAATAGAATATCCTGAGTTGGAAGGGACCCACAAGGACCATCGAGTCCAACTCCTGGATCCACACAGGACCACCCAAAAATCAGACCATATGTCTGAATAGTGTTGTTCACATGCTTCTTGAACTGCAGCAGGCCCGGTGCCATGACCGCTTCCCTAGGGAGCCTGCTCCAGTGCCCAACCACCCTCTCGGTGAAGAACCTTTTCCTAACACCCAGCCTGAACCTCCCCTGTCACAGCTCCGTGCCGTTCCCTCGGGTCCTGTCGCTGTCACCAGAGAGAAGAGATCAGCCCTGCCCCTCCGCTCCCCTCGTGGGGAAGCTGCAGGCCTCCATGAGGCCTCCCCTCAGCCTGCTCTTCTCCGGGCTGAACAAACCACGTGACTTCAGCCTCTCCTCATATGTCTTCCCCTCTAGACCCTTCACCATCTTTGTAGCCCTCCTTTGGACACTCTCTAATAGTTTCATGTCCTTCTTACACTGTGGTGCCCAAAACTGCACGCAGTACTCAAGGTGAGGCTGCACCAGCGCAGAGCAGAGCAGGACAACCCCTTCCCTCGACCGGCTAGCCATGCTGTGCCTGATGCACCCAGGGTACGGTTGGCCCTCCTGGCTGCAGAGCACACTGGTGACTTGTGTTCAACTTGCCATCGACCAAAACACCCAGATCCCTTTATGTGGGGCTTCTCTCCAGCCTCTCATCCCCCAGTCTGTACATACAGCCAGGGTTGCCCCTTCCCAGGTGCAGAATCCAGCACTTGCTCTCTGCAAGGCCTATCTACCCTCGATGGAGTCAACAGCTCCTCCCAATTTAGTATCATCTGGAAACTTACTCAATACATCTTCTAGTCCTCCATCCAAGTCATTTATGATAACACTGAAGAGAACTGGCCCTAAAATGGAGCCCTGGGGAATCCCACTAGTGACTGGCCACCAGCCTGATGTAACCTCATTTACTATAACCCTTTGAGCCCAACCCATCAGCCAGTTGTTCACCTATCATATTATGTTTTTACCTAGCTGTGTGCTGGACATTTTGTCCAGAGGGATGCTCTGTGAAACCGTATTAAAAGCTTTACTGAAATCCAAGAAAATTACAACTGGCTTCCCTTGGTGAACTAGATGGGTGACCTTGTCATAAAAGGAAATTATGTTCATTAAGCAGGACCTTCCCCTCATGAACCCATGTTGGCTGTGACCAATGACCACATTTTCCTTCAGGTGTTCTTCAATAACTCCCAGAATAATTTTCTTCATAATTTTACCAGGCACTAAAGTGAGACTGACAGGCGTGTAATTACCAGGGTCTTCTTTCTTGCCTTTCTTGAAAATTGGAATAACATTTGCCACCTTAAAGTCAACTGGGACCTCTCCAGATCCCCAAGACTGTTGAAAAATAATTGAGAGAGGTCTCGCAATGATATCAGCCAGCTCTCTGAGTACCCTGAATTCAGAAGGCTGAAAGAATGTTGGCTTATTGGGATCAAACAAAGACTAATGATATTGGTTGGTAAGGAGGAAGTTTAGTTTGATTTTCCACAGAGGTCTGGTCAGAAAGCACTGTGCAGAAAGTGAAAGGGACTAAAGTTCTATCTTAAATAAAAATTTCTTGAAAATAGTAAGGAATCTTGAAGGACACAAATGGATAACTATGATTTCTGTTGCTGAGTTGAGATCTCGTACTACTTTGTGAAGTCACTTATCTACATTTCTGTCTACTATCAAGTGTCCCTGAAAAGGACAGCTGTTGAGTTTCTTTTGAACCAGGACCAATGGGTATTCATTAGCTAGGGTAAGGCTAGGGGTAAGGAGAAGGTCAGCAGAGAGATGACAAGTCCCTTTTTCCAAAGGGACAGCAGAGTACCTGTATGAAGGATATCTGCCAGAGGTAAGAAAGGAAGAAGCATCACTGTTGCCTGTTCAGACCCAAGGGAGTAGTTTACAGACTGTCCAATGAGGCAGCCTCACCAGGGTTATTCCTATTCTAACATCTCCGAGTTTACTGGACATGAGGGACTAAATTTACAAAGAGAAGGGTATGCTTACCTGCCTCACTGGCTAAATCAGGGCCTAAGTAGCGGAAGCAGTAAGATATGCAGGAAAAGATGGCTATTTCATGGTTTTTTGTTTGTTTGTTTTAATATATATATATATCTACCTGTAGATACTGTTTGTTAATCCCTGCGATTAACTGCAGAGGAGAAGAAAAAAGGGGGTCATACCTATGAGAAGAAAATATTTCTTCTTCTTACTGTAAGTATGAAGGCTTCCTGGCAAGGAATTGTGTTTTTCTGCTGTTCCAGCAGATCGTTTGAAACTGAGGAGCTGCATTAGCACTTGTGGAACAAGGAACTGAGGAGGAGAAGCAGAGAGCATTGAAAAGCATTGTGGTGGCCTTCTTGCTTGAGACACTTAAAAGTGAAATGACTGAAGCTTTTAGAAATGTAGCGTAGAAGATCAACGCTCAACTAAAAGATAAATAAAACAGATTGCCTAGGAGTCATTTTTGAGTTGTGAAGTTTTGTCATTCTCTGGTGCTTCCTGGAGGATTTGGCTGAGTTGTTCCTGGATAAATGACTCTGTCCTTGCTACTACAGCAGGCTCCAAACAAGAGATGAGAGGAAAAGGAGGTAAACCAAAGCTATTATAGGTCATAATGCACTGAGGGAACCAGCTCAGTTAGTTCCTGGGGTGAGTGTTCAGTGGAGAGCAGCAATCTAACCATTAAAGGGTGCAATCAAGCTTTGAGCATTTAGGTATCTATAGTAGCAGGAGCCAAAAGAGGCCACTTTGCCAAAACTGGTAAAAAATGAACAACCTCCCCCCCTCCCCCCATCTTCTTAGCATGGAAGGGGAAGGGAAGCTAAAATAGAAAGAGTATCTACTTAATATGCCACAGCGTAAAATAAGTCAGTCTATTGAGAGCCACTGCAGACAGGTCCATGCAGCCTGCAGGGCCAGTTGGGCCTGGGTGAGAGCCAAGGACCAGGCCACAGTAGGTCAGGAGCTGGTAGGCTTTGAAGGTGAAGTCTAATTTGGAGGCAGTAAAGATCTTCAGACCCATTGTCTCAATTTATGTAAATTTCCAAAATAATGATTTAGAAGTTCTGGTATTTCTTATAGCCATATATTCAGACCATGGACATTGTTCATTATAGTTATATATGTAAGAGTGACAAGTAAAGCTTTCTGTTTAGTCTCATCTGCTGTGTCTTGCCATGTCTCGTTGATGCATCTGAGCCAACAATGAGGGAACTTTGTTTTCTCCTTTCAGCACCTAAGCTCACCTTTTGACTTGGGTTTGCAATTCTGGCCCTGCTGAAATTGGTGGAAGTTTTGGCACAGATTTCAATAGAGCAAGCATTTTGTTCCAGGTGCTTTGCTCAATAAAGCATATAAAATTACAAACCATAGGCCTTTCCTCTTTCTCAACTTCTCAGTCATCCTAGGTATCGCTAAGTGATAAACACAAAAATCTTGAGGAAACAAAATGGCATCTTAAAAAAAGGATCCTACATGAATGATTAAAATAGCTTTTAATATATATAATAGGTACACATATGCACACACTTATATAAGATGTCAATGGGATCAAAGCTTTTCTCCAGCTCTTTAATAGGTGGCATGCACCCTCACTTATCTGCTAGAATCAAAACTTGTTCATGCATGTGCAGGTGCTGGGAGTTGCTTTTTCATATTGTTGGCACAGGGCCACATAGTAGAGCCATACACCTTCTCTTTTTTTACAAGCCCGTGTTTTTTCAGGTGTTCATTTACCTCTGTGAAGAAGTTTCTCAGACCTGTAACCTCAAGTTTAATATGCTAATAAGAAGAGGTGCTCTTGCTGCAAATAAACAAGCCTTAGTCTGTGTTAGATGGAAGAATATAACCATAGAATTATTTTTACATTTTTTTTAAATATTATTTGCAAATGTAGGGACTATGCACATGGAATGGTAACAATTGGCATTTGGAACAGACTAGCAAAGGATGTGGTAGGTTTTCTACCATTGTGAGTTCTACTGTCAAAGTTGGATAGCTTTCTAAAAGATAAGTTTATGTTCCACATCTACGATTCTGGTCTAGGGGCATGAACCACTGTGTGAAATGTATTGCCTGTGTTACAGAAGTATAAAGGAAATTATTGTATTGGCATTTTTTGGCCTTAAAAATCCAGGAGTCCATAATGGTTTTGGCATCAGAAAGATACCATGAACCAAGTGAATGAAGATGGAAGGCAAATAAAGCTTATCTTCTTGAAAAAAAAAAAAATTGCTTTGAATAGCTAATATGTTTCTTTAGGTGCATATTACTGTCCATGGGATTAATATAAGCCCTCTGTTCAAGTAGACCAATCTTTTAATTCACTGTTAAGTTTTAAAATTACAGAGTGGATCAATTGGAGAATTTCTTGGGATTTAAAAGAGTTCTGAGATTATATTAAATATATTTCAGGCAAATTAGGAAGTAACTGTTCTTGCCCCACTACAATAATTGTGATTTTTCTGAAGGCAATATTGTCAGTTCCTATTTCTCTTAATACTCTCCATTTTGACAGCAGTGCAACCTACAAGTTAAATTACTGTTTTTTCCATTGTCTGAGAGGCTTTTGTTTTTCTGCAGTTGTCTATTTCAAGGGTTCATTTCTTCTCCTTTGCAGTCTGTAGAGTTTTATTGTTGCCTCTCACAGGCTAGGGACAGGGCTCTGGTTTTTAATTTGTGCACTTATTTGATCCAAAGAGCTGGCTCTTGTTATCTAGACTGAAAGTCACTTTCTCATTCATTAGTCGGTGCATGTTAGAGATCAAAAGTTTGGGGGATTTGTTGATGATTCTAATCTCACAGCATTTTTCTTTATTTACTGTTCTTAGAGATTCTGTATTTGGAAATTTGAAAAACTTGTTTTCAATGTCAACATCCAAGTACTTCCCATAAATAAAAAAGCTGGAGCCACTTAAAATAGTTTCAGAGACTTCCCCATGGAATGTCAGATGGAATAGTCTGTAGTTTCCTGGTATTAATCTATGTTTTTATTTTACATTGTGTTATTACATTGCCACTTGTTTTTTCTGGTCTTTTGGGACCACTGCTGAAATATATAAGGTTATAAAAGAAATCTTTAAATAATGCTAAAACTTTTCTAATTTCTTCTTACTTTTATGGGTACTCTGGAAGATGTTCTGTTTTCAAATCTTATCAGGATCAAAACCCTTGAACTCTTACTTATTTCAGAATTTCCTGAGCAAGCCAGAAAAAAAAAAAAAAAGAAAGAAAGAAAAAGAAAGAGAAAGAAAGAAAGAAAGAAAAAGAAAAAACATTAAAAAAACACAGATTACTTAAAGCTATATTTTTCCAATTACTGAAGGACATATGACAGAAACAGGCTTTTGGGAAGTCAGTGTGCAGGAATATTCAGGTATCCAAGAGTACCCAGCATTTTGCTGTCAAGTTAATGTTCCACTTGTCCAATGTGTGGAGCAGCAGGAACCATCAGAAGTATTCTGAGTAAATACTGGAGCTCCCAGGATCAGCTAACATAGGCAGTGCAGGAGCTGCTTGGACAGTGCTTGTTTGACTCCTACAAATATCCTTGAATTACATATGTAGCTCCATTTCTGCCTTTGCTGAATCCTTGTATCCTACTGTTAATCACAGAGACACCACTACATCATCTGACAGCAAGTGGTACCCACAAGCACAGGTGGATACTAAAGATATTATTTTCCAAAGCCACACAGCAACAGGCATTGTATTGTCAGTGGGTCACCCATTACCTTACCATCTTCTGTGAGGTGTCTTTCTGAAGCCAATGGCAAACTTGTGGCTGCTTTCTCTGGGCCATACAGAGCTGCTGCAGCTCAGTGGCACAGTGGCGTTGCAGCCTTCTGCTGACAATGCACCTCTGGATCCTACATGAGTAGGTTTGAGGAACCCACAGCAGCTCTGCAAATGAAATCTGAGTCAAAATATGTGATTGCTCTCAATCTGCTGTTTAAAATCTTCTCTTTTAAATAGCAATGTTTTCCTCAAAACCACTGTTACACACTAAGGAGCATCTCAGAGCAGCAATGACATTGCCATGACATCCAGCCAGGCAGATCCAAGACCATCTGGGTCATATTGCCACACTCATTGATCATCAGAAGAGCCATCACACTTCCCAGAGCGGTCCTTCGGTGTCAGTCATCTTTTCTCTTTTTCCTTCTGTTTTACAGTTATTGTTTGTATTAATCTTTATGCCTCTACTTCTCTTTTCAATGGACTCAGCAGATGGCTCATTCTCTAATTTCTGGTATGGATTACATTGGTCAAAGTACATTGTTCTCTTAGTATGCTCTTTAAATAAAGCTGGGGGAATACTGTCTGAGAAAGCATTTGAATAACACTGTTGGTTCATTTTGGTATTTCCAACCACTTCATTTGCTTTCTTGAAACTTTCATAAATGGAATTTTAAATTAGTATTATTTGTGGGTATAGAGATAGGAAGAATAAAGGCTCTACATATATAATATGCACAATATTTAAATTGCAATTCTGTGTCTGTTTATCTTGGACAGCATATCTGAACTAGGTGCTCTATACTCTGGGAAGGAAATGATAGTGTAGGGCTCAGGTGGACAGTAACTATCGCACACAATTAGTCTGAAATATTGACCACTGCCAATGGCTTTTCAGGAATTCTTAAGGTTGAGGTAGTTTCATGAGTCAACAGAGAAGAATTTTGAATGAATTCATTTGTAAAAAAAATGCTAAAGTTGACTTGGAAATGGTTTGCTATCAAAAAAGAGTCTGTAACTGTCATAGGAAATATCAGACATGAATAACCAGCCAAGGTCTAGTTTCAATGTTTTGTAAATTCTGATATACAAAAGCTTAATTTTGTACAGACGAATTTGCATATAGTCCTCTTTAAATTTCCGCTTAATTTTGTTTCTAAGGAATGACCATCTATTTGTGTTTTTCGGGTAGTGCCTTTCTAATGCGCTTTATTCTCTTACTGATGTGTGTCCCTCCTCAGTAAAAACCACAAAGCAAATAGTAGATTTCAAAATGCATGTCCTCCTAAGCACTTTCCTAGGAATTTTGCTGAGCTTAAATGTCTTCACTATGTGTGAGAAAGTAAATATACATGTAACAAAGAGTTCTTCCTTCTCTGGGCAAAAATGTTATATAATGGAAGAAATATTATTCTTGGCATGATAATTAAAAAGAAATAACACATTTGAACAGTACTAGCCCACAAAATGCAGGGCTTACAGCTGGCCAGCCATATAAATTTATTCTAAGATGAATTTTTTTCCACTATGCTAGGAGTTATACGGGTGATATGTCAGGAGCCTTTGGCTTTTGTTAGTTTTTGTAGTAACAGTAATACAACTGAAACCATAAAATTTTATTTTACATATTAATTTTACAGAAGTAGTTTTCTTCCCATTTCAACTGTACAGTATTGAGTGAAGTCTATACATATCGAATCCAGAACTGTTTCATTTTCAGTATTTTTCTATGGGATTTCTTCTAACAGCCACAGAATATTAGAGGTTACGTATTTATGGGTTCTGTCTTACTCATTTTGCGCTGTAGTAACGCTCATGCAGTCCAGGCTCCTGATCTCCTCCCAGCACATCTCCATGCAGTGTGACCCTGCCCAGAGATGTGGTTCTAAGCACTGAAGCATCTGATACTTATAGGGGTAATTGCACTTTTATTAACGGTCAATAGGAAAGTGTACCTGTAGCATCCTACAGGTCAAGCATGGGGCCTTGGGGACAATGTGAAACTCTTAAACCAAATGCTGTCTTTTTTTTTTTTATTCTGAAGGAGTGGATTTGTACAATGATCTCAACATTAGGAGATGGGTAAACACCACTATTTTGCTTTAAACAGCTATATTCCCTGAGTGCACAGTCAGTACTGAGGACCTTCTGCAGGGGAACGTGTTGAGGAGATGCGGCAGTACCACTGCCAGAAAGAGCCAAGGACTTGCTGGCCTTTTGTCTTTTTTCCCTGCATTGTGTTCTCATGTCCCTTCAGTGCAGGTGTAATTACAATATCCCCTGAAGAATACACATCTAACAGAAAGGAGAAGGAAAAAAAAACCCTCAAATCCATTAATTTCAGTTCTTAAACTAGTTATCAGATAATAAATGCCATCTGTAGCTGTATACTTACTTATTGCCAAGTCAGGGAAAACAATGGCTATTTAGTGGTTCTCGGTCCTGCTGTCCCCTTTTCTCACCGGGACTCAACACAGCCCAGCAGCACAACTGCTGATTGATGGCCAGGAGTTGTGCTGCCAGCGGCATGCCGTGCAGCAGTTGCAACATCACCTTCTGGTGGGGAAATCTCTGTGTTTACCTTCAGGCAGATGATTTGATCTGTAGCCCTTGGGTGCTGTTGCTGGGTGGCTGGCAAGGGCATTCCTTGCATGCTTCTGAGGAAATGTTTGGAGGGAGGGTGGGTGGCCACACCTGCCAGCAGCAGAAAGAGGGGCTTGTAGCTCCTACCTGTTAGAAAGGCAAGGGCTCCTCCTACATTATATTGTCATTATATCTTCCTCCAACATGCTTTATTGTGACTACTCTCTAAAAGAGGAAGGCCAATATTAAACCTTCCTCATGGGATAAAAATCAGAAGAATGTTCTTCGCTGCTCCATTTTATAACAGTGTAAAGTACTGCTGAAGATGCCAGAAATACTGGGAGAGAGGAGAGAGAAAGCACAGGCCGCTCTGTGCCATCTTTCTTCTCCACCTTACAGTGGCTGCTTAAAATAAAAGCCTCTCCCTGTGAGCGGGGTGAGCCAGGACCCCACCTGCCCGTGCAAGCGCTGGGGCCTTTCAGGCTGAGGAAGTCTGGGGACGGACGGTCTGTGAGGGCACTAAGGGAGCCTCTCAATCCGCAGCTCATGTTAAGGGCTGTTGCATTCCTCTGTGAGTTTGCTTGTGCGAGGCTGGTAGAGGCACAGATTGCCATTTCGAGGTCGCAGTGTATTTGAGAGGGTTTGCTTTTGGCATTGTGACGGCCAGAGTCCTTTGGAGCCTGATCGTGCACTAAAGAACATGTCGGGAAACCACAAGACATAGTTTTGCTGTGTGGCGATAATCTGCAGGGAGCCTGGATAGCTGTAATGCGACATTGCTGCTTCCTCTGTGTCTGGCTTCGCATTAACTCTTCAATTTGCTTGCTTTGGCTTCCCTGACTGTTAAATACACACACGCAGGGTCACTTCGACATAGGAGAAAATCGGCTGCCGCAGTCGGCTCCTCAGCCTCCAAGCGCCGGTGCCGCTGCTGTGGGCGCGCAGCCTTGCCGGGGTAAGTGCCCGCCTCCCCTTCGCTCGGTGTTCGCTGCGGCGCTGACAGACGCCAGGGGCAGCGGTAACGCGCAAGGGGTTTTCACCCGAGTAAAATTTACTATTAAATTTGGAAAGACTACTTTTAACTGTTATCAAATGCCAAATGGTTTTGAAAGGAGCTCTCTGTCTACCACTCCTGCCTTTGCTTTGCCAACCCCACTAAGCGTGGGGCAGCTGGCTTTTTAACCCCTTTTTACGGTTTTCTGCTTTCAAATCTCCTCTTTTAATAACACAGAAGTTTTGCCATTTTCACCAGGCCTGGGATATTCCATTCCCATTTTCTCTAGTGCTTCTCTACTTTGATCACCTAGATTGAAAGAGACTGGTCAAAAGCTGGTAGCTGGAACATCCCAAACCTCCCTTTGGGCAGGGATTGCCTTCGCCCTCTCCCCACAAATCAGGCCAGTGCTCACAAGACTGCAGAAGCACCGTTTCCTCCCCCATGCACAATGTAGTCACAAAATACAGTCTCTCAGGCCCAAGAGATGCAAAATGTTTTCACAGACCTGGGAACTGAGATCCCCATGAATTTATGGGTAGGGGAGGAAACTTCAAGTATTTTTTGCTAGATCTAGTTTTTTGTAAGTATTTACTGCTGCTTTTATCTAAGCAAATGTGCTTTAAATACCTGATATTTCTTGCTGGCTGCAACTAGTAAAAACAGACAAACAATATTTGGTAAAAATAGACTGTTATTTGAAATATATTTTTTCATGTATGGCTATTATCAAAAGTAAATAAACTTAAAAAAAAATCTTTCTATACTGAAACCGGCAAACCTTCGATTTATACTGTCTGTGACTTTAAAATTAGACTGAAGAGACAGGCAAACAACAATGAAATATTAACAGCAAAAGGATGTATCAGCTTGACTCATAAAATGGAAACTGGCCTTAGAGCTAGGTAAAATGCAGAAATAGGAAGATGCAACTTAGAAATAAGTGAATAATTAATTAAATCAGAGCAGCTATATAGCTACATATACCAGAAAATATTTGGCTTGGCTGGAGTGTGGGTTTAATGTTTAAGCAGTTCTTGCTTTTTTCAGCGTGGTTTATGCATCATTAATAAGGACTGAACTATAGTTAGTTCAGTCACACAGAAGCTGCTCCCAGGATCTCAATGTCTTGAACTATGTTAACTGTACAAGTCAGAATAAATATACGATGTTTATAATTCATACTTAAAGTGAATAATGCTGGATTGTCAAATCTCAGTTAGCCATGGTTGCTTATTTGGTCTAAGGATTATCTTTGCCATGGACCCTGAGCACTTGAACTTGGCAGATTTCTTAACAGAGATAAAGCATTGTGCAAACAGGGCTCTTCTGCCGCCGGGGCCAGCCCGGCTCTGGGAACAGCCGGGGGCAGAGCCCCCCTTAGCCAACGTGCCGCGGAGGTGGCTCAGCCTTTGAACTGTGCTCCTGCAGCGGGAGGGACGCGCTCTGTGCTGGCATCCCACTCCTTACCCTGGCACCTCTGAGCCTTCTGGCCCACAGGAGGCTGGCTGGGTCAGACCTGTGGCTGCACCGGCATCCCCCACCGTGGCCCTCTGCCCGCAGGGGCTCCTGGCACTGCCTCGGTGGGGACCAAGTCGCAGCTTACTCTTGCTGAGCAGCTTGCGAGTCCCTGCATTCCCCCCACTTCCCAGCAGGGTTTTGAGTTTAATAAGTTGGTTTTGTAAGTATTGGTATATCCAAGTCAAGTTAGCCCTGGCTCCTGACAGGAATGCTTTCTTTTCAATTCTTTGCAGTTTTGGATTGGATTCTTTGCAATTTTACTCCTGAGAGATTTTCTGTTGATCCCTCACGGAAACCCAGTTAAGGACAAAATAATGATTTGCAATTATTGTTTTATTATTAGAGAAAGAAATAATGTAGCTCATGAACAGTTAATTTCCAGGCAGGTGGTTATCATCCTTGTCATGAGTGTCCTTTTGGTAAGGATGATAGTTCTATGGCAAGGCCAGACGAGCCCCTTTAGGTGATGTATAGATAACTGTACAGCCCTCTGGGAGGCATTACTCTGTGTTGGTACATGGCACAACCTGTTGGTACTCACATAACAGTGATCTCAGTCAAACTAGGAAGGCTTGCTTTTAAATATAAATTACTTGTAAGAACATGTATTAGAAGTTCGTATCATAGCATATTGGAGACAAAAGATTTTCTCTTGTAAATAGAAGCCTGAATTAGAAGTTAAAAATGGCTTTTATAAAATAACATCCAACTGTAAATGTTTTTCTCCAGATAATGCAGATGCCTTAAGACTGATTAAAAAAAAAAAAAAACAAAAAGCCTTTAAAAAGTCCTTTCTAGAATTCTGTGGATGGGTTTAATACTAAATGACGTTCCCACAAAGAGGAGGGGTTAAGCAGGCTCATTTCTGATGACTCTATTTCCAGCTCTGATAATATCTTCCAGAGTATATTGCAAGAGACGCTATAAATATGAATACAGAAGAACTGAGCATTTTTTTACACAGGCAGGTCTTTTCCTCAAGCATAAATAATCTTAGTCTGTGTTTTTCTTGTTGTTGTTGTTTTGTTTTTGTTTGTTTGTTTTGTTTGTTTGTTTTTGTCTGTTTTGTTTTTTGAGATAAAGGCTATATCAGTACCAGACCAGTGGCTGGATTTCTCTTTGAAAAGGGATCCTTGTAAATGTTGTTTCTCTTAAGCTGAATGTTCATAACTTCCAGTGAAAATTTCACTGAACATTCCATATAAACAACAAATCATAGTAATTACCATCTTTCAAAACTTTACACAAAGTTAATAAAGTTATAAAGTTCCTTTGTGTGGAGTTTTTAGGCTTAAGGAGGTGTAAGTCCCTTCAAGATTTCTGAAATTATTCATGCGCCTAAATCCCATTGAATTAAATGGAAGTTAGGATTGTAAATATACATAAAGTGTTTTTTTATTACTTATTATTAATTTAAATCTGAGTTTCTTAAGAATTTTTAAAATGTCTTCAACTTTAATTAAAAAGGAAAAATGTATGTAAGTGCTCATGTTTCTCAAAGAACATGTGCATGAAAACATATCCACTAACTAAAATTCTGTTAAAAGAAAGTCAGAAGTCTTACACATTACCAGCATGTATAATATGCAAGAACATCTTATAGTACTTTTAGGAGATTATTTTCAAGCAGCACTGAGCTCTAAACTACACATAAATATAAAGACGATATAAATATTAGTTCTGTTTGATCTAGATCTTTCTGATTTGTTTGTTTGAGGATGCTAGGCTTAATATAAAGAGTTTTAAGATATTCTTTGCCTCTTCTTATGACAAGTAGCATAAAGAATAAAAGATTTCCCCATATAACAGTAGCCGCTGGTGTCCTGTGTCAGGGTATTAACCTTTTTAACCCTGTCAGTCGACTGGGGCCAGGAAATATAGACTAGTCTTTTACTGCTCTTCTGTGTGTCACAACTTTATTACACATCACATTTTTACTCTTCTGAAGTGTCTGTAGTACTAAAAAAATGGTCTTGTAAGGAGAATGCAGCGTTACATGGCTAAAAAGGTATGTAGGACTGAATACCATATATTTTATCAAAGCAATGTCCTTCATCCAAAGTGCATTATTGCTGCTCTGTAAAATCTTAACATCAAAGAAAGACTCAGGGCTCTGTTTCATATTTTGTAAAGGTGATCTCTGAGCATTTCTAGTGGAATTATTCAATAGTTTGCTCTATATCATTTTGCTGATGACAGGAAAACTGTCTCATACCTTTAGTGGTGTCTGTACAAAGTTGGCTTGTCTTTCAAGTTAGTATAAAGCCTTATATAGTTGATTAGCAATAAATATTTCAACTGCTATTAACGAAATATTGGTTTCTACAGGCAATAGTATTGTCCATTGCTTATACATAAAATACTGTTCTCTTCTCTGAGAGCTTGTACACATCCTCCATTTAGAAGAATAACGAAAATTATGCAGGCACTTAAAATCTCTTCACAGTGATGGCATCATATTACTAGCAGAATCAAAGACAGCCTTTAATTTATAGAAAAGCATTGCTTTACAACTTAATTGTAAATCTACAGGGACTTGCACATGATTTTCAGTAGTCCAGATAGCAGCCCCTGGTAGAAGAATGTGACCTTTGAGTAAATATCATTTTGATAAATATATAGCAGCTTTGGGCATTACAAGGCAAGCTGCATCTGATTCTCTTCTCATTCCTAGGGTCATATGCAATAGCCTGGCTTCTTGCTCCTCACCCTTATGTCCGTTTCTTCCAGATTGTCACCCATAATTTATCATTCGTATTTGTGCAAAAGGTTAACCTCCAAGAACTATTTCTTCTGGCAGCCAGGGTAACAAGTGTGTACAGTGGCTTGGAGTGTCCTCAAACCATAGGGTACCTGCCTGCCAGGGGCAGGAGCATTACAGGAGTATGAGTCCTTTCTCCTGTTTCTGTTCTGACCTCAGGCAGGTGGTCCCTGCTTTAGCAGGGGGAGCTGCCTTGCTGCCTGCACCTCCTGCCCACGCTTCACTGGTGTCCCCTTTGCCTGCTCACACCTCTGCCACTGCTCTCCTCTCCTGGAGACAGAAACATGCAAGGTTTCATCCATCTCTGAAGCAAAGTTTATGTCCTTTGGTGAGTGAACCTTCCCAGCCCTCTGGGCAGCGGATGGGCTCCCACATCCCGGGTTACAGCCCAACCACTTTTACTTTGGATACCTCCAAGTTCTTGCTTTTTTTTTTTTTTTTTTTTAATAATGTGTATGCTTGTTTCATTTGGTTCCCACCTCAGCAGCCTCCTTTGATTAAAGTCCTGGCCATCAAGCAGGGTAGTATCACACAGATAACCTGATCAAACTCTGACATTTATTTCCCATAACTCTGTCATCCTCCACAGCAGGATATTGCTTTGGGAAAACTTAAATATGATCCAGGGAATGTTCCAATGAGAATTCATCACAACCAGATGGAATTTGGACCCCAGCGCCATTTTATTTCTCCTTAGCAGTTTTGGTCCTTTAGAAACAGCAGCAAAGACCGTGACAACACTCTCTGTGAGGAGTTTTTTTAGTGCTACAGTGGGATTTCATCTTCTTCCCAATCCCTCTGTGCACCTCCAGCCTTTGGTAGATAGCTTTTTGGGAAATGGATGTTTTGGGGATGAATTCAGTCAGGAGAGCAGTAAGAAATAAAGTGAGGGGAAGTTTTCCCATTTGGTGAGATGGTGCAACACTGCAATAATCTGGAAATAGATGGACTGAATAGCATAGCCTTTTACTCGTCTGATTTATAAATCAAGTAGACAAAATAAAGGAGAATATACTTTAAAGAATAATCCTACCTCAGACTTTTCATCTGAAACTAGTTTGAGCTGGTCGCTATTCACATTTTCCATTTCTTAAGCTAATCAGTGTTCGCAGTTTCCAGTCTTTTTAAAAAAATGCTCAGTATTGAAAATGTTCAATTCTTAACAAATGTTAACTCGTTCTGACCTGGAATAAAAATGAGATATTTTTGAAATTTTACACAAAATCAAAATTCTGGGAAAAAAATGTTTTCCCTGCATTTTTGTTGCAGAATTACAAACTGTGTTCTCAACTCTTAGACATATTTGTAATTTCGCAACATATGCATTGTTATAAGCCAGTTTTGTTCCTCAACAGTTTGTGATACATCAATAACAGTAGTCATCTGCTAATTAATAATCATATGATCTGTTCATTTTTAATAAAGAAAAAGTGCTTATCTGATTAAAAATTTCTTTTCATCCACGGGGTGTACATCTTAACCACCCCTGACAGCACTTTACAGCACCAGAAGAAACTATACACTGGGATGTCTGTATGGTCCAGTGCAGAGTGATGCTGAGAGGTTAATTAGAGGTCCTAAACTCAACAGAGCTGTTCTGGAAAAGCTAGAGAGTGCTAAATGTGGCACCAGATAGTGGATTTGCTCCACTTTACCATCTTTTGTGGACCCCTTAAAAGTACTCCAAAGACTCCTGAAGAGATTAGTAGAATTCAGGTTCACGTCTCTTTTAATTCTTGACATTTGTGGAACATGTTTCATACCAAGGAGTTAAGGAGGAGCAATCTGTTGTGATTATTTTGGGTCATGTTAGTGTCAATAATCTTGGACTCTATGTACTTCTGCTGACTTGCCAGAAACTAAAATTTGAGCAATGATTATTATACAAATCTCTACCTGAAAATTTGAGATTATAAATGAAATTTCAGAATATTCTGGAGTTAAAAACATCCCAGTGAAAACGTGTTCCTTTCAAAATGTATTTCTCAATAAATTTTCATCCAAACACGCACTTTTTCAAACAGGCTTATGGAGAAAGAATATTTGACTAAAATCTCCCAAGCATCTCCATATATAGATAGATAGATAGATATTTAGGCCAGATGTACCTAGTCTATCTCCATATACATATATATATAGGAGATATATATATCTATCGAGGTGTATGTCTATATAGAGATATAGATATGTGGAAATATACATATATGGGGACAGACCAGGTATATCTGGTAAATGAATTGCAAATAGAGATGTAATTTAACTGAAATTTCTGATGTAAGGAGTGCTCCTTATTCATTAATTTGTTGGGAATAACAGTTTGTAACCCTTCTTTTTTCTGTATCACAGAGCTCATTTACTTGGGGAATATGCTTTATACCTTCACTTTATGTTCTAAATGCAATTCTGTATTTTTTGTTTTGCTTTGTTTTGTTTTTTTTTTAAACATTATACATACTATATAAGTAGATACTGTCCTGTTATAGTACGACTGTCAATTTTTTCCATGACAAAAATGGCATTTCCTGTTCTGCATTTCTAGTTGAAATATTTTTTTTAAGTTCAAGATTTTACTTTCATTTTTAAACCAAGTGGGTATTGTGGTAAGGGTGATTAAAACTGCGAGACATCTGGTTCCAGCAGCCTGTTGGGATACATTTCATGCAATGCACAGTGCCCTTGCTTTGCCTGGCCTTGCCTTTGCCTCCTTCCCTTTCCCTTCCAGCACAACAAATATGATTACTTTATAGCAAATATCACACATTACTTTTTTTTTTAATTTTATCCTTTTTTTTGTCATATTTTTCTGATTTCTAATATGTTAGTCCATCTTCACTTTATTCTTATTGCTGGCACAAGTAAGAGTTTGGAACTTGTTTTTAGATTTTTGTGTATATGCAATTACATGCAATCAACTTCCCTTAATAAAGTTTTGGTCACTTAGTTCAAAATGCTGAAACAACATAACCTGTTTTAGGGTTTGGGGTTTTTTTCAAGACACTAATATGGTGTTCATTATCAAAGGACAAAGGGCACTCTGAATTGTAATAAGGACTTTCTGGTTTTAAATTCCATTACTCGCATTAAAACCACTTACTGCCACTAAGAAAAATGAGTATAGCTTTGTGCATTTTGTGGCAAATAGGCAGTCTTTTGATATCTTATAGCAGAATGTTTCAGTTAATAGGCCTCTACTTGAAAGTACCCTTTCACACCAATGGTTGCAAGTGCATTCTGCGTTTTTGTGTTAGTCTGACATCCATGAAAAGACAACCAAGATCTGTTTCTGATTGTGCATTAAAGAGGATTCTTTGGAAGTTGCTGAATAACTTAGCAATATGTTCTGTATCATTTTTACTGATGACAAGAGAGATGTCATCTCTGGTGCATCTGTATAAAGTATCCTCTTGGATGACTTCTGTGCGTTGCAATCTGCTTCATTTCTTCAAATAGGAAGCAGTTTTAAAAGCCTTGTTAATTGGCAAATACCAAAATATTTCAGTTATTTGCAAGTAACAAAAATAGAGCATGCTGACTCTTGGGAATCAGCGTTCCATTAAGAAGAAAAAAAAAAAAAAAGGAAAAAAACACCCTCACCTTCAAGAACAGGGCTATTTTTTTCAACACAAATATGTTGTATCATTTTAACCATTCAGGTCTTTGCCTTGGTGTGTTTATTGAGCACAGCTGTACCAAGTTGGTTTATCTTTCAGGAAAGGTCAGGACAGCTGGTCAGGCCTGCAGACAGACTTTTACTATATTTTGGTGTTTAGATTAATTTTATTCTGTTTATCACTTTTGTACTTGGAACAAGAAAGGCGTCCTTTCCAAACAAAACCTTTTTGAATCAAGATGTAGGCTACCTCTCCTGGTGGTGGGTGCCGCCACCTCAGCAGGCTTCATCTGCAGGACCGATCAAAGGCGATGGAGCAGTCATTCCCTCGGCTGTACTAGATCAGCCCAGGTGGGTGTTGCACGCAAGCAGCACACGCCTGGGGACGCACTGGATGTCTGTCCCACGGCCATGGCTCTGTGCATGGCACTTGCAGGACCAGGGCTGGAGGTTTTAGCCACTGGTCTCCATTGTAGAGAAAACTGTAAGTCTGCCATGAAAACATGGCCTGATGGTGCTTGAGGCAAAACCTAAAATTAATGAATGCTCCACCTGCTTGCTGGTACACTTAGTGTAGGGGCTTAATTAAAAAAAAAATAGAGGGAGTCACTCTCCAAAATGAAACTGAATAGTTTTTGAACAACACAAATTTCCTGTAGACATTCCCCTTCTTTAAAAACAAAAGAGCAGTGGAATGGTGCAGAAGGGAAGGAAGGGACAACGGGAGGGAGAACAAACAGGGTGCACCTCTAAGCATGGGCTTGTACAGCTGTGTCTTGCCCCAGACTTCTGGTGAGACCTGCGCAGCAGCTAACCTGGGTTTTAAATACAGAAGGGACAGTTGGGTGGTGGGCAGTGATAAGAAGCAACCTGGCAAGGCTGAGGAAATGTTCTGTACCAAAAATGAAGTAATTTTCTCCATGTTTTGCTCAACAGTGTTAGCCAATGATGCGAGTTAACATATTTGTGTTGTTTTAAAGCCTTTAAATATTTGGACTGCCCATTACATGGTATCTCAGTGGAGACTCTTTCTTTCTAAATCCACAAGGCTCAGTTTTAAGGTATCCCTGTTACATCTGAGGGGAAGGGGTGTTGCTGGAGGCTGCTCCAACACTAGTCGTAAATGAGCCTCTTTTCGCTGTGGCTTGGGCTCATGCCACAAAAAATCATCCCTGGGAAAGCTGCTCAGGATTTGTCACATTACTGTGACTGCAGTTTGGTAATTATTATTCCTAGACTGGGTGTTTTTTAAAACCCTGAGGGTTTTGATTTAGCATACTGTGTCAGGTCATTATAGATACATGGATCATTACAGGTAGAGTGAGACAGCATTGGTCTTCAAATCTGGATCAAAACCTACCTGTAATTTGGCCTTCTTATACCCAGGGATTTTGCGATCCCATCACTACTGCCTGCGGCAGATGGCCATGAAATTGGTAACCTCTAATTGCAAAATCCTCTTGAAAAGAGCAAACACTATTTAGTGAGACGTGAAGAACCTTATTCTTACTGCTGCCTGCACAGCTTATTCCACCCTTCTTTTTCCCAAAACAAAATCTAAAAGCTAGGAAAATGTTACCATTTAAAACTATAAAGACCATCTCTTTTACTTTTCATTATATGCATAGACTTTTTTTTTTTTTTTATAACAATGGCAGTTTCAGCCTGACTTGCATTGTGATTTTAAGATGTCATCAGAAACATTTCTTTAAGTGACTGCCAATCATTAATTGCTTCTCCTGTACATCTCCATAAACGTTATACGTAGATATATTGGTATATAATATTCTTGTGTTTAATGTTTGTATAAACATACTGCTAATACTGTGTTTCTCCGATAGAGATGTCCATAAATCTAGACCTCCAGAGATACCTTATAATGACTTAAACATTACACCAAACAAGAGATTCCAAGGGGACATGATCAGGATGTAATAATGGGCCAATGTCAAAAAGGATTTATGATTATTATTCATGTGACTCAACCATATGCTCCAGCTACTGCTGTAATCTTGCTAGTTTTGGTCTGACATCTGTAGTGATAATGAGTAAAATTGCATTACGCCACAGAAAAAAATCAAGACACTTAAAAAATAACTAGTGGGCTGCCAGGAGAAACATTGACCTCCTCTGTGGGGTCAAGAGATGGTTTTAAAATATGCTGGATGCTCCTGACAAAGTTGAAGCACTTGGAGGATCTGGCAACCAGCTGTTCTAGCTTTATTAGAGAAGAACTTAAGTATAATTGAATTCCTAAACCATATGTATTTATCATTGGAGTTAAATAGCATGCATGATCCTATCAAGTTGACTTTAAAAAAAGGAAGTTACCTATTTTGTTTTATATAGTGGGACAACTGGTATCTGTTCTAAATAATGCAAGGTTGGGGAAGGTGCTTAAATAATGTGTATTTTCAGGATCACCTGAGCAGTCATACTACCTGTGTGTCTTTCCTGGTTAAGCATTAAGCTTCCAAGTGACTATGGTGAAAAGACAGATATTTCTGTTTTGTTTCCTTCTTACAGTCTTGGGTCTGTCTTATGGAGCAAGCCTTGGCTCTCTTTGCAGCTGGACCTCGTACCGGCTGTGAAGCAGCAGCTCATCTATGCCATTTCCAGGCTTCTCTGCTCAGCGGGAGGTTAGTAAATACACAAATACCTTCTGGACCGATGTGCAGACACTAAGAACTCCTCCTTTCTGCTTCTGGACGAACATATAGGTTTGTCCAGAAGCAAAGTAAATTTGTGAGCACAGATTTCCTTAGTTTCTGTCAAAATCCATCAATATTCCATTACTGACCGCAGCACGTAGGTGGGAGGTGAAAACTCATTTGTTTCTCACTAAGAAAGGGAAAACTCAGGTGAAACGGCCTGATGTCAGCCCTGCTAATCCTGCAGTGGTGGTTAGCAGAAGGGCAGCATGCAAAAGTCAAAGGAGCTCATGCATAAAGTGGGCTAAGTCACAAACCACCAAAGTTGCTATAAAATCGTGGCCAAACATAGCAGTAAAGGACAAATATTTAGGCAGTGTCAGTCAGTCAACTAATGTATGTGTCAGCATATTAGTGAGGAAATCCCCAGAACCTCTGTGGGAGGTTTTCCTTTTGATCTGCCACCGCCTGCCGGGCTACTGGCTTTGCCACTGCAGCCACCAGGCAGGCGCGAGCAGATCCTTTGGGATTTGAACAAGTTGCTGCTTAAGGCAAATATCCACTTCATTAATTCAAAGGCACGCTGGGCAAACGGCAGCAGGTGAGGAGCAAAAGCCAGGGAACCAGACTAGATGAGCATGTCAAACATTTATTGGTGGTGAAGCAAGCTTGTCTGCCTGCTAGATTCTGGTGCCTCTCCTTGTCCTCCTGAGTTCCTCAGCCAAAAGACACGTTCAACATCTGCAAGGCCTGCAGTCTTGGCTTGCAGGAACACAAGCACTGGTAGACTCAAGATGTTGTTTTAAGCACCTGATATCCTCCATCTATCTTCCTTATTTTTAATCATTTCTAAGCTATAGGGTGACCTAATCAAACAAGCTCCCGTCTGATGTCAAGTTTCTTTCTTTGCTTTAATCTTTTCACATTTCTATACAATTTCTTTTTCCTCTGGAACTACCAAAGCATTTTCTTTAACAAGCACATCAACGAAAAACAAAGTCTGCATTCTTGAATTCTAAGTCACACATAAACCTTAAAGATGCTGTTTGCTCAGTGTTGACAGAAGCAGTCGTCTGCCCTAATTTACCTTCATCGTATGTTTTTATTAGAGCTGTGAGAGCATGCATAAACTCACCAGGGGGACATGCATGTTACAGGGCTCTTTTCTTAAACTCTCTCAGCTCCAATAAGAACACACTGGCTAAAGCACTGTCCTGTACTGGGACAGTAATACCTCTCTGTCCTGTGTTCTTTCAGTATCAGAACAAATGCCTCAGAGAATATTCACTCACTTAAATACATCACAACAGGAGTGAAGGAATGGTCTTTGAGGAGTGGTCTCAAGGAACCTTCTCTCTTCTATTGACATTCTTCTGCTCAGTCCTACCAAAAAGCTTAGCAATGCTTTTCCTCTAACTCAGGCGTCAAGTCTGTTATCCCAATTCTAACTCAATTATTTGTCAGATGTATATGGGGAATGATTGGTGCTATTGACTGGCCTTGATATTAATAAGCCTTCAAAAGTAACTGAAATGCCAACTTATTGTCTATAAGCTCACATTTTTCAAACAGGATTTCCATATCCATTGAGGAATTTTTGAGGTCCTACCAGTTGACCAATATTAGATATGGATGTATACAACCACATGCATAAAAATCAGAGACAATATGAGCTCAACAGTGGAAGGGTTGCCATTGTGGCTGATTGGGGTGCTTCACATTTAACTTGTAGAAATCATTTAGATTAGAGAAAGGTGTTATTTGATCTTCCATTTTTCCACAGATGCTGCCAAATAGTTTTCTAAATCAGTCCCAAATGTGGCCTGGTCTCTGTGTTGGGCCAGTGTGAGTATAGTAGTGGTTTTGTTCCTTCTTGCTACTATTTCTTCTCCCCCTGCGCTTCCTCCTAGGCTTTGGGGTGAGAACAGAATATCACACATGTTAGACAAAACAAGCCTCCAATGTGCGGTAGATGTAATAACCTGCAATGTCTCCCCTGTCATCCCAAATTACTGGAATGTGCTGTGCTTCAGCCCTGGCCACCTACACGCCTGCCTGCTGGAGGGTGGTGCCTCCTCCTCTTCAACCAGGCAGGATGGTGCAGGGGCAGGTGTCAGCTCCTCCTTGCTCAACTGTGCTTGCGTTGCTTTCTGCATGCCCCTGAGGTCATGGGCACACAGTGCTTAGGCTGGTCATCTGGGAGGTCTTCATGCATTATGTGGCTTCTCAGAAATGTTTGGGAGTTTGCTGGCTATCCCCAGTAGAACTGGGGAGAATTATCACAGCCAGCAAGCAAGTCAGGCTGTGGTGGTTTTACCCGGCTAAAGAGGCGACCTCCACCACAACTGCTCGCTCACTCCCCCTCCTCAAAGAAACAGGGGGAGAAAATATGATGGACCAGGGCTTAAGGGTTGAGATAAGGACAAGCAAGTTACTCACTAATTATCGTCACGGGCAAAACAGACTCAACATAGGGAGATTAGTATAATTTATTACTATAACTAGCGAACTAGAGCAGTGAGAAACTAAAAGCAAACTAAAAACACCTTCCCCCCATCCACCCTCTTCTACCTCCTCCCCCCGAGCGGCGCAGGGGAACGGGGAATGGGGGCTGCGGTCAGTCCATATCGCTTCGTCTCCGCCGCTCCTTCATGGTCGCTCTCTGTTCCCCTGCTCCAACGTGGGGTCCCTCCCACGGGATGCCGTCCTTCCCGAACGGGTCCTGCGTGGGCTTCCCACAGGCTGCAGCTCTTCAAGAGCTGCTCCAATATGGGTCCGTACCACGGGGTCCATCCTTCAGGAGCAAACTGCTCCAGCATGGGTCCCCCACGGGTGGCAGCTCCCACCGGATCACCTGCTCCTGCGTGGGCTCCTCTCCACGGGCTACAGGTCCGGCCCGGAGCCTGCTCCTGCGGGGGCTCTCCATGGGCTGCAGCCTCCTTCAGGCCAGATCCACCGTGGGCTCCTCCACGGGCTGCATGTGGAGATCTGCTCCACCGTGGTACACCATGGGCTGCAGGGGGACAGCCTGCTCCACCATGGTCCTCACCACAGGCCGCAGGGGAACTTCTGCTCCGGCGCCTGGAGCACCTCCTGCCCTCCTTCTTCACTGACCTTGGTGTCTGCAGGACTGTTCCTCACTCCTCTCACTCCCAGCTGCTGTTGCGCAGCAGTTTTTTCCCCTTCTTAAATATGCTCTCACAGAGGCGCAAACAACATCACTCATTGGTTCAGGTCTGGCCAGCAGTGCGTCCCTTTTGGAGCCGGCTGGAGCTGGCTCTTATCTGACACAGGGCAGCTTCTGGAATCTTCTCACAGAAGCCACCCCTGTGGCCCCCCTGCTACCAAACCTTTACCACTTAAACCCAATACACAGGCACATGAGATTCCCCAGCACCTTGCTGGTGCCATCAGCGGTCGCATAAACCAGGCTCCCCATTTGGATTTAGGGATTTGTGTCAGACTGGCAAGGCTGCACATTTGGGAGCTGTGCTTTGTCTTAAAAACAGCAACAACAAAAACTTCTATGACAGGATAGGTAATCCATTTCTGAAGTGATCCTGGATATTCATTTAGTAAACTCTTCTATCATTGGGACATAGGTCTTTGGCAGTGTCACTAATTATTTGCTTTCTTAATGAAGTTCATTATAATTTTGTCCTTTTAGCTAACTTCTCGGGCTTTCTAGTGAGTGTTGAGAAACCACTGCAAGCCACAGTGGGTAGGCTGCATAGACAATGCTCTCTGGGCTCTTTTGTGCTAGACACTTTTTTCTGCAGTCTCAGGTGACTGGACTTTAAGACCTAATGTGCTGTTTCAGCCTGATGTTCTTGTAGTCCTGAAATAAACCAGGTCCATTGAAACAGTATATGTCATAGGTCTTTGAAAATTCGTCTCAGTCAGGCAGAAGCAGGTTAGAAAACCTTGTTAAAGTGTGCAGCAAGAGCTAACAGCCAAGTGACCATCAGTACTTGAAGGCAGTATGCAGGGATAACAAGTGAGGCACGGACTCCTGACGAAAGTTGTGCAGAAGACCTTTATTTTATGTTTCCCTTCATGTTTATAGATTTGATTCCCCAGTCCACGCGATCACGCATACAACAGGTCTTTGTGATGTGCTATCCTCCTGTGTCCACGCGCTTTACTAACTCTTCCGATAGGCTGCTATATTTATGCTAACTCCTTTGTTTCTGTTTTCCCAAGCACTTCTTGGCATTTCACAAGTCCCTGTTTTTCTCTCGCACTTCCATGTTCTTCAGTTCAAGGACATGTCAAACAGGGTAGCGTATCCTTCCCCCACAGCAGTAAACTCTTCCATTGACTCAGATGGGTCCAGAAGATGACGTTTTCCAGAGCTGCATGGTGAGGGAATCCACACCTACAACTTCATGGCAGGCGTGTGTGTGTGTGTGTGTGTGTGTGTGTGTGTGAGCCCCCAAATAGCTCTGAGATTGCATATGTTCTTGCATGTGATATTTTTAATCACTGATACTTTCACTCACTCTTGCCCTGTACCTAGTCTTTTTTGTTTGTTGGTTTGTTTAGGAAGGTTAATGATGGAAAGGAGTTTGATTATTTTGCAGGATGCTGTTTGTTCATTCCTTCCACATACTTGTTTCTCTCTTTACCTGAAAAAGAAAACAGCAAGCATGGCAGAATCCAATATGCATGGCCTGGCACTGCGCCAGCAAAAACCCCACCCATCCAGCAAACCAGATTTTTTACAGAACTTTCTTGAAGCGTGAGTATATGAACTTTGAGAAAACACTGTGGGAAGACCTTTAAGGGTTTGAAGGGGCTTGCTTTGTTTTTATTTGGTTTGCACAATGTAATTTTTGCTTGCAGCAATATTATTTAATGATGATCATGGCAGACATAATTCCTAGTATCAAGCAGACTCTTGCTATTGAAGTCCTGTTTAATCTTGCACTTAATTTTAAACCTTTTTCAAAAGAGCATCAGAGGAGCACTAAGTCCTCAAGAGAACAACTGGAAAGGCAAAGCCCGGGGTGTCACATGCATCTCTATTCCACTTACAGGTGTGAGCTGACGTGACTAACGACAGGGACATAAGTGGAAAAGAACATATGCCATTCTCCGCCCATGAGTACTCAAGGTAAGGTACAGACAATTCTAAGACAATGACCTATTTTTTTACAATAATACTTGCCTAATTCACTTCTTAGAGCCTGTATAAACATAATGCATCTAAAGGAGCAATATGGATGAAGAGAGTCAGAGAATGTCATACCACGTTCAATAGAACAATGTGAACACAGAGAAGCAAGGTGGCTGTTGAAGTGGAAAATAGGGATTTAGTAATTGGCACTATGGGTAGATTAGTGAAGATAGATACATGGATTAGGGTTAAGAAATAGGCAACTCTTCTCCATGGACATGGCATCTGACTGTTATGTGGTGGAAAATGGAGTGAGAAAGTTCAAAGTCCCTAAAGAACTGTATTCCCAAATGGACTGAAGCTAATGTCTATTGGTGCCAAGGATCTGGCTCCCTGGCTTTTGCCACAGCCAGACTGAAACAATGTAAAAACCAAACCAAAACATTGGGCAGTGTTACAGCTTGATCTTCAGGATATTAACCAACCCTAAGGTGCTTTGCTTAGGCAGGGAAGTATGTAGGAATGCTTAAGTGTTCTCAAAGGTGATGGAAAAAGAAATCCCATAACTTAAAAGTATATTTGCACACTGTTAACAAAGGTCTTTTGGTAGACTGCAACCTGTATTGCTGCTAATGTACCAAAGATGTCAATCCAGGCGCACAGTGTCCAGAATCAGCCCAGGGAAATTTCCTTCCAATAGTCGCAGTGTGAGAATAATCACTGCCACCTTTGTATCATAGGGATTTCGTATCTTTCAACAGGCTTTTCTATCATCCTTGCAGTAGTGGTTTGTGAAATGAATGAAGTCCCATAAGTGAAAACATAAGTAGAGTAAGTGACCTTCATACACAGAGGTATAAAATAACAAATCAAGCATTGCAACAAGCCAACAGCGCAGTGTGCACAGATGGAGGCAGACAAAATAAATTAAAACAGTTTTGATATCTGCTGTATTCCCCAGTATCTCAGAGGCTCTGAAAAGTTACCCAGGTATTTTTTTGTTTTTCAGTTGCTTAAATTCAGGTTTTTAAAAGCCCAGAATCTGTTTTGTGGATGTTTTCCCAGTCATTTAATGATAAATTGAGGGAAGGACTACTATAAATTCAGTAACTAACTGGGCTGGTAATTTAACCATAAGTTAGACGTCAATTTAAAGTAAACTTTTTTATTTTCAATAATAATGTTTACTCTGTTTCGTGCTCTTTAATTTAGATTAAAACCACTGCTTTAAACCACCATCTTAAAACTCAGAACAAAAAAGAACATATAAAAGGAAGTAGCTGAATGCTAGTTTCAGGATGTTTTTATTAGAATACTTTTAGAAGAAATGGTTGGTGAAATATTGTTCTTGTAGCTCAGTTTTCCTTACTACTGAGGAAAATCAGAAGCAGAAAAGGAGGTGGTTTCTGGTCACACCACAAGTCTAGAGAATTAGGGCTCAGTCTCTGCTTACTCTTTAAACTCATAAAATGTGTAGGCTCATCGCTCAGTTCAGTGGTGTTGCTCTGAGTAGCTGGAAGCGATGCCAGCCTGTTCACACGGGTTGCTTCTAACCAGATGTACAAGCCCATAACCTGCCTTTCCATGCCCGTCCCAACAGGAGGGAGACAACTCATCCTTTTGTAAGCAGAATATGGCCGAGATAGAATGTTGTGCCAGAAAAGATTTCTTTATTTCAGAGATTGATGTGTTTTATAATGGTAACTGAAATGCCTTTCCATGCAAATTCTCACTGTGACACACTGAGCTCAACAGATTTACACCAGGAAAAAATTAGAACATCTACAGTAGAAAAATCAGAAACAGAAAAACGGGGTGTTTTTCATTGTTTGGATTCCTTTAGATTTAACTTTACTATTTTATATGCTGAATTTCCCGAGTGTCTGGGAGTTTGCATGCCTCTACTGGGGGAAGAGGCCCCAGTAGAGGCATAAACTGGGCACTTTTTGGTATCTGGTCCCATGTTTTCATCTATCTAATTCATGTGTGGCATTTGACATTTAGCTAACTACATACTCAGCTACAAGGCCAGCTGTCTATGCAAGCAGCATTGCATGAACGTTTTTGCTTTCTGTGTTTATCTGTGGTTTCTACACCCTTCCATCGCCTGGCGGGCTTAAAACAAAGTTATAAAAAGCACTACTGCTGCATAAATATAACAAAGCTCTGAAACAGAGGAAAACTAGGTAATTGCCCTAACCATTCAACCAGCTGAAACATTTTCTCCCTTTAATCAAATGTCCTTGTGTCATTAGCACGCTTAAGCAAACAGTTTAATAGGTGGTTTAGTCTAAGGGTGTACAGCCCAGTATCTCCTGAGAAGCAAAACGTAGGTCATGCTTTAGAAGTTGTTTACAAAACTCGTCTGGGTCTGACCTGAAGCTCAGGTTGGTTTTCAGCTCTATGAGCCTCTCAGCTTAGTCGCCTGCCCAGAGCTCTGTTCTGCTGGAGACATGCGAGTGTCCTCTGGTGGCTGACAGCCTGCTGCAAGTCCCGCGGGTCTCGCACGGACAGAAGGCGGGTCTGCAGGCACAGTGGGCTGCTGAGCCAAAATAACCCTTATTTTTATTTTGTAAATCAGATAGTCTTTCTTGCCATGCATGGCTTCAGTAGCTTCTTTTCCTTGCAAGTATCCTTGTTATTCAAAATGCCCTGTCATTACTGAAAATGCTCGAAGGATCCTGCGAAGCCTTCCCTCCCTTCACATGCCCGTGTCGTGGCCCTGGTGTTGGCACTGGTGCAGGGGTAGTGCTTGTACCGCTGTCGAGGGGAAGTGACAGGAAGAGTTAAACGGCTTTTGCTGTGAGATTTTCATAACGATAGGCTGTGTCTATGAAGGCTTGTAACTCAGCTTGCGTGCACCCACATCACACGCTACTGTGGGAGCTGCTTTTGCCATGAGGGCTAAGATTACAGAGCAGCTTCCGTCCCAGCCTCGTGATTCCACACGCGCACACACGCACATTTCCAAAATACTCTGTTCTTGGGGATGAGTGTTTTTTATGGACTTGCTCTATGCCAGAACATTCTGCAAAATCTGTTGAGCTTTTTGGGGGTTATGAAAGGATAGCAATAATGCCCTTCCTATCAGTCAGAAAATTCCAACCACCATTTATTTCAGCAAGAAACAAATAAAACTACTGCGGGTCCCACAGTGTATCTCTCCACACGCCTTCCCCTCTCCAGGCATTCTCCTCTTTCCAGACAGCATTGCTTTCACTTTCCCCACTGAAACAATGAAAACTATCTGCATCTGCTCTCTCTTCCTTCCAGCAAATCTTTTCTTCCTTTTCCTAGAAGATCCTTGCTTCTTATTTTCCCCTCAGTCTTTCTTTCTACCAGCTGCTCCCCTACATGGACTGTACCTGTTTCTGCTCCTGGTGGGAAGAGACACCATCCATTGGTAAGACCACAAACGGGTGGAATTTGGCCCCATATTGACCACTTAGACAGGACTTTAGACTCAGGGTTCACAGGAGTGCCCCTGGGAAGATTTCAATGCAAAAGCACCATTTTATTTTTTCCCACACTATTTTAAGCAAAGGGCTGGATTACCTAGGTACAACAGTATCTGAGTCCCAGTGGTCCCATGCTTTCCGTGATGAGTTGCCTGGAATATTCTTGAGGCTAGTCCTGTGCTAAAGCCCCTGCACTGATTTTTATTTTCTGTCTTGAGTATGATATTGTCATTTGGTGAAGCCAAACTCACCCTCTTCACTCTGCCTGTCACTCAGAGGAGCAGAGTTTACCTATCCAGACCTCAGAGCAGGATCTGGCCCTATTAGTTTTTGGTATCTTTCTCTGTTTGTAAATTCTATCTTCTGTACTTGAGCCTGAATGAAGTGGTAGCATCTGACATTTTAAGCCAATCTCTTTGTAGCATCTCGGAATTAAACACTATCTTGTTTGTTAGTTTGGTTTATCTTTACTATCATCTATGATGGATCTACAAGCTCCACATCCTTTCAGAAAACAAACATGACTGACAGCAATCGTTATACAAAAAAGCTGAAGCAAACCATGCTTTGATGGATTTTCTGTTAGGATTCATAATAGTATGGAGTTAAAAGAGAGAAAATAGGTGCTTTGGAGCATAAGATCGTAAAATGCTAATTTCAGTGACACAGTGGTGGACTGAGTAAATATAGAAAGGATTTATTATGAAGTTCTTTAGTGTTGTTGGCACTGGCAGCAAATTGCTGGGCAACATTATATCGCCAAAATCCAGGAAATAGCACAAACATTGAACCACTGTATTTTCAGTGACAATAATGAGAGAAGATTTGGTATTGGTTGGCATCCCCACAAAAGGCACATGTTGGCATGTTCAGGAATGTAAATGATAGATTTGCTGCTTGGAGTTCCTAATTATTTAATCGAACCCAGACTGCAGAACCTGGAGGGACATCGTGTATCCTTAAAGGAGAAGAAAGAGAGAGAGCAAGAAAGAAAAGAAAGCCATACTTTGAGAATGATGGAAGGTATCAATCCCCTGGGTGTGCCTACCACATATCTGTGATTGCTGCAGAATTTGTGAGTGATCTTTGCTGGTCACTACGTCACCATATATTTAAGTAGGCCTGCAGAAAACAAATTGCCAACAATCTGTTTTATGTGCTGATGGAAGTCAGATCAATTATTTCCATTTCCTTTCATGGAAGAAAGTAAATCTACAGATCAGGACAGGAAACCACTCATTTGATAAACTATTTCTACACTACTGTACACACACACACAACCTCCCCCCTCTCTCCTGCAAACAGACACGCACATTACTACAAACCCTCTCTCTTCTAGACATACAGAGAGCCACATTATTTTCAGCTCACATTTCACGCTTAGATTACTATTACGGAATTTCAAGAAGACTTATTTTGTTTCCATTTTTTTGAAAGGCAAAAAAAAAAAAAGGAAAAGATAATGAACATTCCGTTTTCAGAAATAAATCTCCCAGCACTGTATGTTCTGGCTTGTAACAGGCCAAGTAGCAGAGGTCTGCTACGTTCCCAGCCTGGGCTTTGCTGCCGACTCAACTTTCAGTTTAGTCCAAGCGTGATGGAAAAAGAAAAAAAAAAGTCTTTCAAAAGCAGTAATTGTGTGTTTCTGGGGAGAGAGAACAAATTACTAAATCAAATTAGCATTACATTTCATTCCTAGACCCTAGGAGATTCAAGGATTTACATAAGATACTTTCTTAAATTACGTTGTTAGTGTAAACATTAAGATTCTGCACAAAATCCCCCAAAAGTGGTGTCCTTAAGTGATGTCATCCTACAGTACTTTAAAAAAATGAAGTAAGAAATGCTTTAACTGCACATATCAACACATTACTGTACTATTTTTCAAAAGAAAAATGCAGGATTTTATTATATTCTGAAGCATTTAATACCATTAATCCATTCACTGTGAGCACTAGGAATACTTGCATTGTTTTTTTCTGCAGTATTGCTTATCTTTCTCTTTTTTCCTCATGGACAAAAATATTTGCTGTAGGATATTCGTGGCTGTAGAAGATTAAATCCAGGCCTGACACAAGATTGTGGAAGAGTTACTATGGATTTCTATGCAGCCGTCAGTTGATTCAAAAAGGCTAAATAAGGGTCCTCAGTATTACTTCATTTGCCACCCCAAATTTTTTTCTCTAGCAACCTCCTCCTTCTCTGTATCACCAAATTCTTTGTAATTCTATCTCAGTTTATTGCATGATTTAGCTGCAAAACTGAGGTAGAGCAAAGTTTCCATATGAAGCACTGCAGCTCATGATATGAGTGCTCCTGCCCTGGGGGCAGCTGTGCTCTCGCTCCTTCCCCGTGCCACACAGCTTCTTCTAGCTTGAATTATAAAATTCATTCTACCAAAAACAATGGTGCAGTGATGAAAATAAAAAGAAAAAAATGGCTTACATGTCTAGGGCATGTGCAATTAATAATTAATCATTTGAAAATTAATCAGAGTATAATGTGTAGAGTTTTATTGTTAATTTTATGAGGTTCAGGTCTTCCAATGAACTGCAAATGGCAACAGGAGAAAAGAAGTTAAATTGTATTTGTGTCTCAAGATCTATAAATGACATTTTACTTGTCAAGACAGGACTACCCCATGTGAGGAGCTAAGCCACAATAGCACAAGGAAATATGGAACTTACATGTTTTTGTTTGTTTTTGTTTTTAATTTAAAGGTGACTTTGAGAGCTATAGAAAGAAGGACAACATTAAAACATATGTGAGTCAAAAAAGCTTCATAAGTATAAAAAAAAATATTGTTTGTTTTTAAAGTAGGAATAAACATTTCTATTTATCCTTGGACTCTATGTATTTTCTGTGTTTCAGACAATAAATGCTCCCCACAAATTTATGCAATAATTTGTAATATATTCAGGAAAACTTATTATTGAAGCAATTTGTGTTTGGAAAGTTATCTCTAAAGCCAGAGGGGTAGAAACATTTTTATAATGAGAACTCCCATCCCACATATAATTTCTTTTATTTAATCTACTTGTTCATACAAAACTCACATATATATATATATATAAAATTGGCAGAATAAATTCAACAGTTGAAAGGCATAAGGAAAAATATGCAAATTGTGGCATAAACAGCTAGAAGTACAGGGGTTTTTATACTCCTTTATTAAAAATAATTATGAAGCTAAATGTTGAGTTCATGTCATATATATGCAACCTATCACTCTAAATGCATCCTTCCCCTACCTCACAAATAGACATTTATATTACTGTAATATTGGGGAAAAAATGGGCAATAATGGGAAAAAAATGGGCAATAACCCCTTCTTGTCTTTTTTGTTTGTTTGTTTATTTCTTTTCTTGATAAGGAATGTGGACTTTACATTTAAATTTCCTGAGTTTTACCTGTTTATCAGCACCAAGACCTTACTTTTTTTGCATTCAATGCTTTTCTAAAACAGAATAAGAAATTCTATTATTTAGTTCTCCTTTGAAAACCTCCAGTATCAATAACAGCTTTTATATAAGATCAGTGATTAAAGAAAGATGTGACTAGGTTTTACAGTTCTGAGTCCTTTTTAAATATATATAAATCAATTAAAAACAAACAGGATCACTCAGGAAAGCCTTCACTCAGTGATCTGTAAGGATCAGCCAGAGAGACTAAGCAATATCTACAATAGCTAATTATATTCATATGAAAAAAAATGCAGATTTTTTTTCTCTCTGTTGCAAAAAGCTTCATTTCCTACTAAAGTTTCCGTGTGCACTGCTTATCTGCTGGTCTTTCTCAAATGCTACAGTTTTGAATGAGGCAGATCCATTATCCAAATACATATGCTCTCTGCAGCTGATCCCAAATCCAGCAAAATCAAGGGGAGACTTCCCAAGGGGAGATTATGCATGAAGATCAGGCAAACCAGCTGCACACAGGCACAGCTTCAATGAGACCAAATGAGCCACATCACTTCACACCAGGAGAAACGCTGTACTGAAGTTGTTTTTAACTGATATTTTAAAACTGGCTCAATCTCTCACTACAGAGGAGTTTCAGGTTAAAACAGGTACAACATGTATTGTATATGTCAATAGGTTCATTGCTAATAATATGTTAAATTGTGTCCTTGGGTATGTTGAAGAAGCTCCCACTCATGTAACTAGTAGTCATGAACAAATACAAAGAGAGAGAATTGGTTTCGTTTAAGAGAACTTAACCTATGCTCCAAAAATGTTTTTCCATCTCAAAGCTTTCTTTTTTCTTTCTTGCCATAGACACTTTCTATTTTCCTTCAGCCTTTCCCTAAACTGCGTACAAGCATTTTAAGTCCTTTTGCATTCATTGTTTCAAGTGCAACTTGGATTTTTAATATATTTTTGCCTAATTTCAAGAACTATGGAGAGAAACATCATAGTATGGGCAGTGGGTGCTGCTGTAGATATGATTTGTGCCCGAGCTGTCCTGTCAAAGTCACAGATACTGGCCTTCATCGTTTTTGTTAGAAAATACAATCAACGCAGCATGTTTGTGCTTATCTATACATTATACTCTCCGGTCTATATGACATATTTGTAATACTTTTTTTTCTAATGTCATAGTTGTGACTATGTGAGCTTTCCAGTTCTGCAGTTGGAAAGTCTGCTCAATTTCTTCCTGATTTCCCCGAGAGAACTTGTATGCACCAGCAGTTTGTATTTTGGGAATTAAGAAAATGTTATTATATGCATAGACATCTTATGTCCCTAAGTCACTTGCTGATAAGTAGCTGCCGATTTTTAGCCCTGTATTCTTGGTCATCTCCAGCACTGGGAGCTTTGCGTGTGTCAGAGGGACTTTTGGCATGTTCCCAGGGTGGTGCCAGCTGTGCTTGAGCCATCTATTCTTCTCACTTCTGCCTCTGTATCACTGCATGTGTCTTTGGACACTGAAGTTGTTGATGGTGAATATGTGCCTTAATTTGTATTTCAGCAGTTTCAGTTAAATTATACGTCCTCTGTTATCTTTTGCCATTTAGGCCAAAATCAGTTCTTCAAAAGTTGCTGCTTGGTTAGAGTGTTCATGTACGATCATTACCAATGCTTTTGTCTTAAAAGATCTTTTCTTGACAGGCACATATAGAACACACAATGTTTAAGCATGGTGTATTTATATCAGATTTATACATAGTAATTCATTCATATCTCTATATATCATATAGCTTCGTGTACAATGTAAATAGCATGTATTTTCCAAACAGCACTTACGCTTCAACAGTCTAAATCTCCATTTATCCCATGAATAAATTTCTCCAACCCTTCAACCCAGAAAGCTAAACACTTGGTTGAAGTGGTGAACCCCTAAGTTAATGACATGGTCTATGCTGACGTCACTGGACGTGACAGTAATTCCACAGCATAAAACACAGCCAATATAATATCAACACACCAAGACTTAAGATAAAGTTTGAACTGAACTCCTTTCCATAAAAAAATTCTGTTTTCACACTTGAAGTATTTTGCAGAAATTTGTTTATATAAACAAAAATGTCAATGGAGAAAAACCTATACTGTTCATTTAATTTCTTTTTAATAAGACGTTTCAATAACAAATAATTTCATCATTTTAATTGCTCTTATTTGACTTTTATACTGTATTACTGATTATACCTTTTAAACATTGTAACATAATACAAGGATGAAGGGCATTCAAAATAGAAGATTTCAGTGGCTTTAAGTGACAATATTTTGCAGCTTTTGGTCTAATGTCAATATTAATGTTTCAGTTCATTTTTCTGCCTTGCAATACTTTATTTTTGATCCTAGAATAACCATTGAGTTGGAAGTTCTGATTTCTGATCAGAGGAAATTCTTTACAAATCTAAAGAATTTAGAATTTATATATATTTATATCCTTTCTCTGTGCCTCAGTTTCCCCTCTTGTAAAAAAGGACAAAGATAGGCCTTGCATTGTAAAGTATTTGAGATTGACTTACAAAAAATCATTTATGTAAAAATGATTTGTTCTTGTTTATCATGCTCTTACTCTTTTTCAATAAGTTCTCTAAGGACCAGATTCTCAGAAGCATGATTCTACCCTAAAGCTGACTCATCTGCTGTACCTTGAGGCTTCCTCCTGCCTAAAAAGTCTTTCTGCCATGTCACCTCATCACAGCAGCTCCTTCCCACTGCCTTCTATGACCTTCCCATTCCCTCCCCCAGGGCAGAATGCAGGCAGCAGTCCTGTGAAGCCCCTGAGACTTCTGGTGCTGCCATGGCTGAGCCATGGGGCTGCTGCACTGCAGGGACTGGAGGAGTCTGGCGCTGTGGGTCCTGGTGCAGGCAGCTTCAGCCCATCCTCAGTTCTGGCCTTTCTGCCTCAAGCTGGTGTCCACTGCAGCCATGGCAAGTGAGTAGCAAAGGATCTCTACAAGCTTGCAGGTCTAATTTCCAATTTAGGAGAAGGACCAGGGAAAAGGAAGTCTTGAATATCATCATCTCTTGCTTTTTAATGTTTCAGTCACTTACTTGCCATGTTATGTTTCAAAACTAGACCACAACCCTGCAGTGGCCATGTCTTTGTTACTACACCCAAGACAATGGAGACATCACCCAGATCTCAGCTGGGTCCTGTCCTGTCATCCATGCAGCAGCTGTCCTGAATGAAACACATCAACAGTGACTCCGGCAAGGCAATATATTGTTCAGACCAGGAAATTGGTAAGGAAAATATTGCTGTATAGATCCAGTTTTGAAATGCTAATATTTCTGTGTGAAATGAGTTTAATACACTTTTAAGCTAACAACACCAACCTAATATGTTGGAATATACTTGGATATAGTTATTAGCATCCATGTGGACTAATGTTACTCTGGAAGATACTCTTTGGAAGGATCCTGGCAATGCAGAGCATTTGCTGTTTATACCCTTCAGCATTCTGCCGTCACATCTCTGCCACAATTTGCTGTGTAGAATGTTCACATTATTGCCTTGAGTTACATGTGCTCTTATTTAGAGTCGGGTGTGACAGGGACCTCGAGGGAGGAAGAGAGGGAATGGTTTCCAACTGCGCATGTGGCACACTTGCACCCACCTGACTCAGCTTCTCTGGACAGGGCTGTACGTACCCCCATCAGCTGGAGCAAGAGGCATGCAGCTGGCTTTGCTCTTTCCCAAATGCTATTGCAGTATGTGCCATAGGGCAGACAAGATCAGGATCATGGGATGTGTTTTGAAACAAAATGGCTCTTGGCTGTGCAAAATTAGAAGCAGCCGTTAGTAACAAAAGTGTGGGCATCGTGCAGCACAGATGTACTCATTTACTTAAGCAAAACCAAGCAGATGCACCTGATATTATTACCTTTTAAACCCTCTGAAATACATAGCAAAAACCAACTGTGCAGTATACCAATCTGATTGTGCATACACAATGAGAAATGCTTTGCTACACGCTTGAATAAGCCCTGCGGATAAATTGGATGCTATCAAATGAATAAGTTTATACAATCGAAAAGCACAGGAGATTTTGGCTGTCCCCTTGCTCCAGAAGGTAGCTTTGTACAGCAGTGAACAGAAGACCCAACTATACAGTGCCAAGGATATCTCATAGGTAAAATCCAGAACCCTGGGAGAACAGGATGTGCGAGGCATTTAAAAATCTTATAAGGTTGCTGTTAAAGCTAGAAAAATAGCAAAATTGCTGTTCAAGTCGTATTTAAATTCTACTCCCCACTGTTTTCCATTATGTTGAAAACCTGGTAACAGTTCAGCAGCCTGTCAGAAAAGAAAAAAAAAGAAAAAAAAAGAAAAAAAAGAAAAAAGAAAAAAAAGAAAAAAGATTATTTTTCTGTAAGCGGGAGGGCTGACAAAATTACAGCAACTAGGTGTCTATTCCTCTGAACTACATTGTGCAGAGCTACAGTGGATCTTCCTACAGAAAGCTAATCAAGGTGGAAGAGAAAAATTGTGTTCATTAACAATCTCTGTCACTGAAGAGTCAATTTTTCACTCTTCAGTTGAGTCCAATTACAGAGATATTACTAGAAGTTATTTTTCTGTGTCAGAGCTTTGATGGTGGTTTTTCTTTTTTAGCACTTTGCTTATTGTGCACTCCCATTGCACCCATTGGTGGGTGTACATTAACACCTGTTGCTGTTTTTACAGAAAATGATGAATGGTGCCATTACTGGCACAGCTCTATGTGAGCAAAATTAAGCTTGTGCATTTTAACTTTTGTAGTTACAATAATTACCACAATTACTTTCAAATTATAGTTTGCACAGACCCTGCACTAAAGCTGAGCAATTGAAAGCAACCATCTACCAACTTTCTTGGAGAGGGCTGTAGGCAAAATACAAACTACAGGCTTGCTCCATGCCTCCCTTGAGTCAAGGGAAAGCTATAAGGCACCTCCCTTGTTTTGCCCTCTCAGCTAGCCATTTGCAGAGTACTCCTCTCTAATACACATACAAGGAACTCACATTTCAGTTTATAGCTACATTTGATTCAAATATGAAATGGATAGTTGTAAAGCTTGAGTCAAATCTCAAGTGCTTATTTGGCTTTTTGAAACCTGACTGCTGTGACTAAACTAGTGGGCGTAGCTGTACTTTGGCATTAACTACATGCATCAGTTGTACCAGTCCGTACAGTTCATCTCAATGGTGCTGACTGTCGAATGTTTGAGTTCCTGTCTAAGCTGCTCATCAAGGTTTCCTGTGTAGGTATTGGGGATCAAGAGGCATGACTCCACCAAAGATCAACAAGAGGTATTAATGAGAACAGTTGCCCTCCAGAAGTGCTTGTTTCTTTCCTTTGACTATAGAGGGAGCCAAGACCACTGGCTTGGACCAGATGCCCAGCTTTTATTTAGGCTTCTAGCTGAGCTGAAGGAAAATTGCCATCATCAGGTAGTCAGCTACAGCTCTTCAGCCGGTTAAGCAGCTGTCTGTCACACAGTAGCATTTTCTTCTGGATAAAATCCTTCCCTGTTAAAATAGAGATGTTTCTGAATGCAAATCTTCTTTCTTTTTTTTTTTTTTTTTTCAGGCTGAGTTCCTTACAGTGAGATGTACAGAAATCATAGCCCATACTTTCTGCATGTGCTAATTAAAAATGTAATTGTTAAACCTATGGCTAATATAAACATTAATGACCTTTTTATTTATCTATTTATTTATTTCCTGGAGCTAACCATGAAACTCATCATCCTTTCCTTGTTTTGTGGTGAGACCAGAAAAAGTATCTTTGTGATTTAATCTGATACAAAATTTTCTCTAAAATACTTTGCATAAAAATTATTCTTACAAAGAAACGTATTTTCAAACAAACAAAAGACAAAAAAACCAACACACAATTCCTATATCATGTTTCTTGGAACTAATCATCTCCATTCATACAAACCGACCATTATATCTTCCTGTTGACAGCACTGTGTTTTCTTTTCTTTTTCTTTTTCTTTTTTCTTTTTTTTTCCTAGTACATTTGTAGCGTGTGGATCAAAGGTTTATGGATTCTTGTCTTTTCTTGAACCCACAAGCAAAGTAGCAACACAGCCAAGTTTTGAAAGTTTGCAAATCATTAAGAAACAAAGCAGACAAAACATACAGTGTTCCCAAGAGACTTGAGACATGAAAGCATCTGTGTTGTGATCTACATACACAAAATCTGTTGGGACTAGACTTAGTTGTTCAGTAGGACTTGGAATGTACTATGATTCAGATCTTCTGTTGTAGCTTTAAGGAATCAGTCTATATATTTTGCCTCAAATCCCCCAGATACAATGTTTGTAATAGAGTTGAACTTGTACATTACTCTGGACTGAACTTCAGATTTTAGGACACTCTGATCTCCATCCAGGTTTTAAGTACATCTCATA
The DNA here is from genome assembly GCA_013399475.1 of Chauna torquata. NCBI lineage: Eukaryota > Metazoa > Chordata > Aves > Anseriformes > Anhimidae > Chauna > Chauna torquata. Next base: position 60,353 of record VXAL01012085.1, read on the forward strand.
ATACATGTTCTCCTTGAAAGCAAACTTTGTAGAAGTTTTCTAGGTTTTGGTTTCTTTACCAACCTGATAAGAAAAGCTATCCCTACTGAAGTTAGTGGGGCTTTGTCAGTGCCTTCAGGATTTCATCCCTGTTTCTTGCTGTTTTCTTGCAGTGTTCCCCTGGTGATAGCTTATCACAGGTCTCCTTTCCTGCTTGCTTCACCTGACAATGTTTAGCCTGACTCCACACGGTCAGCATGGGCAGTATCAGGCACGTGCTAGCATGTGCAGTTATTACTCTCATTCTCCTGTCTTCTCATAAACTCTTTTATTCAGTGCTAGTGCTTTATTAAGGCTATAGTGGGGTACCAAGTCAAATACCTTACATAAGTCATACATCTGTGCTGTTACCTTCATCAAATTGTTTGACAAGACTTATTTTTCCATAAAGTCCTCTTGACTGGCACCAATTATACTGTCATCCTTTAATTTTCTGCTAATTGAATCCCTTATCAGCTTTTCCATTACTTTGCTTGGGACTGTTGCCAGACTAACTGACCTGTAATTACTGTGATCATTCTGCTTCCTCTCTTTGGTTTTTGGCAATGTTGCATATTTCTACTGTTCTCTAGCAACCTTTGGATTTATAGTGCATGAGCTCTCTGATTTAAAAAATAATGATCTCTAATAAAAGGATTTTAACAGTGAATTTCCTGGGATATGCAGTGTAATCTCATATGAATGTATCATCTTTTTTTTTCTTCAAATACTAAACAATAAAGTGCATGTATCTGCATGCATCTATATACCACATACGTTATTTCTGTCTTATCTGCAATATTAATAACAATGTTGATTTAAGCAATCCAGTAACATGTTCATACCATTTTAAGGAATGGTAGGGGAGCGGGTATAGTCCCTAGACATCTTCTTATTCTTCTTATCAATGAATATTTCCTTAGCTTTCTTTATGATATTTCTGTGTTTGTTTGTTTTTTTCATTTCTAATTTATACAGACCACTGTCTAATTTGATGTATGTATACGTTCATAGATACAAGCAAGAGAAGATTTTCTGTTTTGCAGCAATGTTGTGTTATGTTTTGGTGTTTTCTGTCAAAAAAAAAAAAAAAA
>VXAL01012085.1:61612-96777 GCA_013399475.1 Chauna torquata
AAAAAAAAAAAAAGAAAAGAAAAGAGACATAATCGCAAAAGCACAAACACTGTTCGGATGTAATCAAATGATCAAAAAAGATGCCCTGATTGAATTTAGTCCTTTCGGTGATGAATGGTGTTGTTTTACAGCCGAGAGCATTTATTCTATTAAGTCCCAGGAAAGATCATAAGACATCCTCAACTCAGGGTCCTCTTTGTTTTCTTTTCCATTGTCCTTTTTTTCCTTTGTTTAAACATAGTTATTTGGACATTCTACTTACTCTCCTAAACTCATTCCCTTTTCCTTCAAATGGTGACTACACTTATGTCACTGAACCAATCCATACCAGCAGAGCAGTTTGAAGTTTACCAGTGACATTTTGAGAGCTGAAGCCCGCATTTTCAATTTAGTGGGTTCTGTATCTCTCCTGTTTACTGTCGCTTCACAAGAGAATGATATTTTATAAACACCTAGTAATTTTGTTAAAATAAGGAATTGGACTTTTAACAAGAGAGCACTTTTTTAAGGTTTGGCATTCAGATATAAAACAGATGTTTATTGTGCTTTTTAAGTGTCCAGGAGATCTTGTCAAAAGTGTCTGGCACGTACAGTTATTTTTATGTTATGTGGAAGTGTATATTATTCTTTGTTTTCATGTATTAACTCATGTATATTATTTCATAAATGAATTTTTTCTTCTTATGGAATAATACTTTTGGTAATTGCCTACAGCTCTGCGTATAAATGTGCTCTACAAAGGTGTTTGGATTAAAGATGTCTGGCTGCAGCTTTATTAAACAAACTGTTAATTAATCTCAAGTATTATCTAGCATGCCAAAGACTTTCCCTTTGTAGACCTGATGGGTTTATCTATGGAATCTCTTCTACAGTCACTTGGGTTTTCTTACCTCTAGTATGCCAAACCTGTTCCAGTCGATTCCCCACACAGAACACAGGGTGTAATAATGCAACTGCAGCCAAGAACTGAAGTCTTGATATGCAGCTTTACATTGCCAAATCACATTAGCAGTCTGGATCAGACTATTGTCCTCCCATTGTGGAATGCAGATCTCACCTTTAAAGTAGCATCAAAGAAAACCAAAACGGAATTGGCTTGTTAATGGCAATTTTTCTTGAGACATCAGTCCTTTCCAAGTATTATTCTTAAAAGAGATCCTTCTTTTTTTAAGAAAGTAAAGCTCCAGGGACAGCAGCCATTCCCACTAAAATGTTCCCACTACATTCTGCAGAGTCCACCAGTTCCTGAGCTCTTGGCTCAGCTCTTACTCCTGAATAAGGACAGACAAAATCAGGATGGCTTAGTTCTTAAAACCTCTCAGAAGACAGAGTTTACAGCCAGGCTAACCATTTTGTGTGCCAGTCACAATCTTCTGCCTCTGTGCTAATCTAAATCTAGGGCAAGACTTTGGACTTCAATAATGAACATGGAAATAAAATTCTGAATTTTGACCTATTTTTCTTTATGACACCATTTCCATTCTCTTTCATCTTATCTCTTTCGTCTTAGTCTAGGTCTTCTCCTTTTCCATCAACCAGCTAGTCCCCTATGCAGCTTCTTTCTCCTCTTTTTCAGTTTTTGTTTTCCTCTGATCTTTTCCTCATTCTTCTACTGAAAATATATAGTCTTAGCCAAAGGTGATGAAAAAGGTGTTTTTCCTGGACTAAGAATGAATTTACACAAAAGGGACATAATACTTGTATCTGTGTATTCTGATTCCAAAAAATGCTAATTATGGAGCAGTTAATTGAGCAAAAGAGACAGTTATAAATGAGCCTAAATTTAGAATTATTAGTTTAAAGTCAAAGCCCGTTGAAGACCATGAGAGTATTTCCACCAACTTCAAAAGGATCTGAAGCACACCCAGTCTTACCTTGCTACTTAGCACAACTTTAGGTTAGGACTGTACTAACAACCTAGGGAAACTGCCTTGAAGGTTAAAACTGGCCTTTATTTTCAAAGGGAAAGCTTGACAAATTTTGCCAGCCTCTGGAGCTTTTAATTATAACACTGGAAAATTTCAAAGTGACAACTACTTTAAGACTTCTTTTATTTCTTTTTCTTCTTGGGTGGATCAAGTAAAGTAAAAGAAAAAACAACATCTTTGCTTGGAGGTATTTCTTTCATTCAGATGCCCATCCAAACTCCATTCACAGAAAGGAAAAAATATTACTTTAACCTCCTTGATATCTTATGCAGAAGCTAAGTTATTGGGGATTTATCCGTGTTTACATGTTATTGCACCAAGAACGTCTGCTATCTTTAAAAAAAAAGTCATTACTTGTCATATTATTCCTGTGATGATCTTGTGTATTAGAAATATATTCAGGAGTACCTTTAACTGAATGCAAAATGAGTCTGTAATTACAGTATTTTAAACATTTATTGAAAAATTGGACACTCTGATTCCCTATAGAGATTTCAGGCCTAGACATGTTCCACTTTTGACTCATTTGCCGCACCAATCATATGGCAGAGTTTCCTGCTTGCAAGAAAAACTTTTTTTTTTTTTTTTTTTTTTTTACTTTGGGCTTTGTCCTCAGAACAGTAGCCATTTTTCAATGTTTCATAGGGAGTGGCCATTGTGAAAATATATTGGCTTAAAAGCAATGCCACGTGGTACTGCCAAAGCACAGCATGTGCCTCATGCCTGAGGATCCGAAAGGTATCAAGTGACAAGAATCATACTGGCTGTGCTCTTCTCTACCATGAACAGATTTCCACTCCGAAGTTATGTCTGTGTGTTGTGTATGTGTGCATGCTATTCTTTAAAAAGCTGTGGTATGGTGGGCCTCCCAGGGAACCGTGGGGAGTTTTAGCCTCCAGCTTCTTCCTCCTTCTACAGTCAGTGTGGGATGGTGGTCCGTGTGTCTTTGAACTTGGTTGTAAGATGTGTATATGAATCTTGTATATAGAAATGTGTGTAAATATTTTAAGACTTCTATGCAATAAAAATACTGGTGTATATATACATATATTTATGTATTTTTTTAATCTTTTTTTCTATCATAGATCTGATTTTTCAAACATTTTCTCTGTTTAGCTTCCCTTTAGCCTATGCGCAGATTCACTATTTTCTTGAATCAGGAAGCCAAAAGCAAAACTGAGAATAAATTGTTTCCTCATCTCAGTTTACAGCATCTGGTAGTATGTAGGTCTCTTCTCCAGATAAACTATCCAAAAAATTAGCACTTTGCCAGAATCCCTAGAGCACCTGTTAAATACTTAACAAAAGACTTGTTTTGACAAAGGAATATCACCCCTAATCGTCAAATCCATTCCACACAAAACTGGGAGAAGATGAGTGGGTAACATTTTCAGTCAGGAGTCAGGCCTTTGAAAACTTAATTGTGGGCAGTTAGAGCTAATGGTGCATTTTTGTCTTATCAGTCACTGCTACATGGATTTCATTATTTTCCCGGGTTGCTTTTTTTCAATACTTTTTAAACATAATTTTTGACATGTGGTGAAGATGGATGGGACTGGACAGTGTTTGGAAAGAGAACTGCTGAGCTGATTTCCTTGTGGGGTGGGCTGGTATGTGGAAGCCCAGGCCGCCCTGTCAGTGTGGGCTGGGCAGCGGGAGCTGGGCTGTGGCAATGTACCTGCTGGGAAGGCCCAGGCCTGGGAGCCCAGGTACCACCAGGTTTCTTGGGTGCTTTTGGAGTAACATCTGTTGAGAAAGAACTGAGTTTCTCCTCCAATTCTCACTGTCCTACAAGGATAAGGTCTTACAGAGTCTGTCTTGGCTCTTTTTAACTTTGTTTCGTAATCTCTTTGAGGGCTGTTCTCCACCCTCTTTTCTTTTTCCAGTACTGTGTTGCTTAGAGGTATTGTTGTCTTCCTTCCTCCAAGGTCGTTACACTTTTAGCTAGAATTAATGACATTTGAGTCAGACAGCAAAGACAAAACTGGATCTTTCCTGTTTTGGGACCAACTGTGTTGGCTTTGTAGAAGGACCAGCCCTGGAAATGGTTGAAATGAAAGGAAGCTGAGAACTCATCTCTGCCCGTATATATTAAAGGCTTTATTTTCAAAGAGGTCTCTGTTTCTGGAGAAAAGAAAAGCCACAGGATACACTTATGAGGAAAGTAATTTCTAAAGCCATGCCAGATACTCAACTCTTTCCTCTGGCCCGGCACTGAGAAGCAATCCTTAAGCTGCCTGCAGAGGACATCTGGTGATCCTGTGGTATAGGGGAGTCATCATGTTGCTTAGCCACTTTAGGACATCTGCTCTTTTTAGCTGCTGGAGAGTGATGGGACACAGCCAGAATTTTCAGTATTTCGAAACAGATCTGTCAGCAGAATAGTCCCTAGGGAGCTTTATCCCTGCTGGTGTAATTTCAGGTCGGTTCCCTCTTCACTGTTTCCAAATCAACCAGAAAAGACCCAGTACATCTCCAGAACAGAAATCAGAGAGGTATTTTAAAGCAGCTTTTGCCACATCTGTGGACTCTTCCCAAAAAGTAGGTTTGCAGACAGGAAAGATCTGTTCTGAACACCAAATATAAGTTTTTCCTGGAAATATCTTAGCCACTAGTAAGGACAAGAAGTGCATTGCTTTGTAGAGTCAGCATGAATCAGGAGTTAGGGATCATATTAAATTGCTGAGAGCACGAGGCAACCGGTACAGCTCTGAACTTCCCTGAGCACATCCTTGATGTGAGATGATCATAAGTGTCTGCTGCAGTGGTGATGGTCCTACATGCCAGGAATGCCGAAGCTCCAAAAGCCAGCACTACCTACCATCTCTTTATCCCCTTGTACCACCTCCAACTCCACTGTTCTTGGATCCAAAACATGAAAGAACAAAATGGTAGAGTAAATCATTCAGACATCTATCCCCATGGAAAGAGCAAGTCTAAGATGTAAATCTGCTTAAAACATCTGGGTTGATCATGGATTAGTAACCTTCTCCCACTCCCTGCTGCCCAGTTTTTTGCTAAAAAGATGGCCCAACCTCTATCAAGAAAATAAGATAAAAAATAAACTAATTTGTATGTACTCAAAGAGGATGATATATAAATGTCCGTCTTCTCCCATGCTACTCTTCGTAGCTGAATGCATCATTAGATAGCTTGGTCTGACATATTTCTAACATTATTCTATTTTATGAAGCGAGTTTCATAAGTGCCTATAATGTAGTGTGTTTGTCTGCATTGATCCTCTGAAAAGGCTGATGTTTTTGATTTCTAGATAACAAAGCACATGTGGAATATACAGTGTAACTTCTGTATGGGCAAGATGGACTGGGACCTGTGGAATGAATGGTATCATCCTTCTTAGCAGAAAGCTGAGCTGGTAAGTAGTAAATTATTTTTATTCTTCTTTAAACATTAGATTACAGAAAAACTAAAATTACTTATATTCATAGTCTAGAATGCCAACAACAAAGACCAAGGAAAATCTTTAGGAGGATTGTGTATAATGTATAACCAATCATGAATGGTACAGAAATTTTTAATCCTGTCCTGAACAGATACAAATTACATGGTTTAAAAAAAAACAAAAACAAAAAAGCATTATGCAAATGAGTAAATTATTCCAGTTAGGTATTAAGATGTCTCTCATATGTTTGGATTAGTGAAAGTAAGATTAAAATCACAAGAAGCATCAGTGTTTGTGTAAATGTGAATTCTTCTTCAAGCAACTTTAGCAGTGAGAGCTAAACCGAGTTGTGGAATAAGCAGGTGTAAACCCTATTGCCTTCAAAAAAGATTTGCATGGTTTATGCTGTCACTGAATTCAGTGCAGTCATTTAACTGAGTAGATCTTTTCTCCTGAAATCACCTTTGAGATTTAAGCCTCTTCTGCAGGTTTTCTAGAGGCAGATATGTTTCTAGAAGCATAAACTTCAAAATTTTAATCACTTTTTAAGACTATTGGCACCAGTGATATACATAATTCACAAGTTTCATATTGCAGACATGTTAAGGCAAATGAACTATTGCAAACATGTAGCTACTTATTGTGTACCTACAAATCCAGAAATAAATGTTGTTCACAGTTCACTGCTCAGTGCAAAATGCCTTTTTTTTCTATTGAAATACAGAGGCAGCATTTTATGACCTCCATGGTGATCAAGAGGTATAAGGCTGAGTAGGTGGATTTCAGTATTTTGGTCATGACGGAGAATGACTACACATTTTCCTTTCCGCGTGTATTATATACTAAAATGAATACAAAAATATTAACAGTGATTAGAATTTTAATTAGAAAAGCATCTTGTAATTAATTTTCTCCTCTGCTTTCATTCTTCAGAATCTAAAAGTTCTTTTCTGAATTTAGTCAAAAATATAGTAGAGGTTTTTAAAGCAGTTCATTTAAAAATCTCAACCAAAAAAGAGAAGTAGTTACCTCTAAGATACCCAAACACCCTTGAGGAAAATGGCAATGCCAATGCCAGGAGATTTTTCTTTAGGATGTCCTTAACTTTATTAAAAATGCCTTTGTGTCTTCAGTACCCATGAAGGGAGGCAAGATGCTTGTTGTTATTCTTTGTCTACTTCACAGTTGTTCATTCCCATTTATCTTCCACATGGCATTAGCCAATATGTGAAGTAAAGCACCCTTCCAGTACTCCCCATATGCTTGACGCATCATGAAAAGCCACCCATGCATCTGAGAGATGCTCCTGTCTTCTGTAGCAGTTCAGGGCAGGGAATGGAACAAAAGGGTTTGAATCAGGCAAATTAAGAATGATCTCTAAGATAAACATGTATTATTCGGTAACCTTATTTAAATTCCAGGAAGTCTGAAGTCCATACCTCTTGCTTTGTATTGCCCAAAGCCTGTTCTTTGTCTGCTGTCAAATTTTCAATATACGGCTGGAGGTGACTGACTTTTCTATTCATTTCCAGGCATAACTATTTTCTCACTCTTCAGCAATGCCTTCAGATGTTTGTCTCAGTTAAGCTTTGTGACTTTTGGCATGAATTCTACTCGGTCTGAGGAGGAGGAGGATGTTGCACATTTTCTCTAAGCCAACTCAGGTCACTCTTCTGTTTCTGCCCCACTCTGCTGTCCCTATCTAAAGTGATTAGAAAACTTTACTTCTTGCAGCTGAATTTCTGTAGCCTCAGTGATACCTTAATAGCCTCATTATTTCTGATCTTTTTTATTTTTATCTTGTTACATGTACTTTACATGTATTTACATGTTTCTCTTTAACAAAGGAGGTGGAAGAAGGGGGAAAAAGCTGCCTTCAATCTCTCAGCTGGGACTGAAGATGGGTAAACTTTGAATTTCACACGCCAATGGTATGAGAAGGGTGCAGGGAGCATGCAGATTTCGTATCATTCTGCAGTTATTTGCTTTAGTGGAGCTCACTTTCTACAAGGCTCAGTGAGTGGAGTAGGGGAACAATTGTTTACCCTTTGTTCTTTCCATTCATAATAGAAAAAGACGCAGTTTAGAGCTCTGTCAAACATAGGAGATCCATCACATGCAAAGTCTTGAAATATGGCTTTGTTCCAATTTGGAACAAAGCTCCAAAATTTCCAAATGTTCACTGAAGGAAAAAGAGAAAAAAAATCACCCTCGGTTAGCTGAACCATTTTACTTTGTCAAAAGTGAAGTGTTTTATTTTGGCTTTGACTACTTTATATTTTTGATATGATATATCTAACCTGATGCAAAATAAAATACCTCATTCAAAATCTATTTTTTTAAACCCAACCTGTAAGTCCAACAATACTGGACAAGGACCATCTGCTAGGGATACCACTTTGAAAGTAGTTACCAAATTTTTCACAGATGCATACTGAGATTGTTGAGAAGTGCCTTTCAGCCATTTATTCATTTGTAATTGCTTGTTTAGATTTATTTGCAACCATTTATTCAAGCATGTTGAATGAGTCAGTCATCATAGTAATGCCAAGAAGCAAGGGAGTCCACCTGACATACAATGACCTCTCCTCCTAAGGTCATCTTGAGTATGGTCCCAGCAAGCCCCTAAGGAAGCCCATGCAGATGTGTGAGGTATCATGGCGAAGGCTGAGCGTCTGCCTCTGGCTGAGTGCAGTCACCTACTGCTTTGCGTCACAACCCTTTTTAGCTGGAGGACGAATTGTTCTGGTAGACAACATTAACAAATCTCCCTCATGATTTGAGTAAGGATGGACTGCAGTTTGGGTTTTCATAACCTTGGAAGATATTCCTGTGAGTTAGCCTTAATCTGGGACCAGCATGACCAACATCAGCGGGTGTGCCGAGACCATATAGGTGGGTTGTTTGTATCCTAGAATACTAGAATAGCCATTAGCCATCCTTTTTTTTTTTTTTTTTTTTTAATTTCCTGTACCTGACCATGTATGAAGGCAACCTGGTTGTGTAACTGGGAATAGATGTTTTGAAATGATTGAAGCCAGCGTTGAGTAAAGGACTGTCCTGCCATGTCTCCTTTCATCAGCTGCCAAGGTGTTGACTCTGTGGGGCTTGTTTGTTTTTGTTTGTTTAGTAATCAAGTGGTGGCCTTTTTAGTCATTCTTTAATCATCAGGGCATAACATGTTCACATGTGGCCATGACACATAGCTCCATCACAATTCTTTCCTACTGACTATAAAAGACATGACCGCAGCAGAACCTAGGAGGGCACATTCACCCCTTGTTTCATGCTGCACTCGCAGCTTGATCACCGCAGTTTAATCACTAGTATAGAACAATGCATGTGCTTGAACCACCACATTTCTCAGAATAATTTGCTGATAGAGAGAAGACCTCTAAAACACACAGCGTTAGTTTAGAGAGGTGGTTGACTCCTGCCATTCATTTATTTCCTTGTTGAGCATTGATGCAGTGAAACTCTGGTCACAAAGAACTATCATTAACTAGTGCACATTTATTTGTTTAAGGAGTCTAATAATCAATCATCAAATTTCTCCACTTGTTTCGTGGCATTGTATTTCATCACTTGGTAGGGTATGAAACATTATCATTCTTTACACAAGTTTGTTAACGGAATATTTATTTGAAGAGGTTTCAATATAAATAAAGATTTTCTACATATATTTCTTTAAAGAGATTTATTTTTATTCCATCTATTTGCTTTCCTATGAAAAAATCCAGAAGTGTAAATGGCATGAAAATGGAATTATCCATCAAATGGAAGGAGTGATCCCTCCAAGTCAGGTATGTGAGTTTGGGTGGGGTACAGCAAATGGCTTCATATGTTTGGGGGATTTCTCTCCCTGTCCTTCTTCTCCCACTACTGTAGATCATTTATCCTTTGAGAAAGAAAAGGAAGGCTGGTATAAATTAGGAATGGTAATGTAAAAGCTTATACCCTCTGCATAAAAGTCTTTCAAATTAATACAAGCATTAAATTGCCAAAGTTTTTTCCATATACTGCAAATATTAAACATGACATGCCTGCTAGGGTTGGTATAAAGTTTTGTCAACATTTTTGGCATACAAATTCTCAGCCTGGGGTCAATATTTTCTTGACCAAATTTTGTTGTTTCAGTTGCCTTTTTACACTCAAATATTGTAACTTAAACATTTCCAAAAAAAAAAAAAAAAAGAGAGAGAGAGAATTTTGGCAGGCTGTTAGTCCATAATGTGGTCTAATGCCTTTGGGTATTTTTTTTAAATGTAAATCATTGAGATATTTAAGGTTGGAGGTTTAAGAACTGTGCACACACTTTAACAACTTCTTTTAAAAATATTTAGTATGCATATTTACTACATATGTATCTTATAGAGACTACAGATTAAACTGGAGATTACTTGCTAAAATATGCAAACTGCTGTCCATGAATAAACATCCTCATGAACTGCTATTGAAAGTTTCTTATTTAAAAAATGTTGTTTAAAACGACAATAAAAGTGAAGGGAAGTAAGATGGGGGGAGGAAAAAAGTAATGTTTAAGTAACTGTAATGGTTTAACTTGGCCACAGAAAATAAAGTAGTTCATTTTTTTCTCTTGGGATCTCATCCAAGGCCCACTGAGGTCAAAAGAAGGCTTTCCACCTATTCTCATGTGCAGCGGATCTGGTCTCTGCTCTGTTGCTCCATTACTGGGCTATGCTGATGTGCTGCAGCAGCAGCCCACATAACACAGTAGCCACTCATCTGCCATATGCATTACTTAGGTTTCGAGGTAAGTGACTGGTGCTAAAAGAACTCTCCTCTGGAGTGTGCTTCCTGCCTTTGTAAATTTGAATCAGATTTCCACTTTTGCCTTGATGTATCAGTGCTTACCAGTTATTGATTATACTCCTCACTTAGTAAAATATAAGAGGAAAATTGTAGAAGCCTGCAAAGATACAAATGTTCCACCAGGCATGTGCACATAACAGTGCTATGTACCACACAGCATCTATTGGCCTGAGAGTTATCCTAGATATAACTTCATTTCAAAGTTGATTGTAACATCAGCCTGGGAACACATTTTGTAATTTCTTTTAGTTACGAATGACAGGATTTGTGTAATCAATGATCTGGCACAATAGCATGCAATGCTCTTTAGAATGCAATTCCTGCCGTTTGTAGACAATCTGTTCCTTATGGTGATTTCTGGGAGCTTGTAAACTCTCACTAAGATGCTGGCAACATCCACCAAACATCTCAGACACATTGTCTTTCTGAACCTGAACTTTTAAAATGGTGGTTAAACATGTTGTCTGCTTTAGTTTCCTGTCTATCTTCATCATAAGCCAGCACCTGTTTCCAATAAATTATACACAGAGCTGTATCAGCAACACCTTGGCAGCAGCTGCCACCCTGAAAAGCAGAATGCCCTTGAGGACAATACACCTGTGAACACATACAGTGTTTATTTAGCTGAAAGCCAAAACTTTAAGTTACATAAAGCAATTATCTAAAGCCTAATGTATGCCCATTATTAACACAAAATAACCTTGTTCTTAAAAACCAATAAAAATCTATTTAAAGGATTTTTTTTTTCCCAGATCCCAGGGAAACATGTACTAGCAGTGTGGATCTGCTGTTAGCCTAGGACTTAAAAGTCTTATGGTGGGAAGACGTGTGGGGGAGGCTGCGTGTGCAGAGTAACAAAGTAATAGGGCACAGATTTGGAATTCATTATACACAGAGATGAGAGAAAGAGCCAAGTAGTTTTCAGAGAGTCTGTTGAACAACAGACTTTTTTTCTTTTTGGTTCTGCATTATAAAGTAGCATTTTGTTGCTGAAGCATAGAACTATTGTGTTTAAGATGGTGTTTGATCTTTCCATCACTATGAGACAGTAGGAAAAAATGGTCCTGGGAAAAAGGTTTTCTTATTACTAGAGCAAACCTTTCATATCCAGTTCACTACCAGCACTGCCCTTTTATGTAACAGCGAGCCTATTTTAGCAGCAGTAAGTAAAGTTACTTGTTTGCAGCAGATCATAGGATAATGCAAATGGAAAAAAAAAAAAAAAACAACTTATTATCAAAATAGAACAGAAATCTGAGATTAGTTCTCAAGTTTTGGTAAAGCAAGAAGTAACATAAGGAACTCTGTAGTTCAAGTAATTTGCAAAATACATTTTCAGTTCAATATGCATACTTGTAAGAATATTTGGCACATTAATCTTATAAATCACTTAAGGAGGAAGACATTTTCTACTTAGTGTTTCCAAAATTAACACTAAATATGAAAAATATATGTGTGTGCATATACGTATATATTCCTGTATAAATGCTCATGAAATGTTTACATTTTTAACTCACACTTTACAATACATTAATTCCCTGTCTGATGCTGTTTAAGTGATCAACTTAAATGCTTTTAGGTGAAAATGTGTTTTAACATTTCTGTTTGGCCAGACCTGAAAGCTGTGGAAGGACTTGCTAATGAGTATTATAGCTTAGGTGTCACTTTTTTAAACACTTAAAATGCTGAATGCAAGTACACGTCCAGTGGTCATGCCAGCATATAGCTATTCTCCCATCAATAATTTTGTACAATTAGATCCAATGGGTTATATTATGTTTTGTGAAGTGCAAATTAAAATCCTAAAACAATAACATTAGCATAATTTCATGATACATGCCTTGTCTTTCAAATATGATTCCAAATGTAGCTAATAAAAGTAACTTATTTTGTTTCATATCTTGTTCTCAGATAGTTCAAAGTTTAACTTATTAATTATTAATTAACTATATTTTTTCCAGTTGTCTATCTCAAAGCTGCTCTATTTTCATCTCTGAATGAACATGGTACATTTCAGAGATCCAAGCTAAAACATATGGATTAAGTCAATGATTCCATTTCTAAACCTCCAAATGACTGTTCTGATTACTCATGCAAATGTATATTTTTGCCAGGATTCCTTAAGATTTTAATACAAGTAAAATTAATAGGAGTGCATTTTCTTCTCATAAAGCACATGCCAATATGATAGAATGATTGTCACCATATACAGACACAAACCTGCTTCTTTGGTTTCAATTTTCTTGGCTGTGTTTGATTATAATTGAATATAAATGCTAGGAGCACCCAGCTAAGATTCCAACTAAAAGGAAATTCAGTGACAGCCGTGAAAAAAAAGAAAACTATTTATTTTCCCCTGGAGTGTTTAGCTTTTATTAAATGTCAACAAATCTAAAAACATGCTTTGCTAATCTATGGTGTGTATGGGAAATAAGTCACAAGCACAAGTTACTGAAGATAATGTTTGCTTTGTTTTAGATAAACAGGATCCAGAGAACTGAAATCTCTCACAAGCATTTTAAACCTACCCCTTGTTTTCCTTTAACATTTGTCAGATCTCCCACTGGTGATCAAAGAATGCCAAGCTGCGTTATAGCATGGGGGCTGAAAGCAGACCTACATTTGTGATTGTTCACTAACCTCTGTGATAAGTTTATCCATCAGTTTCTTTCCTGTTGACTTTCATGTGTGCTATTAAGCCAGGATGTTATATTTTCTCAAACAGAAAATGGAATTACAAGCAGAAGATGCCGCTGCCTGGAAAGTCTGCTGCTGTGCTGCCCGTTGGAGACTTGCCTTGGGGGTGAGGACCACAGCCACAAAAGCAGCTTGGCGCTGAGAGCCCCACCTTGCTGTAGCATTAGCTGGGTTCCTGCTGACCTCACATCTGTCTTCATATGGGTTTTGCTGAGATTGAGATGTTAAAGTGGAAGCAAGCGCTATATGTAGGAGAAATGTGTCAGTCATAAAGGAGAGCACACAGCAACCATGCTTTATCTGGCACAGCATTTCATAGAGTTAAGGTCGGGGGGGAGTGGGGGGGGAGAGTATAGGGCTACGCAGGTCAGTTTAGTCTCACCCAAGGGATCCCAGGTTTGGTTCAATTTGGTGAAGAGACCTATTACTAGGATTTGGCATTGCAGCCTATATGTTCAGAATGCAAGTGCTAGGCCAACAAAAGGAAGGTAGAGCTGTGGACCTCTGTTACCCTTTCAACAACAACCTTGCTGCAGTGTGTTCTCTTCTATACATTAGCAGTCATCACTGATTTCTCATGGTTTAATGTTTGGGCCAGGTAAATGTAAGGTTTGGGTTTGGTCTCTGGTCAGATGGTACCCAAAAATAAGTATCAAAAGACACCCCTCTCTCATTAAAAAGCACAGATGCAAAATACAGTTTGGGCACCAGAGACAAACTATCACCAGAAAGGCTGGGTATGTGTCAGATCGTCTTTTTGGAGAACATTTTTCTCAAGCAGATTAAGGCGGGAAGAGAGCCATTGGTAGGAGACTTTCCTTTATTGCAATACCTCTGTTATTTTCATTAAATTTCTTTTCACTCCTGGTAATACACAAAACAATAAAAGAAAGCAACTTGAAAGTTCACAGTCTGCAAGATTCATCTTGTATTTGCAGAACTTGTGTAACCCATTCTAAACTGATGTTTGCTTGTTTAAGAATGCACACCTGCACATTACCACTTGTGGTAAATAAGTTTATTAGCCAAGGAATGTCTGAATACGTACTGGAAATCCTATGTAAATGCAATTATGTTTTCTGTTAAGATGCCCCTTTGGTTAAAAAAAAAAAAAAAATCTATCACACTGCCATACTCCAGAGGGGAAAAAAAAGAAAAAACGAAGTAAATGATGTACAAACATGCAGGAAAGATGCAGGTGAAAAGATTCACAGAGATTAAGAATGTCATATGCCTGATGATTCAGTGCATCTTTCCATGTAGAATTTAAGCATTCTGTTTCATATTACATTTATGACAGATCAAATGCTCCACTGAGAGACTGGGACTTTATTAGTGCCTTATTTGTATTTGTTTGTACTTTGAATTAAAACCTAAAGGTGGTGACACAAGAAATTCTGATGCTTGGCATAGGATTACTAATTGAGGACCACTCAACTTTGCTAATCATCCATTTGAAGAGAATTTCCTTATGCAAAGAGTTTGCTCCACTTAGGACAAAGCCATTTTTTTTTCATCTCTGAACTCCAAAAGAGCAGAAGGGTGGAAAGAAAGTGAGGGGAGGCCAAGGAGCAAAGGGAGAAAGAGCAAAGTGGGAAGCTTTGATCGTTTCACTGAGGGGCTGAGGCAGTCCAAAATGAAAGAATCTCTCACCACCTTTAAAAAAACGAAAAAAGGGGGAAAAAAGAAAAGAAAGAAAGAAGAAGAAGAGAAACAGAGAGAGCAGTGTGACAGGAGACAAAATGTGAAGCAGGAGCCAAAACCTCACAGTCAGGGCTGTTACCAGGCTCCAAAGGAGAAGCTCTTTGCAAGGAAACAGAAGAGAAGCAGCATCTTGGTTTCCTTAGCAGACTCCCTAAAACCAAAGAATAGCCAAGAGAAGTGAAGCAATCACAAGAAGAAAACGTATTCAGGTGACTTTCCGTTTTGCTTTCCTCATTACATCTCTTGTGCTCTCTAGACTATAAAATAATTGTGCCATGAGACTGAACAGGCTGGAGCTATGTAAAAACCTGTGTCAAAGCCACTGGGCAACATGCAAGAGGAGTGCAAGCCCCAAAGCCTTCAGCAGCAGGCCTGAGAGACCCCATTTCGACAATGAGCCATGGAGCCTGGGTGTGTGCTGGGGTTTGGAGAAGCTGGAGACCTCTTGGGTGAGGGTGAACCGGAGAGAAAAGAGGTCTATCAGCAGCAGGTTCACAACTCGTGTGGGGCAGGCCTACTAAAGCTGTGTCTCCGTTTTAAAATAGGCTGAAAATTAATGAATATCGTATATGGGTGTAATTTTGTCATAGCCAATTTAACTGGCAATTTTTTCCAGCCCAATGAAGTGAGTAGGACTTCCCACTGACCAAAGTGCTATTACACTTGAGGTGGGATAGTCCTCTAATCTGCTACCCTTATACAGCCTAATTTTCTTTGTTTAAACCTTCTAAGTTACAATGCCTACAACACCTGTTCATAAGCATCCTTTTGGCAGGCCAAGAAATAGAGATGGATATACAAAAAGGCAAATCTATCTGTGCCTGGACTGTTGACAGGGATCCTAATGGAGTATGAACGTACAGCCCAAACACTGTAATATGCAAGCATTGTTCCTGGCAGTATGTATTTAAACAATGAACAATCTGTGATTTGCTGAAGAACAAGAAAATAAGAGACTTGAGTCCTTCTTAATTTGCAGAAAGATCAGTTTTTGCAAAATAATAATTGCTATATGTGTGGTGCTTAGTATGCTTTTATTTCTGCTTGAATAGGCATAGCATGATGGAAACCTCTACTGTCATAATTTATTCTTAAAGAACTGCAGACTAGAAGTAATTGTAAACAGTGTATGAATTCAGTGCCTGAATAACTGCCATCTTTTTTTCCCACTAACAGCAGTCACTATTCAGACATTTGAATGACAGAAACAGAACCACACCTACCCACTGTAATTTATTTCAGTGATTTTCAACAAGATGTCCTCTAAAAAAAAATTCCTTGAAAAATCCACGTCAACCCTTCATCTCTCCTCTCCTCTAAGGAATGTATATTTATATTATTCTTGAGCCAAGAATGGATCATCATTCACATGTGCAAAAGAAACATTAAATTACTTGTAGAGTTTGCCCATCCTTACTCCAGTCTCTTTACTTCACTTTTGTGCAGCATTATACATCAAACCAGTTACTTTGCTGAGTATAATAGGACTACCTGGTACTTTACATAGAAAGGAGTGCTTTGAGACTGGATGAATATTGTTTATTTTTGCAAGAATCTGCTATTTTTTTAAAAGAAATGGTACAAGGGCAGTCTTGGGCAAGCTATAGCAAGATACTGGTCTTCTGAATCCTTCTGGAAATAATACTTACAAATGTAACAGTTCTTTTCTTTGTCTGATTCACTGTCCATGCTCAAAGAGAACAGTATTTCACATTAATTTAGTTGTACGCTTGTTATTTCAAGTAAAATTCTCAAAGCATCAAAAGGCTTGTATATATGAGGTATTTGAAGAAAGCAGACACAGGCACACCAGATCAAAGGTACAGAATACAGTCTGATTAAACTAATTTTTTTAAAAATGCATCTGAATAAATTCTCTTTGATTCAGGGAACATGAAAACAAAACTACCTTTGAACAAAAAGTTCCAATGAAATCCAATATTATTTATAATTTAAGAAATTCAGGATTTTTAATATTTCTTTGCTTTTGCCTTTTTATATATCAATTAGACTGGGACAGAACTATTATATGAAAAATATATGGGGTCAAAGCCTAAAGTAGAGCCATCAGTAATGTTTGTAGAATATCTGAGTTTTCTCTGAATTTCATGCCACTTCAGAACAAACATGTTTGCAAAAGTCTCAGCAAGTAGCAATATTTTTGGTTGTTTATTAAAAGTAAACAGAGAACTTTTGAAAAGTACACTATAAGTACATTTACAGCTATTCATGTCAATAAATTTGGTGAGTTCTTTTGTTTCAAGCATTTATCTTGATTAGTTATCACACAGCTGGTCTCAATGCTATCCTGCCAGTTTCACAAGTTGTAACGCTTCCCTGATATCCAGGACATGTGAAACACTATGGGAAAATTTAGGAGCACGTACAGATTGTTACTTGTGGAAGTGGTTAGATACAAGTCTTGGCTACAACCTATTTTAGGTAGAATTATAGTATCTGCTCATTGTGTATACAACTGAAAAAATTTAATTAGCTCCATCCTTATCTCTTCATTAGTTTGGATGCTTGGGTCACCAACCAACATGCTGCTGTCGTTTCTTAGCCTATTTTAGTTGAGAAAAATGAAGAAACATGTCTCTGAAGATCTGAAGGTTTGGGATTTTTCTCATTTTCATTGACAAGAATTTCTAAAGCCAATGGCATACATCTGAAAATAACCAGCCCTCACAAACTTTCTTCCTGAGCTCTGCCAACAGCCGCATATTCTTGGTCACAGTTTCAACAGCCTGCAGGTGGGAGAATCTCCAATATCTAATTTCTAGTCAGGATTTGGAATCAGTCTGGAAAGTAAGTGCTGTACTCTTAATTTATCATCTTTCCCTTTTCCTACAAGCAATTGCCTGCAAAATGTTTTTCTCACCATCAGCATAGTTTTTCAGACTAGCTGTTTTTTTTTCTCTTATTTTTATACTGTTCAGTTGTCATCTTTCTCAGTTCCACAACCTATAGACCTTCGTCTTCTAAGCATCCTTCACAAGCTCCTTAACTCTCTTGTCCCAAACAGATTAGCCTTCTTTATGGCATTTGCACATTCGTGAATCCAACTCTTGTCATCCAGTGAAAGCACCTTCTGTAGAAACTCTGCTTCTCTACAATGAGAAGTTAGGTGCCTGTTGGAAGTACTGCATACAAAGTCACCAGCTCCCTGTATTTTCTGACTTTCTGTGGATGCACAGATCTTATTTTGAAAACTGTTTGGCAAAAACCAAGACTATGAAAAACTTTCCCAGTAGTAAATAAACTTTACTAGAGATGATCATAAAGATGATATAACTATAATCAGCATGAAGGCTATAAGCCTTCAGCAATGGCAACCACAAAAAAATGCAGATAAATGAGTATGGGTGACTGCTAATGTATTGATTGGCATAATGGCAGAAATAAGAAAATGCATGTTTAAAAGTGTATTTTACCTATTTGACAGATACCTAATGACAACCACCTTGACCAGCAGTTGCCTGTTTCTTGCCCAGTTGCAGGATATTGATGCAAATGTAGGCTCTGGTACTGTGATTATAATAATAATAATAAAAATTGTAAAAAAAACCTAAAGACTCATCAAGTGATTGAGTGCAAGGGGACTGAAGAAGCTGTCAGACATTCTCGTGTTGTCTGTGCTGTAATTGTTTCCAGTGGTCAGCAAAAAATGAAACAGAACCATAAGGTTTTAAAGATTAGGCTTCATGTCTCCTGCATAGTCTAATACATGATATGGCCCTTTTCTGGAACTCTGTATGCACTGAAAGAGAATGATGAAGCAGAAGAATGGGCACTATGCCATTGCATCAGATGAAAGGGACGTTGGTGGATATTTGCCATGGGAATACTTGACTGTTAAGCACTTGATCTACTGTCTGTTAGCTCATGGGAATGGAACTAGTAAACTTGGGAAACCTCAAATAAATTCCCATTGTATATATAATATAATCCAAAACAGAATCTTCTTGGGAACAATTGCTAATGATACTGGAAGTCATCCTTGTTCAGTGGAGGAGGAGACAATTTTCTACAATCCATTTCAGTACAGATATTTGTTCTGAAAATTTTCACCCAATAGTTACAAGATGGGAAGTCTGTCATTAGTGAAATCTCCATTCTAGGCATCAGCCTTCTAGGATACTACAAATAGTATTTTTTAAAAAGCCTGCTTCTGCCACCCTTGCAATGACATGAGGAACCTTTAGAATTACCTAGGTGATAAATTGCTCTTTCAGAAGAATTCTTGAATGAGCTCATCTTTGTACCCTATCCACCATAGTCATGGTTTCTGTTATGAACCAGATGAGCTGAACATTTACCTTAGATCTTTTTTCTAATTTATGAAACAAATGTGTAATAAAGACAAAGTCATTTTCACATACAAACAATTTCACTGACATATAAAACAATGCAATGGCTTTGTCACTGTGTGTTTGGAGATGAAGCTATTTTTAAGTTCTTCCTCAGCCCAAAACTACTAAGATTTTAAATCATTTGCAGATACCTCGCACTAAGTAAGTCATGCATTTCTAGCTGACTTCCCTAAAGGGGTTTTATTCATTATTTAACAGAAACTATTAAGCTATTGGAATCAGAATATATAACTAACATATTAACAAGCCCAGAAGAGAATAACTAAAGTCAATAAATCATCTAAAGAATTTCTCTTGTAATTACCACACCCCAAAGAACGAACCAGCACAGACTAATGAATGACATATCAAATATACCTGCTGTATAAATACTGAAACAGTGTGGCATTAGAGCTGGGGACAAGAAATATAATGAAATCTTTGGATATCTTCTTACAGAAAGTAAATTTACTACTGTCAGTTTAATGACAGTTAATACTTTTTTTTTTTTGCCTTACAGATTTCTTGCTGTTTTAAGTCTTCTCTAATCCATGACAGCGTGTTTCTGTATCCATTGTCTCAGTCATAGTTTTTGTATTCAAATTTTGTCTCAAAACATCTTTCTTGCCTACTTGTTTTACTTTCACAAGACATAGCCAGAGAATAATGCAGCTCAGCTGCCACAGAATGCGTTCCAGCAGAAGAATGCACCCAAAGTTGACCCAGGGAACAAGATATACCCCGCAGTATATAAAAACCTTAATATTAAGTTGCCAGAAGGGTATCTGGCAAGCTCTAAATTAAATGTCTTTTCAGTCAAGTCTAGCTACTCTATTACTCCATAACCTTCCCATGGCCCATTACATATAAGGTACTATTAAAAAAAAAAAAAAAAATCAGCATCTGTTGGAAAGACAAGTCTTTTCACAATAACTCCAAGGTGCAGGTGAAATTTGGTTTTCCTATTTAAATCATGCTCAGTTTTCATTCCCATCTTTGTCTGTGTTCTCCTCCCTCTCCCCCTCTATTTCCGTCTATATTTCTGAATAGATTTAAATTAAATTAAATTGATTAGGAAAGAAGGGGGAAAAAAGACTTACACAGGCATGTCTTCTCAGCTGTTTTTTTTAAACTCTCACCGCTCTAGTAAAAATACTATATACCTAGGCATTGCAAACCAACATTATTTTTGCTGTAAAAACACCACGTGCACCTTCTTAGACATGAGTCCTCTGTACAAGATCTTTTCACATGTGCAAAAACAGCTGACATGTCATCACTTTCATGAGGGATAAATAAAAGAATCACGGAAGAGAAATCCACTGCTGCTGTTGTCTATTTGTCTAGTTACAGATGCTGCTTCTTCAGCATCAGGACTATGCATGTTGATATTAATTACGAAAGTTATTTTCTTCTATACTGTCTACTGCAAGTGGCTGATACTACAGTTTAAGTTATTTCAGTGTGCCTTGAAGTTGTCACAAACTCCTTACAAAGTAAGAAACAAACAAACAAACAAACAAACAAACAAAAACCTCCTTTCCTGGACCAGTGTCCTGCTGAACCTTATTCAAGTACTAATCTAATGTCCCTATTTCACAGAATCACAGAATAGCTGGTGTTAGAAGGCACCTCTGGAGGTCTTCTGGTCCAAACCCCCTCTGCTCCTTCAGGGCCTCCTACAGCCAGTTGCTCAGGACTATGTCCAGGTGGCTTTTGAATATCTCCAAAGATGGAGACTCTACAAAGTTCTGGGCAACCTGTTTCATTGCTCAGTCACCCTCACAGTAAAGAAGTGTTTCCTTATATTCAAATGGAACTTTCTGTGTTCCAATTTATGTCCATTATCTCTTGTCCTGTCACTGGGCACCACTGAAAAGAGCCACACTCCATCTTCTTCAGGTATTCATATATATTGATAAGATCTCCCCTGAGCGTTCTCTTCTCTGAGCTAAACAGTTCCCAGCCCTCTCAACCTTTCTTCATTTCAGATGCTCCAGTCCATTAATCATCTCTGTGGCCCTTCGTTGGACTCCCTCCAGTAAGTTCATTATTTACAAGTAAGAGAGGGTTTAAAGCAAAGCAGAGCCTACATTAAACATGCTCGAATGAGGCAGCAACATGGTCAGTGAACCAGAAGATACGAAAACACTAGAAAAATCTGAGCAAATAAATAAAAGAGAATAATTAGGAGAAGGGATTGAGCAAGAGATGTTTAGAGGTAATGTGTATGTGTGGATGCATATGTCTGTGTGTCTGTCTGTATGCATGCCTACAGATACTGGTCTGCTACTGCTAAGGCACTGTAATCTGATGCAAACTGTTTCAAATATTAAAAAGCTACATTAGTAAAAAGATCTTTTCAGAAATAGACAGATGTGGTATCTACGCCAAAAAAACGACATTACGAAGGGATTAACTGTTTAAGTGGTCAAATTAAACCAGACAGAAATAGTTAGCTTCCCTTGGCCTGTAGCTCCTCTGCATGAGGCAGCGTGTCTCAAGCTGCCAATACCTCATTGCTGCTAAGGCGAGGAGACAGTAACGTTAGGAATTGGGACATTTCCCAGTCTCTCGCTGTCTGACCTTATGCCTTGCAGTTTTATCTGTGCTAAGGCAGGATCTCCCAACTTACTTGTGCCTAAACCTGTGCCATAGCAGAGAGCTATTGGTGTAGCTGTTTCTAGTGAGCTGTCCTAGCACTTGGCATAGACATGTTTATTCTGGCAAAACTGCACTTTCACTGCGTAATATGGGTGAAATAAGCTACCCTGGTGAATGCACAGTTTTGTCATTACTAAGTCCACAGAGGGACTTCTGCTAACACAACAAGGGATAATACTCTGACTGACATTATAGTTTGTAGCGGAAGCCTGACCTAAGTCCAGGACTGAGACATATAACCTGCTTATTACTCTTCTTATTAGCAGCCTTACTTAGATTAAGGCACTGGTTTGGTACTTCCTTCAGGGGATTAGGGTTAATGATGTGCATATGAGAGAAAACACCAGTGCATGCAAAGGTGCTCCAGCCAGAGCAAGGGCTATTCCAACACAGCTGGTGGTGGTGGTGGTGGTGGTTCTGGCACTCAGCCGTACTCCTTCAGAGCAAGCTCGGCTATCTTTGCACAGCATTGCATTCTGCATAAAGACTAATAGGTCTCTTAAATAAATGGGTATTAGCTGGTGCAAGAGAGCATCAGTTGTCTTTTTCTTCTTTTTTATATTCCTAAAATGCAGAAAACCCAGTTTATGAATAGCTATTTAATTGCTTGCTTTAATCTCAAGTTCCCTTGCAAAGTAAGCGAGACGTGCTTTTGTCCTGTGTCAGCAATATCCGTTCACTATATAAAAAGAAGGATAGCAGTTCTCAGACTCAGCCTAGTCCTTCCAAAGACTGCTCCTGATCCTTTCGGTGCCTCCCTCCCACTGGCCCAACTACTGCCATTTCCTCAAACCCTGTGTGCACAAGTCCTGTTCACTGGGCCAATGCGTGGCCTCTTTTCCTAGGCTTAGCAAATGCCCACACTGGAGTTATCTCCTTTAAGCTTGGATAAGGTCTCTGCAGCAAACCTGAACCGAGCTGCACATTGCCTTGGCTGCTCCAGCCAGAACCTGATGCCATGAATTTTGAACTATGTCATTTTAACATATTGCAAGTACATCTTATCATGGCTGTTGGAGCATTTTGAGTTAGGCTATTCAGCCTGAGTGACTTAAAACCATAATGGCTTCATAGGTGTTCCCCTTCCCTTTCTCCCTCCCTCCCTCCAATTTTGCCTCACAGTCACAGTGATACAGTACAGATCCACAGTATTTTGGGATAGGTAAGGACATCCCCAACATGGCACCCCTATTTCTCACATGAGGTATCGTGTAAGGGTCACCGGCCCTACTCTGGGCCATGTATTATTATCATGTCAGAGAGATCAAGTTAAAACCTACCAGAATCTTTACTACCACAGCATAAAAAACAGATTCTGCAGACCTCCTGCAACCTTAAAAAAAAAAAAATGCCAGAGATTGTTAAAGTCCCTAACTAGAGAAAATTGTTTTTGCAACCACCATAAATTGGAAAAGGAACAATGAATGATCTGGTAACACAGACTACTGACACCATGTTCTGAAAGATAACAACAAGATTTGCAGAAGAATTGCGTGGTGCTGGATGGCTGAATGCTAAAACAGCAATGAACACACAGCCCTGGACAGACCCAATGGGAGACACTGAGGTACTTACTACCACTTCCAAGGAATGAGATGTGGAGCCATAGTAGATGTGTTAGGAAAACATCAGTTTACAAACAATCAAGCTAGACCATAAAGAATTATTAGGAAACAAACAAACAACAACAACAACAAAGAAAAAAATAGAACCATTCTATGTCACCAAAATCATTTCTGATGCACTGGAGACGATCCCAGTGTCTCATATTTTAAAAACAGTAGAAACAGAAAAGGTGCAGAGAAAGGTACTAAAAAGAGGTTAGCCCTGCATAGTGGCAGGCACAGAAGGATGGGCTGGGTAAGGCACAATCCCTTCACTATCAGAGATGTCAGAGACAGAATTCAGCTCTTAATGGACCTCTGGTTGGGGTTTTTAACATGTTAATCCTTCATGGAGTTAGATCATCATGGCCTTGAATAGCTGGAAGAAAATGTACAGAACAGGCCAAGTAGGGAGAAGAAAAGAGAGAGGAAGCATTGACAATCTCTGAAAGAGCCAGTCAACACAGCTGGAAAAAATGTTCTGGATAAATAATTGCAGCAAGCAGGAGTGGTGAGGTGCCGTGAGATTAAACCAGAGCAGTTCTGAGCAGATGTTGTCAAAAACGTGCTTGCACAAACAGTATCTTCAGTACCACTTGCAAAGCTACTAGTGTCAGTGAAGCTGACTTTACCTAAAAATGATGTGCTTTTCTACTTTTAAGTGTTCTCTGGATTTACAAGAATAGCAGCAGCTCCAATCTTCTCATGCATCTGTCTGGAAGTCAGCTAGATGTACAGAATGGGATGCACACCCGCAGCCAGCGGAGCTGCATGCCCAGGCTGGTGAGCTATAGCAAACGCAGCAGCTGCAGGGCATAAAGTGATCCAGGGGCTGCCCAAGATGTCAGATGACCGAAGTCCTAATATTGCAAATTGTTGAAAAAAATGCTGAGTACCGTACATTGTTTATTCTGTATTATTTGTGCTACATTTCTCATTTATGGTGTCATGTCTGACTATTGCTACAGCTTTGATCAGAGAGGGACCTGGCAAGGGACCGTTCTAACTACCCTTTGCATCTTTCTTTCCATGAGCAGCCTCGGAGTGCTCAGTATCTCCCTGTGCAGGTTGCCTGTTTGCCACATGTTATCCTTATATATACAGACATATGTACATGCCGATTAATAAGTTAATTTAGCACAAGAATTCAATGGTGAGACAGAAGACCCCAAGAGAAAAGTTCTTTCCTGTTGAGATAAAGCAGCAACTCTGTTAGCTTAAGCCAGCACAGACTTTTTTTTAAGTTACCCAGAATTGCTTAGACTGAGATTTTTCTGAACATCTATGCATTTGAAAAAGACTAAACTATTTGAAAGGAGCTATTAGCATGCATGCTTTAACTTCACTTCTTTTTCATGTTTGGCTCTTAGAGAAAAAATACCAGATTTTGATATGAACATCTGTTTCATGTTTTTCTAAATGTGAGCTTAGTATGAAAATTAACCCCTGAATTTTCGGTTTGAGTAGCCTTCTAGCTGTTCAGTATGCATTTGGGAGCCTTGTCTTCTTGGTGTTGCTATGGACTCAGCTCAGTCTATGGCTGCTTTGTACTCTGGAAATAACTGGTCAACACTGGATATGTTTAAATATTTAATGAAGACATTATTCACATAGTCACCATGAGCAGTTGTCACTTCTTTTTCTTAGGCATGCCAATAGCGGTAACTGAGCTTTCAGTCTCATGCAACCTCATTCAGCTTTTATCTCAAGAAAATGTAGGGAAATAACAATCATATTTGCTCTTTCCAGAAATGTTTTAGTTACCAACAGGCCAGCAGATGTTTAGCAATGCTGAAACTGCTCTACAAAGTACAGGTCTGAGCTTGATTTAGAGGGGAGTTTCTTCCCCCTCATCAGAGGACTAAGGCTTTAAGCACTAATATATTTTTACCTACCAAAACAAAAGTAATTTTGTTCCCTGTCAGTTTAGGGTACTTTAGCTGAAGGAAGTGACAACTAGGAAACCTCCCCAAATGCAGGAGTTTTCCTTTCAGCATAGGTGAGCACCCAAAGTGCCAGAGGATTTTCTGTTACCCAAATTCCTGAGCCAAGAGATCAGACCTTTGGTAACTCCTGCCTCAGCTTGGCTCAGGGATCGCACAAACGATCTTCGTTTTTGAAAGTCTGGCAATTCCTGTCGCAGTTAAAGGGGGACTATATGAGGAGGGAGAAGAGAACTAAATAAAACCAAGTCTTTCTAAAGTCTTCAGAATGTTTGCCCTTGACCTGGGGGAGTTTCACTTCAGATACAAGTCATCTCTCACCAGTTTGGCTATCTGTGAGTGTAACGAGGTTCTGCATCAGTTTATGGAAACAATAGGTATTATAGTTTATTAGTGTATGAAGAAACCACTGTTTCTTTTACCATAGTGAGAAAGATTTGCACTGAGGACTTAAAAACTCCAGCAGTAAAATCTTTCAGAGTTAACAAGACACTGTTAATCTCCCCTTCAAATGTAGAGATGATGTACAGGGTTGTTTTATTGTTGGTGTTCTTTTTTTTTTTTAATACCTGCTTATGTTTGTATTTACATACTACCATTGTATTTCTGAGGCCATCAGTGACATCCAGTGGCCAACTACATTAAGCTTAGGCATGTTTTATAGACATATGCCTACTGCTTTCCTTAGTTTAAAAAAAAAAAATCAATAAAAATGTTAATTATGCCATTGGCTTGTTCAGCTTAATCCTCTCCCAATTGTGACAAGAATCTCCATGGTGAAAAGACTGCTGGATTGAGCCCTTGTGCTATTCTCTTCCTTTGAACTGACAAAACCCAGACTTTTTGTGGGAGGCACAAGGATGTGGCTTGGGCTCTGCCTTCTGTGCCAGTATCACTGAGGTGAGTCAAAACTGAAGCTGCAATCTCTTGGGGTTTGAATTGGTGCAAAACCATAACTAGATCTTTTTTTATTTGTGATGCAAGCAGACATGACTCTCCGTATGAGTGTGCCCTGTCCTTTCTCTTTCATTAATGAGAACTCATTTATACTAATTTATTTTAAATGTGCTTCTCTAAAAGGAGTTAATAGGAAAAGCAAGGGAAATAAATATAACTATTAATTCCACCCAAATCATACATGTAGATAAAAAAACAAATGTGAAGCAATCCAGAATAGGTGAAACTCTGCACTACAGAAATTTTAGTTAGACTGTAGCTTACAGAGATGTGAAAACAAAGTTAGGTGTGGTAACAAATTTCCAAAGCTGAATTTTAAATTTGCTTGCAGTGAGTGACCGTGCTATTGTTTCTGTTAATATCCTTCATTGGGTACAAAGAGACGTTCTGGAGAAGGTGGTAGACGATGGTCAACCCCTTCAGTGGTGCCTGCACAGCAGCACAGGGGAGCTGTATCTGGCCTTCTCAGCACAGCCATTGCTGCGGGCGGTGAAAGCGCGTCCTGTACCTGCCAGCATCCCCTCCTGCTGTCTGTCCCTGGCGCCTCTGAAACACTGGGTTCAGCTGAATCTTGCTGTCCACCGGTACATATGCCATTTGTGGTGAAGGTGAATGGGGCCGATGTTTGTCCTCATGGTTAGCCCATATAAAGTAAAAAATGATGATATTTTTGCTTGTAAAAGAGATCTTTAAATAGAAAGGATATGAGAGGAATAGAAGTTAGGGACCAAAACATTTTGTGTATAATTCCCAGGGCATAGGGACTTCAATCTCTGGTTTAGTGCTACAAAGCACGGGCAATAGCACCAATGGTTGCTATCATTGTATTCTAACAGCAGTAGTAGTCTTTGTCCTACTACCACTTCTGTTTTGTGGTGCCTCTCATCTTTTACTAGAGCGTAAATTTTCCTGTGACCTGTGCCAATGAAGCATTACGTCTGCACTTTGCAAGAAATTGAAGAGCTAAATGCAATACATTGGAAAAGGCGACTCATGCCAGCTATTACCATTGTCATATTTGTGATTTATTTTTCCCCCATTATCCTTTCTCCATAGCTGGCACAAACTAAAGAAACCGTGCTGCTTATGAAAAATAGTTGTGGTCATCAGAAACAAGAAGAAAAAATAATAAATTCCAGAACTCTAGTTTAGAATAAAGTGTTTTACCAACAGGACACATAGTATAAGCATAAAGTAGTAATGAATGTCTGTTGTTCATTAGCCCACCAGATAATGAATTAGCAGTATTTCGTGGATTATAACATGTAAAGATGGAATCTGTGCTCATGTATACTATTAACGAGGGGACGAGCATCAATGAAACTGAGACTTACTCCACATTTAGACTGATACAGCCAGAGAAGTAACTGTCCCTTTGTTTACAGTATTTTATATTCCTTTCAATACATAAATAGCATACATTCAACCAGTCAAGAGAGGCCAAAACCAAACTCTGGGTTTCACAAGCTTACATATTTGAAGCACACTAAACAGACTTTAAACTAAAAGGTAACGGATGTCTACTAAGCTTTCTTGGTTCTTGCCAAGGACAGACTGACTTACAGGGCAGACAGCCATAGCAAATATGCCATCTCTTCATTGTAGGCAGAAATTTTTCATCATCTCTTGATACAAGCACAGGTCCACTTTTGCCTCAACTAATTCCACAGTAGCCAACAGCCATTTAAATGCCAGCCTTGTGCACCTGGCACCACAGAGCAATGGTGTGGGACTGCAAATATGTACATATAAGTACTTGTAGAGAATTACACACACACACACAATTGTATATGTGCATTTCCTCTCAAGCACTTGTCAGAAACAGCACTTTAGGGAGTCTGAGGAAGGTGCCATTATGAATATCAGTGCTCAGATTCAGACCATGAATATCTACATTTTCTTCAGTGGAAGAAGACCAGTGGTTTCCTCTGCTTTCATAGCATAGGGAAAAGGCAAAGCTTGCAGAACTTCACCGAATGAAAATTAAAAAGTTGTTAAGGATCATTTCTGTAGTGATTCTCCCTGAAAGCCAGTAATGCATTTAGAAACCAGCAATTATATGTGCAAGGCATAGTTACTGGCAAGTGGCACTGCAATGAAAGGCTGTGCAGTTGGTATTGTGGTTACTGACATTTTGCTCTGTTCTGGTGTATGGTTTCCTTTCTGTGTATCATGTAAAGATACTTTGATGATGTTTCACCACTCTAATATATAAATATCATTTTCTATGAGGCAGAAAATTAAAATCCAAGGTAGACACCTAAAAGCAGTTATTTACACAGTTATTTAAAGAGTATTATAGAAGACCAGGCATAGCTAAGCCAATAATACCCATTTGGACAGTATAGTTGAGCTCAAGATCTTCAGCTCACCCTCAGATGCACATTCAGCTCATTGCCTGGAGCTTTTGCCGTGTTTTCTTTGCACTGTGCTGTTAACACAGAGTTTAAAAAGCCCACCCACACCTTTAAAAATATCCCACCACGTGCAGGTGGTGTGTGGGGACGCTTATGGAGCTGGTCAGCAAGAGCTGCCCAATGTGCATGGTCTGCCAGGATCACTGCACAATAGCATCCTGCAGGTCTGACTCCAGACAGGGGAAGGTAAGACCCCACTGACACTGCTGAGTTAAATGAGAGGCCTCCAGCTTCGGGCCTTTGCAAAGACTACGGGTGTCATTGCTGGGATATGCGGTTTACAGCGATGAGAAGCACTTGTGCAGCTGGATCAGAAACCATGCACAAACCACCCGCTGACGTCGGCCCGACATTTGGCAGAAATGTCTAAAAAAAGAAGAAATACTGAAAAAAGTACATCTGTTTCTTGGTGTCTGTGTCTAGAGGAAGTTCAACCTCGGTTGAGAGACCGGCAACATCCAAGCAGTCTCTGTGAAGGAAGCATCTAAGTAGCAGCTATGGAAAGAAGACGTTCATATTCTTCTCTAGGCTTCCAGATGCAAAGGATGGGCAATAGCTTCTCCCAGGCATGTGGGTGGACGCAGCTGTGAGTGTGCACCTCTGCCTTTCATGGCTCCTTCACTCATTTTGGCGCATTTGCTAACTTTTCAGGGAAACTGAGCATATTAGCGTTGTGGAAATATATTACTCTTAAAAGGCCCCCATTACACTTCTAATGATGGGGTTCAGGTCTGCTGAGCTCTTTCTTGATGTTGCTGAACCTATTTCATTAGCGTTTCCTGGCTCTACAGGCAGCTGAGCACAGCACTGGCAGCACTGTGTTTCCGTTTAAGGTTTGTCTCAGTTTTGGTCTAGGTTAAAGCAATTATGGAATTAATTATTGGCTGTACAGCTGTTCTCTCCCGCACCCTGCCAAAAGTCAGCTTAGCATACATTCTTCCCTGCGCAAAATGCTAGTGACACAAAGCAAATCTACTGTGCTTAGTGCAGTACAGAAATAGCAATTCCCATCATATAGCCAAACCAGTGGATTACAAACAAATGCTTGCCAGGAGTGCTGCCATGCATCTGGCGTGCCTGTCTCTGCAGCCTTTGGGCAGGTGTTGTGAACACGCCTCTGGGATCTGTAACACTCCCTTTGAAAAGAATATATAAAAGCCAGAGATACTGAATGGTTTGCCCTTTAAAAGCATTTTCACCCTGCTTAGACTTCCAAATCCTCCACGGATTATACTAATACTGACCCAGTTTCATCAGTTGTAGTGGAATTATTTTTCAAGCACATTTTTTGTACTGATTGTCCCTTACATGGTCCTGTGCATTTCAGCATGCCTATATATATATTTACGTTTGGTCCATTTCCTTTGTTGACATGGACACCTTTTTTCTCCAAGAACTAAAGGTAAAATCACCAATAATCAGCCCGTCCAGTCTAATCTGGACCAACCAACGTCATCCACCTGGACTTCTGTAAGGCCTTTGATATGGTCCCACACAACACTCTGATCTCTAAATTGGAGAGAGATGAATTTGAAGGGTGGACTATTTGGTGGATAAGGAATTGGCTGGATGGCTGCATCCAGCGAGTTGCGGTCAATGGCTCTATGTCCAGGTGTAGGCCCATGGTGGGTGGTGTCCCTCAGGGGTCTGTCTTGGGACCGATGCTAATCTTTATCAATTGATCTTTATCAATGACATAGACAGCAGGATTGAGTGCACCCTCAGCAAGTTTGCAGACGATGTCAGGCTGAGTGGTGCAGTTGATACAACAGAAGGAAGGGATGCCATCCAAAGGGACCTGGACAAGCTTGAGAAGTGGGCCCACGGGAACCTAATGTAGATGCTCCATCCCTGAAGGTGTTCAAGGTCAGGTTGGATGGGGCCCTGGGCAACCTGATCTAGTGGGTGACATCCCTGCCCATGGCAGAGAGTTGGAACTGGATGGTCTTACGGTCCCTTCCAACCCACGACGTTCTACAATTCCATGATTCTAATTGGTGACACTGTCCCCTCTCCATCTACTTGCTGTGTCCTGGCCAACTCCTGCCCACAGAAACCCCTCCTGT
The DNA here is from genome assembly GCA_013399475.1 of Chauna torquata. NCBI lineage: Eukaryota > Metazoa > Chordata > Aves > Anseriformes > Anhimidae > Chauna > Chauna torquata. Next base: position 92,181 of record VXAL01012085.1, read on the forward strand.
GTGCTTCAGAAGAGGGTAGATTATTGTTATAAAAGAGCTTATGTAAAAAGCCCAAATAATGATGTGTGTCCTTGGAAAATACCCCTCTCCTCAGCATGACTTCATTTCACTCGCGAGGTCTGGTGCTTGACAGCTGCTGCTCTCAAAGTCACCCAGCCAGGCACAGAGACTGTAAACTAATCAAGGGGATGTAAGTGCTTGTTTCATCTTCGAGGATTTCAGTGACTCCTAGGTATGTCATCTCTGCTGATGAACTGAGGAGCCATGAGATGCTACAGGTTATATGGCAACTGCAGAGAGGGGACAACACACACCTTTTTCTGCTAAGAACCTGTAAAACTGCTGATTGATTTCATTACTCTAAAAGAAATTCAGGATCCGGGGAATGGAGACAAAAGGCAGCTGCAAAGAAGAAACAAACTGGGCTGAATATGAAGCTGCAGCTTAACCAAATGTCATCTGCAAGTGCTGCAGTTCAGCCCAGCTCTTCCTGATGGCTCTCGCCAAAGACATCCTCTCATGCAATGATGGTCCCCACTGTATATCAGCAGAAAAGCATATATCCTCTCAATGTGCTGCGTGCCATTATCGCCACTTGTAAATGGAGAACTCGAGGCATATAGGGATGAGGAGGCAGACTTTCAAAGCTAGAGTTAATTCTCCATTGTTGTGTTTGCAATTTGCAATTCATTTGAGTACGTAAATCACCCGATCAGCGACCAGAAACAATACCATGTCACTTCAGAAGCTATCTGCACCAAGACTTCTGATATTTGAATACTGAACCCTTGCAATGAATCGCCTGCATGCTATTCAAAAAGCAAAACTGTATTTTGAAGAAACTGGCAAGTGATTTTGAACAAATAGATTGTCTAACAAAAAACATGTGAACAATAAAAAAGAACTTGTTTTTAATTGTAGTTTAACGTAACAGCCTTAACAACTGCAGAAACGAACCCCATCACTAGGTGTTTGCACCCTGACTATTGTCCTCATGATAGCTTAACTCAACAGCTAATAGAATTGTTGTTTGTTTGTTTTTTGAAGATTATTTTCATCTGGAAGAATTATATTAGGTATAGATATTTCTGGAACAAGAGGATATAGGGATCTTTTTGGTCCAAGATATTTATTTTCTAATGAAGTGTGTTTTAGTGTTATCCTCATTCTCCTCTGTGAGCAAAATCTGAATCGGCCCTGTAATATCTGTGCAATTGTGCCTCCATGTCTAACCCTCACATCACTTCTAGCTTTCAGTGACATTCAATAAGTTGTCCAGTGGCTCCCTGCTGATACAAAAATCTCTGTATATGCAAAGCAACTCCAGGAGAAATAGTTTCAACCAATTAGCCAGGAACACTACTGGAGGGTAACTAAATGTACTTGGAACATTTCTCAGTCACAGAGAGAAGATCTGAAAACACAGACCGCTTCTATCCTACACCATTTTACAGTAAGTGGTGCCTTAACACTAGGTTGTAAGTTTAAACACACTAAAGTCCTAACATGGGCCTCATAATGATGTTATCTGCACAAGATACTGAGATGCCTTTCCAGGAACGCATTTTCCGTATCATCTTTTCTGATAATACCAATTAAGGAAATGTTAGCAAATCTTGTTTACTACATGTAGATTCATAAAAATTTGTTAACTGCCACAAAGGAGAAGACAAAATTTTAATTACATTTCCACTTCCCCACTGAACTCTGGTATTAAGAGGAAATGACACAGGAAGCACAACCCTAGGACTCTGTTAAAAGTTTCTAACTCCCTTACTTTGGCATCTACTCAACGAAATGAAGATATAAGTAACTCCAAGAGATACAGCAAACAGTGGGTTATTAAATAAATTTAAAACCAGAAAAATTCACTGGTCTGGTGAACATGAGAAGTGCCTGAAGCATGTATTGTCCAGCTCAGAAGTGGAGAAACCTTGTTCAGCTGAATTTACTCTCAAATACATCACCACTTAGGAACTAAAGTGGGACTAAATAGAGAAGAAAGCAGCGGGAACAGATTAAAGATTGTGCCCAAAGACATAGTAATGCTGCCACAGCATTAGAAATTAAGCCTCTTCTCCATCTCTGTTGAAAAACAAACCCTACCAAAACTCCATTAAGGACAATGATCATCAAGGTGATTATCACTGAGGAGAATTACCTCAGTGGTGATTCTTTTTGCTTTGCACTCCGAAAATATTGCAAAGCACTGATTATAATAAAACAAATATCAGTTGTGCTTGTCACACCATGCCAGTTTGCAGATGTATTTTAAAAGACAAGTAATTATAACCTTCCAAGATTATTAGATTAGATTAGCAACAATACAGCTGCAACACAAAGTAGACAAGAATTTAATTACCATGCTAATTTTTTCTTGGTATGAGGAATAATGACTATACTCCTATAATTACTTGCTTTATACATTAAACCTTGCTAATACCACCTTTTAAGTTAACAAAGCGTGCACTTACTTAAAAAGATGCAAACGGTATTGCAATTGTAAAGTGTCACGCTGAAACAGGGAGTGAGTTTTATGCAGTTCAGAGATTTTAAAAATGCAAAATCTTTCATTTTTTTCAGGGGAAACAAAACCTGGAACTGCTAAGCACTAGGGAAAATACAAATATATTTGTCCAAAATATGTCATCTCTTCTACCAAAACCTTGAAACTTTTAATAATTGACTTGTTTTGGTCAAGGAAATAATTTTATGAAAAATCTTGGGAACTTTCTCTTCCTGCAACTAGCATTTTAGCATTGATTATGAAAGAAGTCCTTCTAATGAAAGGAAAGAAGAACCGAATGGGACATTCTCCTAGAAAATGCTCAAATTGGGCCCAAATCTCTGAAGTTACTGACATGTCTACTCAATCAGAAAAAAATAAAAAAAGCTGAACTAGACACTGAGACCTGTGTGATTTCTGTCAGACATACTTTAACACTGAAAGCCCATAGCCACCTCCACCTTCAGTTTCATGACATTAAAGTTGAAAAAGTGCAAGAAAAGAGTGTCTGTGCCAGATTCGCTGCCTGATAGATGGCAGATGGTCCTGCTGTTATCATACAGAAATATAAAATTCATGCTATAATACTTTGCGGACATCTGGCAGCAGTTAGTGGGTGTCTCCAGCAAGGTGATGGCTCCTCGACTGGACAGTAAGAGTCTGGGATTGCTCCTGTCCAGGGAAGTTCATTACTCCAGTAGCTGAAGTGAAGAAGGTCTGGGAACCCACTGGTGATGGTGGTGGAGGTGGTGGTGATGGTGGCCTGGCGGGGCCCACATCCCACTCACACCAGTGCACCAAGCGCCGTGCTGGCTTGCTGGAGCTGTGCAGTGCACCTCTGCCTCCTCTGCTCCAGGAGGCTGGCTCAGCTCCACTGCTTGGGAAGGGGACAATGTGAAGGGAGATCAGAAAGCACCATGGCTCTGGTGTCAGAAGAGACACCAGCCCAGCCCCCTTAGGAGACACAGTCCCATTTGGACATCAGAAACATCTACAATTCTTTTATAACACATTTTTCTAGCCAAATTTTTCTTCTTCTTTTTGGAGATCAATTTTCATGCCTCTTGTCCAGTGTATCATGACCTTAGATAGCAACAACTACCACTTTTTCCATCTGGGAATATCCACTGTAGCTGATACTGGTTTACTTAGCAGCAAAGAACTGTGCAATATGAGCCTTCAGGAAACAAACTCTGCCCTCAGATGTTCGTGGGCAAGTCCCGTTGACCCTGGGGCATAATTTCACCTTATAAATTGTTTTTATCAGCAGTGTAATGTTTCTCTATAAACAGTTCAGGATTGCTAGAGCAAATGTAAAGTGCTATTTCTGAACAGTAAAGCTGTTTTCCCCCCAGAAGTAGAATATGCTTCTATTTTTGGCAAGAAACTTGCTCTCTACCCTGGGATAGCTTGAGTGAGTAAAAGGAACAAAACCAACTATGAACTGAATACTTAAAAAAGAAAGACAGAAAGAAAGAACTCTCTCCTCCTGCTTGCGAACAGAAGACCTGTTCATTTGTGCATGCTGTGTAAAACTCGCCAAAGTCCTTTGTGTCATCAGCATGAAAAGAGTCCTTTGCCCGGGCGGGAGATTAGGGTGGCCAGCGGGAATCCCTGCACCCGAAATTCAGATCAGAATGGGTAAGTTCATGGGAAGTTGGGATTTTAAAGGGATTGTTCTGACGATGCCAAAAAAGCAAGGGGAACAACAACCAACCCCACCAGCCCATCCAAATTTCTGTTTTCTCTCTCTGCAAAGGTACGCTGGGGGGCCAGAGCACACGGAGCTGGCTGCGCTCACCTGTGAGGGTGCCATGCGGGAGTGACCCATGAAGGAGGGATTGGGCACATCGGTCCCCAGCCAGCCACTCTCCCTTTGTACCAGCAAACTCTTAGGGATCAACGCTGGCGTTAAAAACCCAGCGAGGAGGTGGCAGCGGCAGCTGAAAAATACAGTCTCCCGCAGCACAATCAACGCATCAATCTTCCTTACACCAGCGTCCTATCTTGGCTCCCGGAGCCATGGGCAGCTCCAGGAGGGACAAGGGCGCGCGGGAGCGGCGCTGAGCGCGGCGGGGCCGGGGTGCGGTG
>VXAL01012085.1:96794-115531 GCA_013399475.1 Chauna torquata
GCGGTGGGGCGGGGGCGCGGGCGCCGCAGCTGCCACTCCCCTCCTGCGCCGGCCATTGTGCCACCAAGGGACCGCTGAATTAACCTTCTCACGAGAACAGAGATCGCAGCCCTATAGAAAAGTGGGGATTCAGAGCCTTTCCGCGGGATTAGTCCATTAGAAGCGAAAAGGAGAAAGGGGTGTTTTGTTGTTCGGCAAAGTATAAGTGATTACGGGATTTAAAGGGGGGAAAAAAATCGTCTGTGTGTAGTGGGGAACAATGCGCGCTCTGATAGCCTGCCTAAGTCCTTGTCCTGCCCGTATCTCCATCCTGAGAGACCTCGTGTAACAAGGTCCAGCGTGGTCCCCTCCTCCGGCCTCTCCTAAGGCAAAAAGGTGTGCGTGTGAACTGCAGACCTGCTTTGGAGAGGATCTTCTTAGGGACGGGGGAAGGTGGTGCTGAGATTTAATAAAAGAGGGAAAAAAAGATAAAAATTCCAGGTCAGATTTTTTTTTCGGTAGCCTTTTCATTTCCTCCCATATTTGAATTTCTCCCATCAGTTATTTCTCCCATTAATAGCTAAAGTGCTCCCACCGGTTAATCTCCCCTTTGGGAGAAAAGTAAAAGACTGTGGATTGCAATGCACGACGCTTTCCACATCACCTTAGAAACAAAGGACTTTTTTGTAGGGTTTTTTTTTTTTTTTAATAACGTGTCCATACACATCTGTTAAGTTACACAGGACTTTTTTTTAAATAATCAATGATTTGGGAGGGATTTCCGGTTTGATGACAAATTTAAATCATTTTAAAAGAGCTAGATTTTTTCCAAGGGTTAGAGACTAGCATGCACTTACTATGAGACCTGTTCCCTGTCCAGTGTCTAAAAGCTGGTGGAGAGCATGGTGTGAGCACCCCTGCTTTAATTCAGCGTACAACCTTAAGTACAGCTTGTGGTTCCTGCTGGCCCCAGAGTAACTAAAGGTAAAAGGCTTTTCAAATTTCAGATCATGCAGTCCTTATGTCAAAACTATTCAGTGCAGACCTTATAATCCAACTTTCAAATAGATTCCGATCTTTGTTTAGAAACCATCTGGCCAAAGAAAAATAGCCAACTGTTTCATGTCTCTTTTTCTTTCTTTTTTTTTCACCCCATCCCAAAAATACATTTTGAGATCAGCATTCCACTTTTCAGCCCTTTTGTCAAATGTGATAAAGGACTTCTAACTTTCCCATGCATGTTTGTTACACATAACAAAGTTCATGCAATCACATGCTTGTAGCACTGAAATCCCATGTTCCTTCCTTTTACAGATGGTGCAGTACTTATAATTAACTCTCTGAAAATAGCTCAGGGTGTGGAAAAGATGCATGATGTTTGCACACAGGCTAGCCCACCCTTTACAGATTTTCAAACGTAACCCGTTTTTGGTTGTATGGTCACATTAAAATTCCCCTTTTGCAACACTTTATGCAAAAAACAAACACCTGGATTCAGAGTTTCCTAAAGGAGTCATCTGAAAATAGGTACTTTCTGCCAAAATGTCACAAAGATTTATGTGCTTACATTCACAGATTAAATTGAGGACAGGTGGGAGAACATTCAAGTATGAGAAAGAATGATAGCAAAGCAAATTTATGTGTAAAAATGGGGTGGGGGGTGGGGGCGATATGACTTGGGGGGGTAGTTAATACACAATTTTTGGTAGTTTAGATAAAACATGCGTAGATTTTGTAAAAGGGAAGGTACGGTGCCTGAGAAGCAATACTTCAGCAGTGAAATAATTATCTATCTGTAAGACTGTATATCCTTAAAGCAAAAATGGAGGCATTCTGGAATTCCAAACACGGTCTCGTGTCTGACCGTGGCGCTGAATGGCACTGGGGTGCCGTGCAGTGCATCAGAGCAGATGCTTATGGGGGGGACCGCAGCGTACCAGCATGGCACAAGCAGACACCAAAACACTGATACTTTTCTTTCCTGGCAGGAGAATTGTCCCTGTCCCAAGGACACCCCTTCCCACCAGAAACCAGGGGACAGTGATGGCTGAACCACAGCATGGGTCACGAAACCCTGGTGCAGCACCTTATGTCAGGGTGAGAGGGGACTCAAACCAAGCAAGCTGAATTTAAAGAAATGAGGACACAAAGATGGACATGAAAATTTGGTTTCAAACCTGATTTCAGTTTCAAACACTTTTTTTTTTAACACCTAGGTAATCTGAAAATATGACTTCCTAATGACTGGCCTGCTAGACATGGATGTGGGAGTCTGACCAAAGTCCTCTTACCTGGATTTGTGGGGGGATTTTCCATTAAAAGTCCTGCTGTGTCCATACCCTATAAAAGACATTGCCGAACTAAATGTTATGCTGAAGAAAACTGTAATACTGCTCAATAGACAGCCAAGCTGGCTCTGGCTTTAACCTCTGTAACCTAGCATCCAATCTATTATCAGCATCCACAGCTGATACCTCACAAATCAAGCTGTTCAGGGGGCACTAAATTCCTTTTGGATTAAAATTAACATTATTACAATCCATGCACCAAAAGTTGGCTGTGCCTATACTCCGGTTCCTTTAAAACAGCAGTGCAATGAAGGTCAACATATTCCCAGCTTTTACGTCACACACACACAAAAAAATTACACTGAGGCAAATTAAAACTGAAGCACATTGACAACCTTCCTCCCCACCCTCGAATAGGAAATGACTGCAGAGATAGGCAGGCTAGTGTTTCACAGGAGTTCTATATTTTAAGTAAATAAATGTATAGTTAGGAACAATCATGGAGGTTAAAGGACATCTGTAAAGAGAAAACAATGATTCATGGACTCTTTGTTAAGTTTATTTAGTAGAGGGACTACAGAAAGTCTTAGATTGGGTTGTAAGGTGCTAACAGTCCGACCAGATAAATGTTAGCTTCACAAGTCTCAGTGCCAGAAAAAACTGTAACATGGCTAAGAGCTGACACAAAATTCTTTTATCCAAGAAAAACATGTTATTCTGCACAAAAATTAGGGTATAGAGTATTATATCTCAGTATAACATCAATGTATTACTCTTTTTCTGTTTCAAGCCTTCAGGATAGCACAGTATTATGGGTCTATATTAGTTCTCCCATGCATAAATTCATTTTTAAAACTGTTAAGTAGACACCATTAACCTGTGCTTCATAATTAAAAATTTATTTTTCATTCACTGTTGCTTATAATTCCTCTTTAGAAATTTGAAGCTGAAATTGGCTTTCCGTCTAAATTTATTTTCCTATATCAGAGGTGCAAATATTTATCGATATAGGCCACTTTCACAAGTTCTGAGCCACTGGAATTGCTGCTTTGTCCAGACCTGAATTAAATGATTTTCACAGGCACAATGACTTCGGGAACAAGCCTTACAGCAATATTTTTGCAAGCGAAACAGGTGGAATTCAACACGTTTAGCATCAATTACCATTAACAGCAACCTGTTGGGTGAGCATTTTGCAACTAATTTAACAATGTTTATCAGGTAATGCTCCAACAGCAGCATTTTTGACTGCTCAGTTGCCCTTTTCCTACTGATTTGATTCCTGGCCATGCTCAGGCTCAGGAATACCTTAGTCCACACACCCTTAGACAGGAGGGCAACACCAGGCCAGCTGGACCTATATGTTGTCGCTGAAGTTTGAAAGGAGGGTTGTCTTTAAAACGACGTCTGGTCAATTCATCCTGTTCAGTACAACTGAAATGTCTAGGAAGTAGTCCCTCAGATAACACAGGGTTTCCTGCCTAAGGATCACCAATTTAACACAGCCTAGTACGTTATAGCTATGTTGTTTGCGAGCTCTTTGAAAAGTGGCGTATTCAAAGCATTCTGTCTACCCAACAGGATACTATATTTTTAAATCTATTTACATGTCGGGATCATTTTCACCTGTACAACTACACTGAAACCAGTGGAAATAGGCAAATGAAAGCAAATGTAAAGTGAGATCATTGTTCCATTTTTGTCAAAGCTAAAAAGATTTCACATAGCAATGGCTTCCAGGAAATGCTCCATTTTAGACCAAATTAGCCCCAATGGTAATGTTGATTTTTAGCAACTGTGCTACACCAGGGATACATTTAATCCCACTGTTCTTTGTTGTTCTCATTAATAAGCCACATTATGTCACTCGGTCTACATGCAAAAGCATCATTACTGTTATTTAATTACATTGTTTTTGTAAGAAAAACTACCAGATTCAGTTGCATATAACCAGTAAATGTGGCCAAATCAAAGTTGTGCACTCCAACCCAAATATTTTTTACTTTGTTTCTGAACATATAATTGCATGTAATTTATAGTTGTGTACAGAATTTTTATGATAAAACCTCATTAATCATAAATTCATCAATGCAGCAAAAATACATCCAAGCAAACATAGTATAACATTACAAATATAAGACATGTTTTAGGATGGAAAGAGGCCAGGATCCCCATCTTCATCTATCCCCTAATGTTACATAAATGACTAAATCATCATATCAGTGGTTTTCACATGGAAATATAAACACCACTGAAATTCCATACACTATAAATGGCTATGACTCTAGAGTGCTCAGAACTACCAAGAGCACCGTGAGAGCAGTGTGCACAGCAGCCATGCAAGCAGAACAGCCGAGGCAGCGCTGGCAGCGTGGTGCAGCAGCTATGGGGCACACGTTGCTGCCCAGGCTCCTGGGTGCGTTACCACCTCCCCTGCGCCCTCACACATAGATTGCTTCAGATCTCTTGGTTCCCTCCAGCTTAAGTGGATTTTGTTACACTTTTGTCAGCCTGATTACTTAGCTCTGAAAGCCTAGCATGTATGCGTACATGTCCTGAGAGAATAGGGTCTTAAACTTCATCAGGCTCCTCAAGCCCGAGTCTAGCACTAATTAAAAATAACCTTTCCTGCAGGGCACTGTGGACCCTGCTTCATGCTCTTCTGCAGTGCTGAAGAACTGAAGTCAGCAGAGTTGCTCCTAACCTACAGCAGCATCCAGGTGAGAAAAACATTGTTCCTTCTGTGCTTTTGCACCTAAACCAAAGCCCGGCTATACTCCCAGTCAATCATAGCCTTTGAATCAGCAGCACATCCGCAGCTCAGGGTCTTTATATCTTCAGCGTCTCAAGAAGACAATTCACAGACAATAGGTGGTTGTGAATTGCAGTTCAGGCGAGACATGCCTCTGATTTCAAGGCAGAAATCCATTGTGTGTTGATGGCACTGTTGGCTCAAATATCATATTTACATTCTGGTTTTTAATGGCTTGCAGTTAGGAACCAGACAAGCTGTTTTGTAGGTGGTCTAAATTATATCCTGTGTGCACGCTGCACGCTGAGGAGAATTTGCTGATCTAACAGATGAGAAAAGACCAAGCAATCACCCAATGTATGTCCAAATCTTTACCCTGGCAAACGTAACACTGATTTTTCACAGTAGTTTTGCCTGAGTAATGGCTGTAGGATTTGGCCCATTTTGACCACACCAGTGATTAACAGTCCAGCATCAAAACCCCATCCCCTCCTGTCCATTTTAGATATTTAAAACTGATTCCTGTTATAGCAATAACCAAAAATCTGAGCATGTTCTAGTCTTTTTAGCTTCAAATCTCTCTGTGATTAAGATATTTTCTCCATTTAACTGAGAGCTAATATGCAGTTTTGGATATATTTGGTTATCGGAAAATGTAGATGGATGTCTTGTGGGATTTTCAGGAGTGCATGTCTCTCTAAAATCAATGAGAATTAAGTCCTAAATGTCTTTAATGAGTCATACCAAACTGACAGATGAAAACAATCACATTAGACAGCTTTGACAAGCAGGAGATTTACTCTGCCACCCATATGCAAAACTACTACTCCAGTGCCTGCACGTGACTTCTGCTAAGACTGTCATCCTCCTTTCACTTCATTTCACGTTGTTTAAAAAAGGAAGCTCAAAGGTCTGACCTGGTCTTTCAATCTGCACATAACCCAGCAGCGATGGTCTTAATCCTGACCAAAATGGAATTACTGACCTCAACAGATTTAATTCAAATAAATGGTAAAACCTGGAAATTGTAGTGGCTACACTTTTACATTTTTGGTTTTAATTTCATATTTGGAATGGAAATGCTCACAAAAGGGCTTTCTTATTTTTTTGGGGGGTGGGTAAAAGTTAAACAACAATGCTATGACAAGCTCCTAAATGATATCGACGAGCTGTGGGGCAGTCCTCATTGCTGTGATGGCAGCAGTGTGGGAGGTGTCTTGGAGCGCACCTCCCAGGGGTCTGTGCTCTGAAAACACTCTTTGGCTAGCAGGAACAATGGGGAGATTTACAGCCTGATCCAAAGTAAAATGAGACATCATGTACGGATAAGATTAAAATGATTAATTTGAGGCAATTGCAGGAGAAACAGCCGTTTTTATGTTACTTTTTCATAATTCCAAAATAAACCCTGGATGAAGCTGAATTTCAGTTTCCTTCAACACCTGCTAATATGTTTGAGGTGCACATTATAACCCTTATTCCTCCTTCCTGTGTCATGTTGGACTTTGGCTTTTGGTGGAGAGATTTCTGTAGCTAATTTCTGAAAGTCTCGATAGTATCTCAGCTCTCCATCGGGCTTTGGCACAATTTTAATAACAGTTTAGCAGAGAAGGTTCTGACTTGCTTCACCTCTTGGTCCCATTGCCTTCCTACAGAGCCAGTAAATAGCAGGGAATAGAACATCTGGGCTACCTCTTCATTCTCAATAAACCAACACTACGCCTGTGAATAGCCATAGAAGGATGGGAGGAAATGTTCTAGCAAGCCCAAATCTGCTGCCAGTGCTCATGGTTGAGGGAGAGAAGGGAGCTGGTAGGTCCCGGGCATGAACCCCACCTAAGCAGGGCACATGCAGGGGCAGCAGGCAGCAAACCGTGGGCAGGTTTCACCTGTGAGAGCTGTGCTGCAGTTCATGGACAGGCTGTGGAAGTACAGCTCCTGCACCTTCTTGTAGTGGTTATTTTCTTCTTATTAGTAGTATATTAACCAAGTATAAGACTTGGTTAATATTTTCATCCTCATAGGCAAAAAGTGACTTTTTTTCTTTGTTGTTTTGCATGAAGAACACATGAAAGCTCATTGGTGGTGTATTGACCTGGATGATATTTTCAATTTGGGTGGATCAACCCCCGTTATTTTCCTGCCCAAGACCTTAGACAGGACAGGACAGCTGGCACAGAACTGGGCACAGCTCAGCAGGACCCACACCATGCTGGTCCCGGCCAGCCAGGTGGGACCTCAGAGCATGAAGAGTGGCAGCTCTAACTAGAGAAGGAAGAGTTTCTTCTTCCAGAAGCAGTATCCTCATCTTCATGACTCACACGCCCTTGGCAGCAAAAGATGCGATTCTCCATGGCTGTGCTCTTCCCCCATCCCCCTGCCCTGCCATACCACCTCCTCCCCAAGCCCTGGACTGAACTGGGAGCTGTTGAACTGGCAGATAGGCTTTCTGGTGGGTGCACACTCCGACATTTTGTCTGCTGTGCCTTCTCACTTGAGTTTATTTGTCTTGGTGTTTCTCGCAGATGGTTACATAAAGACTATGAATGGTTTTCCCACTTTATAAAACAAAACAAAACAAAAACAAAACCAACTCATTTTCTGTTTCTTAAGTGAAATTTAGATATCTTAAGACATTATGTTACTCAGGATATTATGTTAAACTATTCAGTGAAGTTGTTTTAGTTTCTCTCATCTGGATTTTTTAAATGAAGTCAAATCTCTTTGGGATGGAAGTGCTCCCTCTGCAACCTGGGAAAGAAGAAGAATCTTTTCCACAGCGTCTTAGGTGGAAACGGTTATTTAATATTACTGGACTCATATGGTAATATTTTCAACACTATCCTTGGTCATTGCTTTAATCATCCCTATGCATAAAAAGTATCAGGCTTTCTGATTCGCTTATATAATGCTTTGCATACTTGTTTCACATTTATACCTTTTTTCATCATCTAGCTTACTAGACCTTGATGGGATAGTTTCAGGAAGCCTACAGCTACTTTCCCTCCTGCTCGCACTGGCTCTGCTTCAAGCAACGGGATATCCATTCCACACTAATATAAGAAAAATAAGAACAAGTTTTCACTGCAAGAGGTTCCTCTTTTAATTCGTTCAAACTTTCTGGGAGGAGGGATGAAAATGGCTTTTGAACTATAAAAGAATGTGATAGTTGGTTCTTTTCTCAGGTTTGTCATGTCCCATTAGAAGTAATCTAGAAATGTCAGTGTCAGCGTGTTGGCAGTGCACTCATCTTTACTAGTATCATATGAATATCTGCTCATGTTAGCTTACAAACTGGCTCAAACTGCTGCAAAGACATATTGTGTAACAGGAAAAAATTGCTAATGCATTTAGACTTTCATGTTCCCCATATGAGTAAAGGAATAATATGCTTTATCCTGTAGAGACTGTACCCACATCAGTGTACACTAGACAAAAGAAGTCATCATCACAGGTGCTTTCACCACATCTGCACATTTTACATTTTAGATATTCCTTTAGCTCCATTAAAATCTCTTCCAATACATGCAGGTTATGGCCACAGTGTTTGTTGCAGTGCAGATGTAAAATACAGCTCCTTACATTGTCTAATAACATCACATTTTTTCACTTGTATTCAATTAGGCCAATTTTATTATAGAAACCTCTGTGTTCCGTCATTGTAAGGGATTACTATTGCATATTCCTATAAATAATTGTTCACTTTAAGGATAAAGTGAGTTGGAATTTGCTTCCAAAGCATTTTCATCAATATACTGTCAGCTTACTGCTGATACCTTTTAATTACATGGTTTTTTTTTCTGGAGATTTATCCTTAAATCTCTTGATAATCCCAGCAAAATCTGGATGTCAAATAATGGACCACTCCCCATACAGTGCAATTACATCAGGCAAGGAGAAGGATCTATATGGTTCCTTCCCTTTTTTTTCTCAGTTTAATAACATAAAATTGTTAAATGGGCACAGAATTTAGGAAATGCCGGACTACAAACAAAAACTCCCAGGAGAAGAGCCTGGGTTATGCATCTTCCTCTGAAAAGAAAAATTTCAACTGCAACTCCGTGGTATGCAATTTCATCTTTTAGGAATTTTATTCAGACTCACAAATGAATATGTATTATCCAGCTTTTGTCCACAAGTGAAAAACCAAGGCCAACTATGCCTGCAAGAGTTCAAAACAGGAAAGAGAGAGAAGCAAAAGACTAGTCCGAGTTTGCTTGAATTTTGAGTACAATTTAGATGTTAGGTGGTCTAGCTATTTGAATTATAATTGCAGTTGCAATATATTGAAATTGAAGTTGAATATTCCAGGGTTGCTCAGTGAAATTTAATAAATAAATAAAAAATTGGGTGCGAACATGCGGTTGATCTGGGCATTCGGCAAAGCGCCATCTCCTAAAGACCTGCAGAGGCTTTGTGCACATTTTTTCTGATTGAATGCTGTTCTCCCAGTCAGTCAGAACGCGGTACGAGTTGCCAGAAATCATTCATCAGCCCCTTGCAGAAAAGGCTGTCAGCTAAGGCTACAGGCCTAGCGCCAGGCTGTCAAGCTTTGGGCTTGCAGCCAGTCTGTCATGGTTTGAGGCTGGTAGCCAAGCAGTAACTTTGATGTTTAAGGGGTTAGCCAACTGGTATGTGAGGGTGGCCTATCAGCTCAGAAATAATATACCGCACTCAAAGGTCATGAGTTCTGAAACTAATCTGGCTGTTATAATATTTCTAATAAAAACTGAGGTAGACATTTTATATTGTAAAAAGTGTTCAAATTATTTCAGTATTTGTTTTGATTAAAATTTCCATTACACGTGCTTTTCATTATGCAACTCAATTAGTATATAAAAGATCTTCTGTTTAAAATGTTCAAATGAGCATAATTGTTCAATTTGGAAAGATTACAATGCTTTTATTTAATTAACACTGCAATAAATACTTCATTTTGTAATGAACCCCATACTTTTGGGCCATTAACCATTCAATAAATTTACAGTATGGAAGGTTCTTTATGGGGAAGAAGATAAATAAAGCTATTTAAATGAATGTGCAACAGCTATGATGCTAAGCAGCAAATTATAGCTTTTTGCTTCCCATCCACTAGAGTTGTACCTCGATTACAAACATATGGGAATGTAATAAACACTATACATTTCAATTACTATTTTGAACATGAGTTACACAACACTCTTGCAAATTTGCTATGTAGAAATGCAGTCTGCATTCATGGCATCTTACCAGAAAAGAAAGATGAAATAAATGTTCATCTGCCTTTCGCCTTCCCCTTCTCCCACCCCATCCACAGCATCTTTGGTTCTGCAAACCTGTGGTGCAATTTCCAGACTTAGATCCAGATCAGTTATTTCTTCATGAGGGGAAAGGGAATCAAAAAACTTCTGTCTACTCAATAGTTTATTATTTACCATAGCAATATGGTAAAGGAAAAGCCCCTGGTAGCAGTGCAGCATGGTGCACTCCTATACACACTAACAAATGAAATAATGGAGAGTATAGGCTCTAACAAAATCACAGGAATATAGAGCAAACTATTTATAGTGCTCCAGTTGGATCATGTAATAAGACCATTTCATTCTGAGGGCTACAACATGTGTGTCTAAATCTATAAACCAAAAGAGTCTCCTTCTGGTAGTGGAAGCAGTATTCAGAGTCAGGTGGAAGGCAAAGCCTGGAGTGACCTAAGCCCACTGTGCCTGATGTTACTAGCTGCAAGGTGCCAAATGTCTTCAAATCCCAACAAAAGCAACAGCATTGGAGCTCCCAGCACGTGCAGGAGCTGTTCAGCGTTGTTTCATCCCAGCCTGCCTGGGAACAGCCATGGGAGCAAACTACCCGTCCCAAGCACCACTGTCAGTTTGACCATCCACCTACACCCATAGGTGTCATGGAAAAGGTGGTCACTTCTGTCAATATTCTATGTCTTTTCATGGTTATACACAAGGACGTAAAATGGGAGGGCAAAGCCATTTCAGATTTACAGGGAGGCGCAGCCAAAAAAGCTCATAAAACTCTCATTTGCTAAAAATGGCAACACAACCAGTAACAAAATCTAATTTGTGAACTTCACTGGGAAAAAGGTCTCTTTGTAAAACTGTGATATTATTTAGGAATACGAAATCAAAAGATTTTATTGTGTTATTAGCCAAACAGTCCTTTGTCTAATCCAGATGTTACAATCTAGAACATTTAAATGAAAACAAAACAAAACAAAATACTTTGGGAACATCAGACTTTCTTTTTTCACACTTCTAAAAACTTGACAGCCTTCTTCTGCTACGTCCACTGGAGTCCTTTCAGATGTTGCACTGTGTTTGTAATATCAATTATTTACAATAATTATGAAATTAAAATAAGCCACACAACCATGCATTTAGGCATTACTTATGAACTGTAACCACTGAACAAACTACTTGAAAAACATAACCGCATGCTGTATTTCTCAACTACTATTTGAAGATTTTTTTCCTAATCTGAAAATAATATATAAACAGCACAGACATAAAATAAAATCAGATGTAGATTTAGAAAATGCTTAAAACTATAGGTGAAAAGAAAAAAAAAAAACTACTGAAACTTGACTTAATAACAAGTTTTTTTCTAAGAGCATTTAAAATTCCTAAGTATATCTTAAAACAAGTAAACATTTAAAATGGATTTTTCTCAGGAAGTCTAGCCACCTGATTTTGTATACTTTCTGGAAAGGGAAAAAGAGATAGACTCCTGTTGTGCAAAAATAAATTGTGCAGTTTGTGGTAAATTTATTAAAGATGAGTAATTTTTAAAGCGAGCAGTGAAACATAAATGTTTAACACACGAGACTCTTTCTTATGGAAGCTTTGAATAAGGACATGCCTGTTTTAAACTGTAGATTTACAGAGAGAAAAGGAGCAAAATATTTTGAAATATCAACTGCATAGTCTGATCAACGAAAGTGTTAAAATCAGATTAAAAGCTCAACAAACCCTGTCCTGTCCTACACAAGCTTCTTAGTCCCTGACACTTGCATATCTAGTGAACTAGGATATGGGTTCTCCAGACACATGCCTCCATGTACTCCAGCAAGGTTGTTCTCCCTGTAATACGTGTAAAAATACACTTCACAGCACCAGGAGAAGAAAGAATATATCCCTTAAAATCTATTTTGAGGGTCTATCTCAAGGGCCTGATTAATCGATACACTTTGGCATGTGCTATATTTCATGGTGCTTAAACACGAGTCTATGAAGTAGTTTAAACTTCAGTGTTTCTTCTCCAATACTAAATAAGGGGGTTTCTTTCTAATTTCAGACTGTAAGAACTGCTCTTTTCTTGCCTAACTGCATGACGTAGGTGGTCAACTCAACGGAGAAATGATAAAAGATTCCTTCACAATTAATTGATGTTATCAAACACCAAACATAAAAGTCAAATATTGTGAAAAATCACATCCTCCAGTCAATTCTGCAATGCTGTCTCTGAACTGTCCACCCAAGGAGGGAGAGACCTCTGCTTTAGAGTTCAGGTACCAAGGAAATATGACATTCTTACCTTTCATCTACACAGCAAATGAGAATAAAAACAATCAGCAATAATAGTCTAAAGAATAAGTTATCAATTTCATGCCTACAGCTGTTCTGGTAAAATGATTTCTGTTTATTTACACAAACGAGGTTGATTTTGTTTTGAAACATTTTTTTCTTCACCATTCTTATCCTAACCCCGCAAAACTCTTGATCGTTCTCTTTTTATGGCAATCTAAACACTGAAAGCAATAGTCACGGTGTTTCCAATGCTGTCTTTCCTTACACCTGAACCTTAGTCTATTTACTTAGAGCATCTTAAGTAAGAAAACCATTGAATGGTCAGAGGGTTTTTTCTTTTCAGTTCATTCAGTACATGATTATGAACCAAAGATATTATTTCGCTACTTTATGAAACGTGTGTTGTAGGACACACTTCTTTTTTTTCTTTTTTTTAATTGTGGCAGTCTGAAACTATGCCATTAAGACACTTCTGAGTTACACGACCAACAGACAGTCTGGTCTTGTCCCTTATTATATAGATCAGAAGTTGAAGTACTGCACGTCTCATATGCACAGCACTTGGCACTTGGTGTGATCTCTTCTGAGATCCTTATCTCTAGATCAGTGTTTTTTCAAAGCCATAAACATCTGGAAATTATGCACTATTCTTGCTGTAGAAATCAAACACTCGAGTCCTTATTTGATCTCCCAGGGAACATTCCCATTACTTTCTTCTGCTGTGTAGGTGCCACAGGATTTGGCTTTCTATTTGACAGCTTCTTTTCTTACATGACTAGGAACCAGTCAGACAAGGATAAATTAGGTCTTTTTTTGCCAGCTGCATTATTTAACTAAATAATAAAATGTTCAAGATACAGGAGGAGGTTCTACACTGAGATAAGCTTGTTGTAAGAGAAAAGCTAGTCTCATTTGCCCTTACCAGGAACAAAGTGCCTGCTGCCATCCAGGCTTTACTGGTCCTAGAAGGCTGTGGGCTTTATGAAATCCAAACTATTAAACATGCTTCCCATTGTGGATGAGACCTATGTCTAGCATCATGTTTTGCCTTTGACTGGCTAAGGAAAAGAAATGTATAAACAGGACAGGTGATTTCAAGACACCCTTGCACATTCTGACAGTATCAGGCTTTGGGACTTCCTAACATGTTTTCTAAGAAATAGCTGTCAATACAGTCACATAATTAAGACATGAATAGTTTTTCCAAAATAAACAGATCTTGCTTCATCTGAACATAGCAAGATTTGACCTTGGCCTGATCTTTAAAGATAGAAATTTCCATAGCCAGTAGCTTAAAACAGGCTTGCATAGAAGACTCTCATTTGTGACCACGGCTCAGCTTTAAAAGGAAGAGATTTAAAGGACTGTTGGATAGTTTTCATTATGTCATTGTGATTTTCCCATTTTCTCTGTTGCTACCATCAGGTGATCTTTGTTTCATAAAGAATTGTATTTAGGATTTTTTTTTTAATTTGTCAAAAAAATTCAGTGGGATATGTTACATCCCTCATTTATCTCTAGAGCTAGAGAATACAGTTCCCCATAACCTGATGAGCCGACTGGCCTCCTGGGTAAAATCCTGTTCCCATCAAAGTTCCCTAATAACATTTTATTTGATGCTCTTCATTCAGAGAGATTCCTTGTGTATCTCAGGAAGCAATTGAAAACAGTCTGAGTAAAATATCATGAAAACAGAAGTATGAACTGCACATTAGAGAAACAAATCTTCCACTTTCATATTAAACACTTTGATATTGTGTCGAAAAAATTAGAGCTTGCTATCTGTGTTTTCTCCCCCCCTTCCCCCTCCCCAGAAATACGTAAATTCCCTTCCTCTACTGTCTTCATTTTTATTTTCCATTAATGTTTCCTTCAAGAAAAGAACAATTCTGACTAGGCCTATTTTTCTGAATGTTCAAATATAAAATTTCTGTGGCAGTTTTGTGCCTGCAGGATGTGGGCCCTTGCATGGAGCGCAAATCGCTGGAGGAGCTAGCCCGTTGAGCATCTCATAAACAGGAGAGACCAGTGGCAGGTAAGCAAACATGCTATTTTTCAGATCTCAGTTTATCTTTGTGCCCTAAACACCTGAAGCTGTTTCATATGTCTTAATTGTAAGGCTGCAGAAAATGTGCACTAGATTCTGAAATGTAAGCTATGAAAAAATACATATTTTTTTAAACAGGTTACTCCACACAACACCATCAAACTTTCTGAAGGGCTGCATTTCTTAAACTTTTCTTTTTGCACCACCCCTTACAAAACATTTAAGCCTTAAAACTCATACAGAGGATATATATAGTTATGACGAGGAATAACAAGTTTCATGTGGGCATCTGAATATATAAAAAAAAAAGTTGCAAGTGAGACTGACTACACACTGGTGAAGCATCATATATGTATTTACTTTCATAAGTTCAGGTTACCTAGCTAATTTATGAGCAGCTGAGTGAAATAAAGCCATAAGAGAGTTCAACTAAGTGGTCATCCCAGATACCTTAAAACAACAACAACAAAAAACACTGCCTCACATTTAACCACTGGTGATGTTGTCTGTCATGTTGGACTATGTATATTATCTGTGCAATAAGGAACAAGGGGAACTTAATGCTTTTCAAGGGGTCTAAAATGTACTTTTAGAGGTATTAGTAAGCAGTCGTACTGCAGGAATCTTCGAGGCTGGCTGTCTTGTTCTGGTCTGGGAATTGTCAATCTCTCTACAGCACGTGAGAATAACATGTTGGGATGCCACAAGTATGTGGGTAGCATTTTGTAACCTTCAGCCTTTGTGGGAAAATAAAAGCCTTTGTTACTTGGATTTGACTCGGTACCAGATGGTATGAATAAATGTTTGCAATGCCAGTGTTGTTCAGCTTGGCTGATCAATTCTGTCATACTCCCAAGGAGGCAGAGAGGTCTTAAATAACTGATTCAGGATGTAGAAAATATTTTCCTTTTCCTGTTGCAGTAGTATTATGTAGAAATGATGCTAGTCTGATTGCCAGCTTCTTACTTCATGGGATGCCTGAATTATGTAGATATTGATCAGGTTTTTAGGAAAATTCACACAGTTCATTGCCAGCCCTTTCACTTATTTTTAATTCCCAAAGATGCTTTAAGCACAATGGTCATTATCTTTTTCTTTTAGGCACTATTTTTCTTGGACTAACCAGAGCTGATGCAAAACCTGTGATCGGTTCTTGATCAAATTCTGTTTCAACTCCAGCCTGGCCAGCAAATGCATTCTTATGGCAGAATAATTTGGCAAACCTTTCTTTGGCCAGTACTAGCCTGATGACAGCAATCATCTTATTTCTTATGTAAGGAATATAGTGCCTAGCACTCTGGCCTTAAGCTGACTCAGGGCTTCTAGGTGCACGCTATGAACAAAAACAACAAAGTGATTCATTTATGGAGTTGGCATAACATCTCCTCTCCTTCTTTGAATTTTCTCCCTTTCTTTTCAGGATCCGAGGTGGTGCATCTCACAAACACAGGCACCAGAACTTTTTTTTGGAAGGGTTCGATCCCCTGTGCCCTGCATCCCCAAAAGACTTCAGCCATTAAAGCTGGATCACATGCCAAGCTCTATGTGAGCTCTGCTAAACACATGCCACAGAGACCAAGCTGCTTTTTGTGAAAAATTTCAACTAAAACAAAAAGAACTCACTTTATTTGATTATGAATCATTTCATAATTACCAAAAGCAAATGCCACTTTCAACTTCTGTGCTACATGCAAAAATTGGCTGAAATACCTATTGTGGTATTGGGTGAGAGAAGCAACTTTCCCCATGTTGCTGATGCAAAACCATTTTTATTTTGGCAATGTCATGTAAACAGCTTTATATTGGTTCTGTTCTTCAAACTCCTAGTTTATTTTAACCCACCTCCCCCATTTATGCTGCGTTGTGTCATTTAGAAAGCTGTGAAACCTCCAAGGGTTTTTGCGACCCTTTTATATCCTTACCACAGTAGTTATC
The DNA here is from genome assembly GCA_013399475.1 of Chauna torquata. NCBI lineage: Eukaryota > Metazoa > Chordata > Aves > Anseriformes > Anhimidae > Chauna > Chauna torquata. Next base: position 113,325 of record VXAL01012085.1, read on the forward strand.
AGATCTGCTCCTGCAAAGAATACCTCAATGCTCTTATCAGACCATAGCAAAGTCTCAAGATAATCTTTCTCCATGTCTTGAAGCAGGGGAGATAGATACATAAGTATTTAAATATTGGTGTCCACAAAGCTATTATTACAAGGGAAAAAAACACCTTCGGGACAAATTCACATGTGAATAATTTCATTGCAACCAAAAGAGCGAAGCTGTGTTTACAACATTGTATCTCAGAGATAAATTCCCCTATCTCTGTCCTACCTGAATTTATAACAGATGAGTAGGTTCTCTTTGGGATATATACGTTATGAACACAGAACTGTCATCACGCCACTCTGGACCACATTTTAACCCGTACATGTGGTGTACACCTGTGCTTTTACTGACAATACACTTGATTTGTGGTGTGGGAAACTCCCAGGTTCAAAGCTAATCTAGTGTCTTTGTTTTCTCTTACGAGATCTTTTTAAGCTTTCCTCTGCAATTCTTACACAGCTTCTGGGGTAGCTGCATTTTTAGTTCCACCTCCTTAAAGAATATGGAATTTATTTTCACTAATACAGAGTTAAGTACTAAGAAAAGAAGGACCTGTTGCGGAGCACAAAGGATTATGATGTGTCACAGCAATGTTGTTGTTCAAATGCTCTGCTCTATATATTTTCTCTCAAAGCCAATAATGTTCAGGAAGAAATCAATTTCATGAAATTCAAAAAAATGCCAGAAAGTCAAGTGCCACACCTAGAGCTTCTTCACTATTTCACTTCAAAAAACACAATCACAGTCTCTGCTGTATTTACCCTGCAGCTAACCCTTGCACATTCATGTGATGGGCACCATGGAGCCGTACAAATATTTTTCTTTCCATTTTACTTATTCCAAAGAACAATCTCCAATCTCTTCTCTTACTCATTCTCCCAGGCCAGGCTGCTTATGGACCTAAACAAGACCTTCCACCTCTCTTCTCTTGTACTTCCCTCAACCTCCATCCACCCCCTGGTCCTTCCCTCCTTGCTCTAGCTCCATGCCAGGCCCAGGGAGTGGGGCTACTTTCTTTTTCAGAGCAAACTGGAAAAGGTTTGCTTTGAACAATAATTCAGATCTATTTTAAAAGAATCTGGAGGAGAAATGCATAATACATTTCAATGTTAAAAACATATAACACACCTTAGGTTATGAAATAGAAGAAATACCTGGGACCAAGAACTGATTCTACGTTTTACGCTGTCTCTTACAGGGAGAGGTTGTCTCATATGTGAGACCCTAATGAATGTGTATTTTGATGGATACCCAATAAGAAACAGATATTAGATTTGTTGTTAATAATATTGACATAGATGAAATAAGTTACCTACAACTGCTATTTAGTAAAGTGGTTTACAGTAGGTGGGAAAACAATTTGTGAAAACAAAAGCTGCATTAAGAACCTTGTTCTAATAATCTGATCTGATTTCCTGCAAAAAGATATTTACATTCATAGGCTACACTTGGCATGGTTGGGAATTGCACCAGCTGCACTGTGTTTTACAGCGTTAAGCCATCGTGGCTAGCAAACAAGCTCGTCATGCCTCCAGTATACAGGGGCTGAAGAGTGAAAAGTCCTGCAATAATTTTGTACCTAATTATATATATTTTTGACATGAAATTCATTAATGGCTACTCGTATATTAAGCCAGGCTGGAGTGCTGTGTTCAATGCAGCTGTTGCGTCCTAAACTCCATGATAACAGAAGTTGGCTATCTGGACTTTTACAGGCAAAATGGCCACATCCTATATACGGAGTATACTAGCCTCTTTGTAATTTAATGCTGGCATCTTTGACAAGGTAGCTGCATTCTGTCTCACAGCATGTTGTATATTTTAAATGCTGTTGTACAACTGCTGGCCAGACCGCACAGTATAAAGTAACGGCTGAACAAAAAAGAGATTCAGTACTAACAGGCAAACCACAAAAGTTTTGGCTGAGCATCCAAAACTGCTAATGCTTATCGGGACCTCCTGAGAGCCCCCCTCTTTCCTGCAGCCCAGAAACTTCCACCGCCAAGTGTCCTGATCCTCATTAACTTCACATCACTGTCATTTGCTAGTTTCTCTGCAGCAGCAGCCTCCGCAAGCTGCTTGGCACTTCCCAAACACAGTAAGAGACATGTTTTGCTATTGCTTTCTCCTTTTTTTTTTTTTTTTTTTTTTTTTTTGGGGGTGGGGGGGGGGAG
>VXAL01012085.1:115536-136648 GCA_013399475.1 Chauna torquata
ATTTTGGGGGATGGGGGAGGGCAGAAGACGTGAGCTGTGCTGGAAAAATTACAGAATTAGCTCCGTTTCTGTGCAGCAATGTGGTGCCCTTTGACGAGAGCTGGAGTCTGGCCTACCCAGCCCTTCAGGGGTCCTTTTGTTATTTGTCACACCATCAGGCCTCCAGTTCTGCAAGCTTAGGACGAAGCATAGAAGCAGCCCCATTAAGTTCAAAGAGACGTATTTTGAAAGTTGTGCTTGACAGCTTATGTCTTAGAGGGGACATGGACTCTTACAGACATGATGCAAGCATACATCAAGGTGTAGTGCAGGAAGGTTTAAATATAGCTCTTTACATAAATGCCTACACCAAGCATTTACCTGACAGCAGCTTCTCAAGCTTTTCCTTCCCTTCCCCACTCTTGCTCAGGCTGCATCAGCCAGAGCTGGACCACAGCTGCCATTCGTAGCACAGCTGTCAAAAGCAGTGCTACAGAGTCCATACATATTTCTTGACAGAAATACCATCACCAATCCCATTTTCTGCCAATATGCATTACTACAAGATCTTTTTTTTTTTTTTTGCAGTTTCTTAGAAATGACCCGGGACCACAGATGGGCTTCATGAGGCTCCATATAATCACAGCTTTATCTGAAAAGTACAATGACCACTCCAAAGGACAGAAATTAGAGGAAATCAACACAGACTCTATCACAGGAGCAACATTTTCTTCATTAGTTCTCTTTTTCTTTCCTTTCTCTTCCTCCTTATCTGGCTGCTCTCTTTCTCCTACTGTTTGCCCATCTGGCTTCCTGTGACTGCCTGACCTGCTTCCAGCCCCTCTCTCCTCTCTGCATTTCTCCTTGTTTGCAGAGACATTATGATTTATGAGTTAGGTCTGCGATCACAAGACCAGTTTCTGAATGACTGGTCAGGTATGATGGTATATGTGTGACCAGCAGAAAGATTAGCAAAAATAATTTTTCTACTGATCATTAAGAATCACAGTCTTACAGGAAAGCAACTAATCCCAGTCTTAGCAAATCTGTGACCTGCCAGTGCCCTGGGGAATATCTGTTAGGTGTCACCAACACTCAGATAAAAGAGCTTGCTAACATGATTTCACTCACTCAAAGCATAACAACATGATGTTATCCCTTGGCTCTGATCTACAGTGCTAAAAAGGGAGAGTGTGTATTTCTTTTTTTGTTTGGTTGTATTTAACAACACAAACATGGCTTCTGGCTTCTTTGTGGGTGGTATATTAAATGTGATTTCTTTCCCCTAAATAGGTTCAGCTATGAATATATTTTCTCCCCACCCTGCTTGAACCATAATATTGTGCTAATATTAGTTACACCTTGGGGTTGCTACAAATCAGATATGCTGATTTGGGGATTTTCTTGTTTTGTGCCAAGAGTTAGACAAATTCATTAGCATATGATGTAGCACCAGGAAAATCCTGATTCCCAGGCTTTTTGTAACACGCAATTTCTTATAATCTTGAAGGAGATAATAAATGGTACAGCTTCAGAAGTTGTGGTGGTATTCCTTACCAAAGGGCAGCAGTGCAGATTACAGAAGAAAGAACAAGTTGTCAGAGGTATTAGAAAATTATCATGACCTGTGCAGACATGTCTCCATGGAAAATGCAGTGACAAAAGTACATGTGAAATGGCTCTGAGTAAGAAATTTGTTCTTGTTGGCAGTTGAAAAACTAAATAATCCTTTAGTTTAGGAAAGAATTTGAATGCAAATAATACTTATCTAAGGAAAAATAGCCTACCATCAAGTACATTCTTCAGTGCCATTTCATTTCTTATTTTGATAAATAAACAGTTTTTCCTATCCCCAGTTAGGGAAGAAGAAAATAATGCACAAATCTGTCTTTTTAAACTATATTTTAGAATTACTCAAATCATCTACCCTGCTGCATTATCAACGAGAAATTGAACTCACAGGTATTTCTTAGCAGGTGGGTTAAAAAAAGAAGAAAAGAATATCCTACCTGAAAATGTGCTATTAAAGTTGTATATTGCTTGTGTGAAGCTATGATCCTGCACTAACTACTATCAGTGGCCACTATAGTTTGGCCTGGCATTACACACTGACTGCTTATTTCTTAATTATATATCACTGCTTAGATACTTCATATCCATTGCTGGACATACTTCCCTCACTTGTGCCCCTCCGCTGTGTAACTGGGGTGAGGGGGAACAAGGCCTTTAGTCAGTGTTTCACTGAAATTCTGTTTTACTGAAGTTAAAACTGTGTTCAAAATGGCCAGCGGAGTTTCACGAGCAAGAAATTAGATGTTGTGCTTTCTAACTCATCTCTCAGACCCATCAAAAATAGTGACTGCCCACAATTTGGCTTTTAGATTAGCAGAGAAAAAGGGTTAAGGAACGCCTGGGTTTGGAGGCTGAGCTGCTTCACCAAGAAGTCCCCTCCAAGCACTCTGGCTTAATAGCTGGGCAATGTAAGAGCAGTTTATATGTACACTGGATTACATACAACCTTTGTCTGGCTAAGTCTTTTGCTTTCAAGTTTGTTAATCCTGATATCTTTGGGTTCTGACTCACAAGTCAGATAATTATCTTAGGACGTCTGTAGTGATTCCTGCTCCTTGGTGCCGGGACCACCCGTCTCTTGGAGATCTCCTCCCAACTTCACCTTCCTCCCATGGCAATGTGACGCATCGCCTCTTGGACCAGCTGTCACTGTCTTTCATCTTCGGGTAAGAAGGGAAGGGCAAAAAGCCATGACACCTCCAGCGTAGTGCTCATCTGCAATATGGGCAATGTGGACTTGCATTCTCTGACACTGTAAAAGAAAGTTAAACTCGACAAATGGTAAAAGGACCTCTCTCCTCTCTTTACCTCCTTCCCATAGGTTTCATCAGTGCTTTTTTTTTACCCTGCTCTGTGTGAGGCCATTTTCTGACTAGAAGATGAGGCTATGCTCCCACATGTCCTTGGAGGCTGTTTTGAACAGTTGAGTGCCTAGTGCAGGTCTGGCCGCGTTCAGAAGCAAATATTTAGGTGCTTAGGGATTTTTACAGTTAAAAATGTACTCATGTAGGAACTCAGCCAAATTGAGGTAGAAACCATGGTGGAATTTTTCAGGATCTGCATTTTAGTTTTAAGTGCCCAAGTCCCTGTAGGGAGCTTCACACAAATTACTGACCATTTTAGTGGTAATGAGGAAGGAAACAAAAAGTATGAGAAAAAAAAACAAAAACAAAAAACAAAGTTTGATGAAAGATGGATGTCTGGCACAGAGTTTGAAAGATTGTGCTAAACAATGTAACAAACAACAGAGCAGAATTTTCTTTTTGACAGATGCAGCACTTGGGTTCATATGAAATGTAATTCTGTTTTCCTGATGATGGAAGCAAATGTAACTTTGCGTTTTGTAGCTGACTGATAGTGGACAATCCACTGGTTGTGAAGAGATGGGCAAATATCATAAATTGGTATGAAATGTTAGAAACTGGCTCTGGGGCCAGTCCAGCCAGGCTGTATCAAGCTATTTATTTGGAAAAAACAACATATTTGGGGGAGCAGTGACCTCTCTGAAAACCTTCTCTAAAACTTGCCAGTGTTGATTTTGACACCATAGGAGAATAGAAAATTTTATGTTGTTTATACAAGCATTCCCACTCTTTTTGGTTGGTACTGGAATAAGTACTAATACAAGGTCTTCCATGTTCCTGCTTGGAACAAATCATCCCTAGTACTGACTTTCAACCTGGGAAAATCTATTAGTACTTCACCTAGTACTTAGAGCTTTTCTAATCTTGAGGTTTTGCCTGTAAACTTTCTTTCAGCTTTTCATGTCATGGCTTTCTGTCACCTGTCGAAGCAATATTATTTAACAGGCTTTTTTTTTTTTTNTTTTTTTTTTTTTTTTTTTTTTTTTTTTTATCCTCAGACAGTTCTTCACAATATTTTACCATCTGGCCATCGTTGCCTGTTTTTCTGTATGTCATCTGTTTCTGATTTAACAGTTCTAGTTTGTGGTTTAGAAACTCTTGTCTGTGACCTCTGTATCTTGAATATCCGCTATGATTCACCTTCATCATTGCTGTCTTCTAATTCCTCTCACTTCTTCTGATCTCTTCTACTTATACCTCATTAAACAGATTCATTTATTTTGGCCTTAGTCTTTTGCCAAGATCTTCTAATCTCATGTTTATTTAATCCTTAAGCCCCTTAACACCTCAGTTAAGATACATTTTTCTTCTTGGGCCCGCTCTTCTTCCTAAATGAATTCTTAACTACTATAATGTCTTAAGCACCCACTTAATATTTAGATCTTACCCTTTCTTCAACACTAACAGCCCTCCAAATTTGTTATGGATGTCAGTAATGTGGTGCTCAAGCAGTAGGTGGAAGACAGAGCTCAGTTAAACCAAGGATCCTGTAATATTTTCATTGCTCACATAAATGTAGCTCAAAACAAGAGCTTTGGCTGTGAGACAGAAATTTCACCAACATAAATTCTGCAGCTGACAATAGGAGATACAAGGCTATCTTTGGTTTGACCTTCTGTCCATCAGTAACACTACATCCAGACTTCCCTCCATTGCTTGTGAAGAGACAACACTGTAGTAGGCACAACTAACTTCTCCCAGTGCAGGACTCTCCAGGCTGCTGGCCACCTTAGGTAGACTTTTCTGTTCCAAAAGGAATGAGTGATCTCTAATATATTTATCATTATTCCTGGGTGCAGTATTAAATTCATACAGATTGTACGTACATCTGCTGGAATGCAAGAAAGAACGACTGAATTAACTTATGCATTGATTCACTGATTTATCCAACTTCTTCCACAAGACTAGTGATCAGGACAAAACTTGGTTCACCAACATATTCACTGGAGCTACAGAAAATGTCATGCAGTGGACTCCAGTCTATAATTTAGGGGGTTTTTTTGGTTTTGTTTTTTGTTGTTGTTGTTTTGTTTTGGTTTTTTGTTTTTTGTTTTTTTTTTTGCTTTTTTCCTAATACATCTTCTCTGGAAAGACAACCTTCTCTGTTGCCTAACTGTCCTGCCTTGACACCATCTGAGGTAACTGTCAGCCTAGGGTTTCATTATTTCATCAATCATCCATAATGTCCTTCTGTTTTTCAGTTTTGCACTACCTCAGTTTGTCATCCATTCATGGAAACACAACATACATTGGGCATATTGATTGCTGCAGTGCTCTGCTGTTGTCTGGGTATCTTCCCACAGCGCCGACCTAGCTGGCTAAGTAAACCCTCAGCTATGCTGTGAAAGTTTGCTCTCTCCTACAAAGAGTTGCTCTTAGCACCTTCTGAATTAGCCAGTGCAATTCTCCCCAAACGGGACTCCGTGTAGCTCCCACCACCATCTGCCCCTGCCATTGGAAAGCATTTCTCCTTAAAGACTGTGAAGGCTGAAACATGGCTATGCAGTAGGCACAAGGAAGAACTGTATTTTGTGTTTCAGCTACACATCTTAATTTATGATAAACCCACTTCTATAACAGGAACACTTCTTGAATAAAATTGACAAACCGGAGTCTTCCAAACATACTGCTTTTGTTGCTCTTCATTGCCACACAGCCCTTTTAGCAAGACTAAAGCAAATACCCAAGTGTCTACAACCAGAATATCTCTCTGTTCTTCTAAATCAGTTAATGGCAGAATACATAGCCCTTGCTGAAACCATTACTGAATAAAGTCTTGACAAAACCACGAGGCTGTCCAATTTATTTGTAGTTGTTTTAGAGGTTCTTTAAATTATTCTTCAGGGAAAGATGTTTAAGGGAAAACTTGTACAATCCAGCCTTAAACAAACAGCAGATACAGAGTTATTAAAACTCAGTCTTTGACTACACTGACATTTGTGACTTTTCTAAGTCTTGTGTCATTTCTCAGTTTTGTTACCAAAACCCCCTTATTGGTCAGACTTTGGTGACAATAGTATCCCATCTGTGAGAGACCATGGTTAAGGACACAAGGCATGCTTTACTATTCACCTTCCTTTACATGTCTACTGGACAAATGATTCTGTACCGAGAGAGGAAAACACAGTTCAGAGGTATTTAATGCAGACAGCTGGATATTAAAGAACATAAGCTGACAGCAAATTGGTTCGTTAGAAAGCACATATGTTCTAGAATTCCTTNAAGGTCTTCATATGAACATTTTCTATGTGGCAGAACATGTAAAGAATAGCTACGATTGAGCTCAAAAAATAGAAATTCTATGTAATATGGGAAAGCTCTTTTGCTGCTCTGGCAATTTTAATCAAATGATTAGATCAAAAGAATAGCTCTATAGAGCTATTAAAGGCACATATGAAGTAACAACAGTGTCATTTAGCAATTTCTGTCTTAATGATACACATTAAAGAAATTTACTAAGTTACAAACACTGTCCACCCTTAGATAAATGTTATTAGTGATTACTAAGAGTTTGTGTTTCAAGCAGCAGCAGGTCTCTTTTTTGCCTTGAATTAAAGCTCCTTCCTGAAATGTGGCACTGGTGTTTTTGCTAATGTAGTGGTAAAAAGACATGGTCATACACAGACTAGCGAATGTAAGCAAACATGCCCTACCATACTGGGGCACTGTTGAGGACTGCATTTGCTGTGAAGCTGAAATACACAGACCCAGACATTAGCTGCAACTTGGCAAAGGGACAATGTAAAGGAGTGTGTGGATAACCTTATTCTTCAGTCATCTGTGGCTTTGGTAATGGTGATGTAAAATCAATGATAAATCACATCTCTGTGCAAAATTATCACTGGGCTCTCTCTTGACTGCTGTGGTTTCGGAGTTAGGCAACATAAATCCCTTCATTGCTTCGTCACAGACATAACATCTTTAGATAGAAAAGGACAAAAACTGCTCCTGAAAAGCTCCCATTTCATACTTCATTTGGCACTTGAATTCTTTGTGAAAATACATTACTGAAACAGGTGTGTACAGCTTGATACTGCTTTGCTCTATCATATAATATGAAATATATACAAGAAACATAAGTTCTGCTGGTCTCCATCTAGCAAAATGGTAGTTTTATAGCAACCTGCTGGTAAATTTCAAAACCTCTACTTTCCCTTAGGCTTTCCCCCAAGTAAGAACAATGATGCAAAGATGCTTGTTTTTCTTTGGACTTTTGGGAATTTGCTGGAAATAAATATAAATACACATAACTACTTTGGCTTTGAGAAAGGAGATCCTCAACTTCTGTGTAGCTTTTCTAGAAGAGCTGCTGAAAAGTGATGTGGTTTCTTCTTTCCAACAACTGCTTCATAACTTTAAAAATATTATCTCTGTTCTTATCTCCTTATTAGGCGATTTTAATCATTTTGCAGACATGGCAAATTCACCCTATTTTTGAGAACAACAAAAATGAAAAAAAAAGGCACTTAGCTTTCACAGTTCAAAAATGAACCATGTTTCAGAACATAAAAGAAAATATTTTCTTCGGAAAGATAATTTGTTATCTAAACAAATATAATTAAAGTCAATCTGGTGAAATAACACTCACAGACCCAATTCTTGTATAAGAGGCTAAGAGAGAAAATCACTAAGCAGTACCTACAACCTTTCTTGAGTGTTTCTGTGTGATTTATTCTAATTCATCTATCACTCAAATTTTAGAAGTGAACAAACTAATAATACTTTAGATTTTCAGCCAGAAGCTCGAAGAAATCTTTCCATCCAAACTATGGACCAAGTTTGGGCTGTAATGAGTTCTCTTCCTTGGAAAAATACAGCAAAACATTTTGCAGTGTGCCACTAAGTTCATCATTGGTCATGCTAATTTGTGTATACTTTACAATAGCCAGCTCAAAGGAAAAGCTTTACAAAAGTGAAAGAAAAGTGAAATAGCCTTTATCTATATTTGTTATAGACAAATAAATGTACCAGTTTGTAGTAATAACAGATTCATCCTTCCAGAGAGCATTGAGATTTTGTGAACCATTCAAGCACTCATTAGCTGTTGACATTCTTTGGAAATGAATAATTTATTTGAATTTGGGAGAGTAGCACATGATCTAATAGAATAAACAAGTCATTGTCATCTGCAGGTAGTATGCCAGATATATGACTTAAGCCTTGGTGGAAGGAATAGTACTGTTTGCTCAGAATATTCATTTAGTGCTAATGTTCGGAAAGCTCTGCTGACAGCTCTCGGCCTCTGCAGGGAGAAATGAATCTTCACCTGCTGTCTGCTCCCACCTGCTGCTGAGGTCTCTCAAAAACTTTAGGACAACCCTTGGCTCCTCTAAAAAAAAATTAATCATTCTATATATAACTACTCTGCACCACTCATTTGAAGCATAACTCGCTAGTCTCAACTTCTTTTCGTTTTAATCAGTACTCTTATGAGCATGCTAGATTGTTTCTTTTGTGAAAACAAATATGAGGGGAGTGATTTGTGACTGGTGCCTTCTGCTCTATCCTGACTGAGGACAAAGCTTGTATACAATGTCCTATCCCCAGGAAGCCCTCCTGGCTGAGCAGACACAGCAAAGCGCTTCAACTGGCATGTTCAGCACTTCGTGGCAAAAGGGTGTCCCACCCGAAAGGCAGCCACTCCTATATTTTCAATCCTTATCTCCAGAGACAACTGACTAGTCCTATGGAACTGAGTACAACTTGGCATAGAAATATTTAATACCATCATGGAAAACTGCATCAGCTCCCTCAAGCACATTACGCTTACTCAAATGCGTGCTATTTACCACACTGAAGGGTTTTGTTTTGCCCAAAGGACATTCATAGAGAACTACCTAGAAGGAATATTTTTAAAGTTCATGGATTTGTAATAAAATTGCAGGTTTCACTGACTGTTATGCCATGGGAACTGATAAAATATATGTCAATTAAACAGACTTCCTATCTGTCAAGACAAAAAACAAAAACAAAATGCATGAGCTTTTAAACGTTCAAAGTATCTGGTTATGGAACAGAAACTAATTAAGCATGCACTAATGAGGCATGATCTTATGAAGCAAGAAGTAATGAAACTTCAAGAGCTACCTTTTGAAGTACAAAGCTGGCGAAAATAGCTCCAGATAATTACCTAATTACTCAGAGTCAGGTCCCAGCTCAGGCTCCATGACCGGCCAAAAAATCAGTCAGCAACCCCCTCCCACAGCCACAAGGCAATGAACGACCTATCTGGACTAACTTCTGATAGTGACATTTAAGGACTTGCTCCCCAACATATATATTTACATAATAGGGATGACCTCCAGCAGGAAGTGAGCAATAGCATCACCTTGCCAAGAGGAAACAGCTGGGGGCTAAACTACACAAAGCTGTTCAGTCCTGCATCTGCAGGAGACTGTTTTGAAGTTAACAGAAGACAAATTCCTGATCTTGGCAGCAGGAGCTTTACAGCTTCACTATCTGGAACTTCGTAAGCGAATGTTTAGGAGTTTCTCTAGCTAATGTACCAAGGGAGTGACAAAACCAGGGGCTGGAATATCCAACTCTTGTTGCTTCCCTCCCTGCCTAATGAAGAGTTAGTTAATACAAAGCAGGACAGCTACAAAATGAAAATCAGGGACACATCCAGAAATAACAAATAGTCTGGTAGCTAAGCATGCTTGCCAGATATGCAGAAGACTGCCTTGTAGGTCCTGGCTCTCAATCAAGGCCAAGCAAGGACTCAGCTTCGGTATCCAGCACCCATGCCAGCAGGTTACAAAGGTCGTAGGAGCACTTGTATTCTACTCCAGCAAAATATCTTACTAGGCTAGAGAAACCATGAAAAACAAACCATTTGGGAATTTTTCAGAGCTTACCATTGTAAGATATGTCCCTTCAAAAAACCTGAGGGTGAGGCTACCTGGGGCAGAGAATTAATTTTGAGATACTTTTCCACTAAGTTCGGCTCAAGGCCTATCTAATCTGAACTTTCAAGGCTGCAGTAACAACTGATAAACTGTCATTTGCAACCACCTAGACCCTTCCAATATGTGATTAATCCAAAAGCTGCTGTTGCTGATCCTTTACATTGACTACAAATTGTGCTTCACAAGATCAGTCACTAACTGGCCTGCAGGACAATGGGAGGAGCACATGCAACAAAACAAAAAAATGCTTTATGCACAGGTAAAGAAAATACAACTGGAAAATGACGAATTCTAACAGTTTATCTTCCAAATACTTCCAAGTCACTAACATGAAACATAATTCTATACCATTCAATACATCCCCTTTGCACAGACTTCAGATTATTATTGACTTTAATTGGAAAGACATTAAACCCTTGTGTCAAGCGTAGACTTTATAGGAACTATGGATTCTAGCCACATTCACAAATGTCTCTACAAATATGAATACAGTTTGCACACTACCAGTATTTAACATGTGCATTGAGGAAGAACCTCAAAGTTTAACATATTAGATGCACTTTCTTGCCCCTACTCACTGTAGGAGCACGATAAATGACATTCCTAGCCCCTGATCTGAAGCTTATTATTTAAATAGATATCAGGTGACCATGTGTGAAGCACAAAAGACATTGTGATTTCACTCTGGCTTCACTTCACACAACCATAGAAAATGGTGCTGTGCAACCATACAGTTCAAACTTCCCTAAGAAAATCTGTACACTGGATTTTATAGAGAGAAAGAGAGATAATTTTCACCATTCTGTAATTGTTTCACCCATCCCAAATACAGATTTAGAATATTCCACTGTTGACCTACTCTACTGTATCCTGTCATCCACTTTACTTTTTTGCTGTGGGAACTGCCGCCTCCCCACCTTTTGCTCTATGCCCACTGTATATTGTAAAGATTTTGACCACACTTGAAATGTCTGGAACTTTAGTCCCTCCTAGATCACCACGTCTTTAGTTTCTTCAAAGCTCTGGTTTTGATCTGATTTATTTGTGGTTGTCCTTATTATTTTTACTACATTTTCAGTGAAGAAAATGAAAACTGGCATACAAATTATCACTGTCATACTGGAAAGCCAGATAAGGACACTGGATGTAGATTTAAAGACCCTTTCTTTGGTTTAAAAATTGGAGGTTAATTTTCATTACAACTTCTATTAAAGTCTGCTCAGCTTTTTCATAGATACTCTTTTACCATTTTTTTCCAATGGAAAAATATTTTCCAAAGACATATGGATATGTTTTAAACAGACAGTCACGAAATATGTGGGATCGTATCTTCAGCTGGTGTAAACTGATGACAATCCATTTCTTTCAAAGCTAGCTTTGTGCAACAACACTGTTTTTCACCAGTTGTGGCTCACAAACTATCTGGAAAACAACCACTTTGGAAATGTTGACATGCCTGGCTGGTCTTATTCTATCCCTTTTTGTTTATATCTTAAATATTTTGGACCAGATATGTGATTAATTCAGTGGAAATTTTACCCTGGTTACTCACAATTTGCTATAGAGCGGTTTGATTCAGCTTAAGGGTGTGGAGAGATTGTGTTTACTGATGGAGGAGAAAGAAACAGCAGACATAAACTCCAGACTTTGACACTGCCGATGCACAGGAATGCTGCATACCACCCTGTCAGCATTGCACCGTGCTTTCATACTTCCCCTGTCACAGTTTACCAGTGAGATTTAAGATTCCTACAATTCCCAAAGTACCCAAATCTTCTAGACTGAGGCCAAAATCAAGTTACCACGGTAAACTTCAATGGATTGATGAACCTTTTCAAACTGTATTTACAGGCCAGAAAAAGGCTTTGTTTTATTTTTCCCTCTTTGAAGCTTCAAAACATATACTTTTTAACAAGATTATTATCTTCTAATTAGAAAAAAAAAAAATGAAAGAAAAAAGAAAAGGCTTTCTGCTCCTAAAACCTATGGCGTGCAAAATAAACACACAAGCTTTCTTCTTTCATGTTTCCCAGACGAGACATCTTTACACTCCTGGGAAGCACCTACCTCCTGTTCCTATCAAAGGAAGACAGTGAGGAGGGGGATAGGGGAAGCCAGGGCTTTCAAAATTGGTTTATTGGGGGATCAATTGTAGACTCTATGATGCTGCTGTTGCTTTACACAGACACCAGGACTCAGGGCTTCCGCCCTCCCACAGAAACCAACCTCTCTTGTCCTCCCCACCGCTTCTGTGGCTATGAAGAGCTCTCAGCTACACAGAAGCTGTAACAGGAACAGAGATCTAATCTCTGACACAGCCCAGTTAGGTAGGGAAATAACTCTCCTGAACAGCTAATTCAAGCACAAGACATTCTCCCAGCTTAGGTTGAAAAGAACCATGCCACTGCCTACTCTTTAAAGGCTGGCAAAAGTCATTTGCTTTGCCATTTTAATGAACATTTTTAACATCTCAGTACTGAAATTTGAAATAATCTTGAGACAGATACCTTAAAAATACTTCACTGTATGAAACACAAGTTGAAAGAATATCCCACAGATAACTGAAGTGATAGGGTGAAGGTGAACATGTGAATCCCCACTCCCACAACGTTGTTGAATAATGTTTCATGCACTGTAATTGCATATAAGCAATAAGAATACAGTGAAAGCACATCAAGTATTTTTGGCAGTCTTTTAATGAGAAATAGCAGGTGGAAATAGGGAGAGGAGAGAAGTAGCAACTCACCACAGACCACCAGAGCTCCACAGACCACAGAGACCTTCTGTCAGGAGGGATTAATTCTGTAAAGCTGAATTAACTTCCTGCTATTCAGTATAGCCAGAACGAAATTATGAAATCAGACCAACAAAATCATGAGACTAGCTTCAAAGTAGGATTTAAGAAAAGTATGACAGTTGTGTTTGCTTTCTGGATGTTCAGCCTCTAGAGTTAACATTTCCAAGCTTCTGTTTGAATCATACGGACTAGAAACCCACTATTTAAAGAAATGGAAACTGAGATTTGCACACGATTCTAGAGCTGAGGTGTGAAGAAAAAACCCTAAACCTTGTAAGAGATGTGATAAAGTCATCACAGTTGGCAGTGTTGTGGATATTATATAGTTTGGCCTTGTCCAGAGGTAGAAATATTCTCTCCAGCTGCTGACCTTACAAATTTTCCTGTTGTCTACTAGCAATATCACTCTGTCGCAGGCAGTTGCTACACCTCTCACATTTCTGAATGCAGAAATGTTCAGAACTTGTTCCACAGTAAATTGAGCTCAACCCTGAACAGGCTGATCAGCTAAGGAGCCAACATCAATAGCTTCTAACGGTTTAGTTGGCCCCAGGAGTGCCAAATATACCATAGCAGATAGAAATCTGAGACATTTAATATTTTTCGTAAAAAGAAAGCTAATTCTCTCAACATCTAATTGAATTCTCTAGTAGTTTCACTGAGAAGTCTTGTGCTGGTTTGAACTCGACATTTTATGAAGACTGATTTTTTAAAGAAACTATTTATTTGCGTAAAAAATTTACTTCCCCACATTCCCCAAAGTATCAAAAGAAATTGAATGTTAGATTTATAATTAATGTGGTTTGGATTTAGAAAAAAAAATACAGCAAAGAACATTTCCATAAATCAAGTCCATGATTGAAAAAACATGGTCATAACTGAAGACAAAACTGCTTCATTTTGCGTCTGTTTCACATATATAAATGTGTCAGGTTTACATAAAACACACTGATAAACATGAGGAATAAGGGAAGAAAATTATAGAAATAGCCTAGGTTGTATTGGTAACATCTTTTATTATAATTCTCTCTGATACTATTGTGACCAAACTCACTACTTTTCTTGCCTGCTTTAGTCACTAAAGCTATTAAAAAGTTAAAAGAAAAATAACTTTTATGGAATTAAGCTCTTAATTCAACCCTTGAAAAAAAGCTGGCATGCGTAATATGTCATTACCTTATTTTCTTCTGACCACTTCACAGATAACAGCCCTAAATTAGTTAATCAGAAGTAATTTCTTTTTGGTAACACCAAATGTGGTCTAAAGGGTAGCTTTGATTACCCTAGGCGGATGCCTGGCCCTGAAAACTATCCCAATTCTGTCAGTGTCTGCAGAGCAATGGCAGGTTGCATGAGAGAAGGATTTGCCTGGTGCTCTCCTAATGTAGCAGAAGTGAAGTGAAGCAGTTTGCCAACATAACCACTTATCACATGCCATGTCCTACTTGTAGTATTACTGCAAGGCATAACATATGTCTTCCAAATAAATAACTCTGCTGCCTAGCTGGCCAACAATCTGCTATTAATAAAAAAAAAAAAAAAGGGAACACTAATATGTTTCTGTTAATATTTTTAATTAAAATATACATCTTTAATATATTTGACTTCTTTTTACCACAGCAGTTTGGCATGAAACATCAGAGAGAACAAGAGTATACAGCTAAAATAAATTAAGTATTTAACATACCACCATCTTGATGGGAAAGCATATGTAGTAAATTATTCAGAGGTGAGTAATGTGCTACATATTTTTTTTCTCCTAAGAAAATGTGTAGTTGGGGTGGCTAATGCAAAATATGTCTTCTCCTTCACATGTAAAGCCCCTTTAAAGTTGTTTTCAGGCTCCTTCCACTTATAGTGGAATCTCCTTCAGTTTACTCAGGACGTAAGCATTTAATTGTTCTGTGTGCTTAAAAAAAAATAAAATAAAAATGCACTTTTTATTATCTATAGCTTATTCTAAGAGCAATACACTGTTGGGGAAAAAAAATGTTTGTAAGAAGTTTCTGCCAGTAAACTCCTGTGTCTTTCAGGTAAGGGATATTTCTTTTCGCGATATTTCCATTGACTTACAAATTAACAGGGGAAAAAAAAAAAAAGAAAAATCTTTTAACATTCTTTAAGAAATTATAGGTAGAAAATTATACTATTACTCAGTTTTCATGTGTTTCAATTAGGCAAATTCATATGCAATTTGCAAGCCGGAGGGGATCTAACTGAGCCTGCCTCTGTGTATGTGGTATTTATCTACTCATAACTTCTGCCAGCCGCTGCCCTCTCTGCGTTAGAGACACAGCAACACAGCTTTTTCTTTTGGACGCTCACACGCCACTGCTACCTGCGTACATGGCAGGAGATGGCCATGGGGCCTTTGCTCCCTTTCAGGAGGCAGCAGCCTGCCTTCACCCATGGGCAAATGTGGCCATGAGGAAGAAAAGCCCTGCAATGGCCCAGCAGCCAGGGCACAGGATTCAGCCCTTTATGCTCCACTCATCCAGCCTTGAGCAGCTGCTGACACTGCCATATGGCAGGCCTCACTGTTCCTGTGTGCTTCCTTTCTGTTTTATTTGGCATTTATTTACTTGCTGAGGGCAAGGCAGCCTCTGAATTAAGGCAAATTGCATTTTTAGTGGCACAGAAAGAGCGAAGCGTACAATTTATACCAACAAAAGGGAAACTCTGTTTGCTTCCCTGTGGCTGCACCACTCCCCCACCACAAGGCCTCACTATGCCTGCCCAGCTGGGGCCAGGCCTGCACTGCAGCCCTCATGCTTGGCTCCCTGGTCGCATGGCCTTGCTGTTGCCACTAAGCACAAACATGCAGGAGCATCGTGGCCATTTGAGAAAAACTCCCCAAAAATCCTGATTTCCATTTCAAAATGTTGTCAAAGGTCTTGCCCCTTCCCCACCACAGACCTGCTGAGGATGGGCTGTGACTGGTGCCCACCAAAGACTGCGCCATCCTCCAGGCACTCGCTGGCCACAAAGAGCCCACAGCAGGGAATGGCCCAGCCCCATTCCTCTCCCCCAGGGCCAGGAAGCCGCAAGCCAAGATCTGAAATGCTGCTGACCTTGCTAGCATGCGACAGGGGTCCCTAGAACCCCCCCACCTCCTGCATGGCCCCATGTAGCCCCACTGGCACAGCCCAGGCCCCATCCCACACACTGGAAAACACAAAACTACACAAAAGAATGAAGGGGGAGCAGGGAGGGGAGGAGAGGCGAGGGGGAGAAGGCGGGACAGAGAAGAAAGACAAAGGTTGGAATAAATAGAAATAAAACAAAAGAAGCAACAAAAAACAGAGTGAATCTGACAAATCTGACATCAAGACACACACTGGAGCAGAAAGGCTTGCACGTACACAAGGGCTGGGGTGTATTTCGAGAGAGCCCTGGTTCCGTTCCCCCATCCTGAGCAGCCCTGCCTTCTGTGTCTCCATAGAAGGCAAATTTATTGTGACTTCGACTGGCACAGACAGCACAGAGCAAGGAAGCAAGCGAGGAAGGGCACGGGGGTCCCTTGCTGCTAGAGAAGTGCTCATAAACCCAACAAACAAATGGCCCAATCATGATGTTTTTCCCATAAGGTGAATAAGCTGTTTGAGAAATTTGTTTTGCATGAGCAAAGGCTGCAGGACTGAGCCTGGGGACTACCTTATGAAAATGAAGTATTTCTTCTGATTTGGCTTTTATGTTCCAAACGCTTTCATTAGGCAGTCTCCTAAACAGCAGCAATGCCAAATTTCCAGCTTCAGTCAGCTGGCTTTAGGTGCCAAGCCCGAACCACCCCAAAAATTTAGTGTGCACTGCTATCTCCAGCTCCTAACAATGTATTACTCAAAGCCTGAAAATTTTAACTGTGCCAAACATTCTTTATCAGGGAGGTACCTGGACAGAAACCTTAATTTCTGAGTGGTTCTGCAAAGAATAAGCTACTGCTTAATGGTAGGAACATTACAAGATAGATATCTTCTTGGCTCTATGAATTTGAAGTCTGTGCTGATTTAACCCCATACACAGAAGAACATAACAACAACCATACTGGTCCAGACTGGAGTGCGTCTAAGCTGTAACCAGACTAGCAGTCTCTGGGCTGGCACATAGGGAAGAATAAGGCAAGGGTGTTGGATGCTGCCTGGGAGCATTCCCCCAGTCTCCAACTATATTCAGCTCTGCTGATTTCCCAGCCCCAGTCTGGTTTGCTCAGTGTCTGTCATTAATCCTTCTCCAGTCGCTGCTGGAGCCTATGTGAATGCCAGACACCCAAAACATCCTTTTTCCAGAGGTTCTTGTGCCCATCACATAGAGAACCTGGGGGTTTAGACCTGGCCCCTACAGCCGTCACCTGGGAGCCTTTGTTCTCCTGCTAGAGACAAGCAATAATTAGTTCCAGTCCACCCAATTACAATGTTCTAAACTTAAAAGAAAAGTAAGTAGAAAGGCACGGCATTTTTAAGAGGTGAGGACAAATGAAGAGAAAGGCAATTAAGAGACAATAGCTCTACTAGGGAGCTATTGAAACACTTTGATTTCTCCACATTAAACCAGCAAAACTCTGATGTCTCCAAGTTCACTGGGATGTGTGTCCAAATTGACCTTTTATTGCATATGGTCAAGTGCTGTGAAAAATCCCACCACTTAGCATCTCTGTTATCTCAACCATAGGCAGGGAAATTCTCCCCTTCAAAGAGAACCATAAAAACAGATAACAGAGACAGGGACTTCTGTGCCATCAGCATTTCAAACTCCATATCCCCTCAGGAACAGAGGGCCTTTTTGTAAGGGAAAAGAGGGTTGTTTGTAAGGGTAAGGTGATCAATGGTAATTTCTCACCCACCAATCTTATGCAACACGGGAGAAGAAATGCCTCCACGCTCTCCAGCTGGAAAATGCAGCACCAAACCTGTGCAGGTACAATTCTCAGAGTACTTATGTGACACTGGTAGTATTGGTACATCACCTTACCAAACATATGGGCTTACAATTTTCCCATATATTTGCAGTGCAAAGACAGCTTTCTACCTGGCTCTCATGTAATCTCCTTTCAGCCCCCTTTATACCGAGGAGCACAATTTTTCTTGCACTGAAAGATCCATAGTCAAAACTTCTGCTGTATACTGAATGCCAAAGTAGATGCTGCTGTAGGCGGGTGGGAGGGGGAAGGAGTCTGCCACTATAGCACATTTCATTCAGGGAACTGGTATAAACTACATACAGACAAAACACTAGCTTGCCAGTATAAGCTGTGGCTACACTAGGAAAGTTTGCCAGAATAGCAAACTGCCAAATCTTTTCTAGCATAGAGAATCCATGCTATGCCGCAGATAAACGTTGCTTCAGATGTTAACTCTCACTAGTCTTGCCATATTGCACACAGGGGCTGATGCCACTGATAAATGCTGCCTCTCCCAGAGGAAGGTGAGAAGTGAAGAGGCCTTTGGAGGCCAGGTCATATCCTTAAATGCTCACAGTGATATAAAGGTTATACCCTTAAATGCCATGGGACAGGTGTATGAGGACACAGCCAGTGCCACATACAGAAACAGAAGACCTCACTTTACTGCATTGGAGAAGGAAGGGGACTTCCATTTTACTTGGCTGGAGTAGTTACTAGTATCCTCAAGTGAATTCATCAAGCTGTCTTCTATCATAAAACATTAAGGAAAAGGCTTTTACGCGCAAGTGAGAAGATGGGACAACAGCTTGACAATGAGTTGGAATAAGAGCATGTTATTACAGCAGGAAAAATATCACCTGCTATGGCAATACTCACTATTTCACATGGTTTCCCACATGTTTGTGCAAGAGCTTTTTGTGCTCCACCTGTGGTCATTTTTCCTGTACTTCTCTCCAGGGTAAAAGCAATGATGGCCACAGTCCTTCAAAGACTTACACACTTTACAGACTCAGAGTAGACACAGAAAGGCCAGAATGTCTGGCATGGTAAATATCACAGCCACAGAAGCAGGAAAAACAAAATAAGTGCATTCCTTTTTTTCAGATGGCACTTCAAGTTAATATCAAGAGCTTGCTGGGAGAACGTATGTAATATAATATGATCGCATCTGAAAATGCAACATCTTGTTGTATCCAAAGCTTTTATCCTAGCCTGAGAAAATCATTTTTATTGTTCAAGGTAACTGTTTTACCTCAGCATCTGAAAGCAGATAGAAGAGGTAAAGATGCTAATCAGTCATTTAGAAAAGCAGAGTGTTGAACACATGGCTTTTTCTGTGCAGGTTTTTTTTAATGGAATTTTCCTCACATTCACAAAATCTTGGTGATTAACATGCAAAGAACATTTTAAACACTATTAGTTTACAGCACAGGAAATTATACCACTGAAACCACCGGAAGTAATCTCACTTTACAAAATTTTGGAGGTGATGCCTCAAGGCCATCCAACAGTAGCTTATGCTTTTTGCCACAGTGAAATAATTAACTTTTGATATAGTTTTAAATTCCAATCCCCATCCCCCTTTTTTTTTTTCCTTTTTTTTAAGAATTTTTCTTTCCTATTTGCAGGTAGGTGCTTTGCTTACTAATTTCATCTATCTATTTCTTTTAGTTTCCTCCCATATCATCCCATCTTTTATTAACCTAGTTTCTGAGAAAATGAAGTCTTCAGTTTTTCCTGCATCGTCAGGCTGGCTGGAAATTGGTCCTCACTGTTAAAGGTGAGATGACAGTTTATTAAGCATTAAGCTACAGGCTAATGAGTTCATGCCAACGTCTGTCAGAATTAATTCATTTCCCAGTAAAGTGAATTGAAGAGTGGAATGGATCAATACAATTGCCTGCAATCAGTGTTCCTCCACAATGAATGCAAGAAAGCACTCCACTAATATTCTGCTGTATTTGCAGAATACAGTCGGTGACTGAAGTCTCAAGTTACCCTGCTTCCATTCCAGCTGCTTTCACAAAAGAGGTTTGCCAGGGAGGGTGAGGAAATTCAGGCAAAGTAAATAACAATGTTATGTTATTAACCAATTTATTATTCTCGTCCAACTTTTTCCCCATACTGCCCACATCTGCCAGCACTCAGATTTCACATCTCCTTCGGACTTCAAGAAGAAATATTTCAGTTTCTCGTAAGGACCAGACTTTGGCTATCTTAGCACCACTGCATGGGATATGACTTCAGAGATAGTCCCACAGATTTCTTGGGGAGAACCAGAGGAAGAACACTGTGGAGAAGGACTTCAGTTTAGTGGAAATACACACTCCTGGGCTAGGCACCCCTCCGTGGGAGCCAAGGTGTTAGTGTGTTGCCACTAGGTTGTCTAGACTAATTAATTTGAAACACCACTGTTTATTATTAGAAGTTTTTCACAGCTTTGTCTGTTATTTCTGAGCTCTTGAGCTGGTCCTTGTAACTCATTCTTCTGCATGCTCCTGCTCTGTCTCCTCACAATTAAGAAAAATGAATACACCCCCTTCTTCCATGCCCCGGCCACCTTTCCTGGGGATAGGTTGACCTAAGTCACATATCAGCTCTGGAAATGCAAAAGGCTCTGGGACCCCTTTAACATAGCCACTGACTGATTTAAGAGGCGATTCTTATTTATTATACATTATGGTAATTCATTTTTCATTGTTTGGGAGATTCAAGGGGCTTTGTGTTACCTTTAAAGAAAGTGCTGACAAGCTACCACAAGTGAAAGGAGAGAGGCCACACAAGAGGAGGAAAAGAAAACCAGTGCTAATGGCTGTTTGCTCGAATGTGGCTGATGTTCTTCATTCAGCCTGTATTTACTTAGGAATTCAAGGAATATTACAATTGTGGCAACTGGCTGGGGGCTACTCTGTTTTATAACTTGGTTCACTTATTCACATCAAGTGGTCAAAACCAATCAATGTCCTGGTTTGGGATGCAGGACACCGAGATGCAGAGTCACTGAGGAAGGCAATGAGCACTCTCTCTTGCTCCAGCACTCAGCACGTAGCAATCACTGGCCACTACATGAGTGTTGCACTGTATTTACGATATGTTCTAGGCACTGCCTTGTTCTCTGCTGAAGCCCAAAGACCGCTGCATTTGGCTCTGCACAGAAACGAGTTAGCCCTTCTCTTCAGACTTGGACATAGGAAGCCGAACCCAGTTTTCCTTTCCTGTGTTTACTTACTTCATATTTCTGGTGTCTTGTTACTTTTAGACAGCCCGAATTTATTGATATTTCTAGGATCAAGAATTTTAAATGTTGATAACAATCCCATCTCGGGGTATCTTCACAAGCAAACTCCCTGAGAGATAACAGTTGGTCTGTTAACAGCTGAGCCAGTAAAGCTTGCTTTCCTAAGAATTTGTGCCTGATACTGAGCCGCTGCATGGATGCACCGTTTTCTCTAATAAGAGATCAACATTCACTGAAACCTGTCCTTCAGTGGGGACACAGTTAGATCCCTTTTCTCTGCTGGGTTATTTTTATACGACAAATGAAAATGGAATCTACTCTAGAACTCTCCCCTTCTTCAAAGTTTAGTTTAAATGT